>VXAL01018179.1:42799-253338 GCA_013399475.1 Chauna torquata | reverse complement strand
GGGGGGGCGAGGAAGCAGCGATTTATTTTCACGACTTCTGTGCCCGTCCCTAGTTCTCATCGCCCCCCGCCCCCCGGCTCCTTGTTCTTTGTCTCTCGCAGAGGCTTCGGTTTTGTTACGTTCGCGGATCCGGCAAGCGTAGACAAAGTGCTGGCCCAGCCCCACCACGAGCTGGACTCCAAGACGGTAGGTGGCGGCGGGCACCGGGGGGGCCCTGCCCCTGCCTTCGCGCCGCCGGCTCTGCCGCGGGTTTATTTTTGCCGGGCGGCGTCACGCTGTCATTGAACCGGGCGCTGTGCGCGGTGATCTTCTTCCTTCTTTCTTTTCTTTTTTTTCCTGGAGTTCACTTTTAGCTGAGGAAAAGCTGTAACTTTCTTTTCTTTTTTTTTTCCCCTTTTTTCTTTTTTTTCTTTTTTTTTTAAATCGGAATTTACCCGTAGCAGCTGCTGGCTCCTCCCCTAGCCTTGTATTTTATCGAGCGGTGACATTGAAAAAATTGTAGGGTAAAATCTAACTTTTTTTGGTACTCCACTGCTGAATGCTTCCTGCAGGGAACTTTTTATTTGTTCTGATTGATTACTTACTTCTTTATGGGCATGTGTGCCTCAAGGTGGGGGTGACTGCTGAACTATAAAAGCATCTTCTAGTGTCATTTTTTCGGAGAGGTCCCCCTCGCCCGTGGTGTCAGGGCCCTTATGAAAGGAACCCGTTAGCTTATGGAAAGATATGTGAGAGCTTGAGGTTGGAGGTGGTAGAGAAGCACAAGTCTGGTTTGTTGTCGTTTCTGCAAGGCTTTTTGCTACACGCCGTCCCAAGCAGACAACATAGGGAGAATGCTCGTGATATTATTCAGCTGCTCTATTTTTTAATGAATGTTACACTTACCTTCTTTTTTTTAACATGGAAATTCACCCCTTGACCCAATACTGCGTTTTCAGTATTGGGTCAAACAATAGGCGCCCAGTGCGTGCAGCTTTAGGCCCTGTTTTTCTCCCTGCAATCGAGGGCATGCAAAAGGATGAAGTTTGTGTGTGCCTTACTTTGTTCCAGTGTTAAGCCTCAGCAAACCTGGAGGGTGGGGGAAAGGACGCCGGTAGAGGTCATTTTTGCTCTGGTTCCGATCGGTCTGAGGAGGGTCGTGTTTTGGGAAGGGAAGGATCGTATTGGTTTAACTGTCTGGCAGAGAGCTTCTGCTGAGCGTATCAAATGCGTTCATTGCTGTAACTGTCTTTTATAGCATGTATTCTGGATCTGAAATATTTTAATGTGAGCATGGTGTTAGGAAGAATCCTGTCTCAGTGCTGGAACATCCTGTGTGTACCTACCTGCGTGGCTGAGATTCAGTTAAACGAAGAATAGAACTAGCAGGGAGCAAACATGAGTGTATGATTTTTTTTTAATGTGATTTATATGAAAACAAAAAACCCAAAGCCCTTGTAGAAGCAGGTGGAATTTAGTGTTTTTAATTCGACCTACAAATTCTGTTGGGCTTGTCTGAACACGTAGCCCATGCTTTCACATGCCTTAATAATTTGATTTTAGGTTTAATCAGAGATGGTATGATAACTGATTCAACTGTGCTCCAGAGATTAAAGTCACCAGACTTTTCCTGTACAGCTATATTCTCTATGTGTTTTTAAAGATAAATTTAGATAAGAAGAACAAAGGCAAACAGTATCTTGAATGAGAGTTTAAAAAAATCATGGGAGGACACCCTGTCTCATTTCTGACTATAATTAGGTCCTCCCCCAGCTTTTTTCCTGTATCACCATTTAGTCTCCGCAATGTATTAATTTGCTTTTTCTTGGGGGGAGGGGTGAAGAGCTTGACCAGGACAAATTTGCCTCAATTTTGATTGTGTGATAATGAATTCTTTTAAAAAAGAAATCAACCTTAGAGTGAGAATGCAGCCAAAAAGTAACCCACAAAAATAGCTAGGTTCCCTTTCAGCCATTTATCTGTAGACATATTATAGTAACTGTTCTTTAGTATAACATAGCATTTGACTCTGTTTCAACGTTCAGCACAGGAGGCAGATCGGTTGGGTATTGGCATGGAAACGTCGCTCTTGTTTACAGTTACGTTAAAAGCTTTGTTTAGGTAATGGCCATTCATATCAGAAATAGTATTATAGTCATTTCCTAGAGGACTTGTAGATACAGTAAGTAGAATTGTACCTAACTAACTAATTTTTTTTTGGTAGAGTTTTTTTTGGTTGTTGTTTAAATAGTTCACAGGGTTATGCAAAAGGTATGGATTTGCCATGTTTATTGCTAGTGTTCATCTGAAAATGCTGATGGTGTTAGTCCAAAAGTTTTTGTTAAGGAAAATTCAGTTTTTTAAGAAGTGCTGTTGCTGCGGTGCAAAGAACTCTGTGCACTTTGAACTGACCTTCAAAGCTGACTGTCTCGCTTTAGAATTTAAGGGCCCTTCCAACTTTTTGCCAGAGGGACTTTGCAGTCATTCTGGTGGGACTGGCGTTCTTCTTTATTGAGAAAACTTTCACTTCAGAAGCAAATGTAGAAACGTGCATATTTGCCTCTACCTTTGGGTATCTCTGTGGAAAATCCATACCTGTTGTATTTCCCCAGTAGACAAATGCCTAGTCAGTGCTGAGTATATTTGTAGATAATGTTAATCTCTATGAGAAGGTTAGCTGTCTAGTTAAAGTACTTTACTTTTTATGCTTTTTGAACAATAAAGTAGCATGTAATCGCTCATTTCTCAGGTATGTTTTAAAAAAAAATACTGTATGTGTATCTGATGTAGGCAAATTAGTTTATCAGTTGCACATCAAACGTTTGTGCTATTTGCAATTTTGAAGTATTAATTGAGTAAAACTGCTTTTTAGGAGAGGCCTGTGGTTATTTATCAGTGAAATCACCACAGAAATGACAGTACCAAATAGAAACATCTCCTTGTTCAGGGTTAGCTCGAGGAGGGAGGGGGGAGAATAAGACAAAAAACAAACCGAAACTATTAAAGCCTCTACTACTGCATATGCCTTAATGTGATCAGGATTAAAGTTTATTACATAGTCAAAGACGACACTGAAAGCAGTTGCAAGTTGCACAGTTAAGGTAGGATTTAGTCCTTTTAAAACGTCTTTTTCCAGTCTCTTTATTTAGAACACGTCTGTGTGCAGATGCTGCTAAAAAAAAAAAAAAATACAGGTGCAATCAGACACTTTATTACAGTCATTTTTGAAGACGACAATTTAAGATGGACAGCTGTTTAGAAGATGTGATTTTTTTTTAATTTACATGCGGCCATTCATTTACGGTGCTTTTTGTTTTTAAGTGACTTTTCTCTGGTAGATAACAGTTAATTTTTAAAGATGACCCATGTGGAAGGTCTTTTTTATTTTTAATAGCAGAACTAGCATTTTGGAGTTGCAGAGTGGATGTGGTTTCTAACTTATGCAGCACAATGGGAGTCAATGCTGTGCCTTAAGACAAGGGTGCGTGGGGTTAAACAATTTTTTTTGTTGNCCTTTGCTTCCTATCCCCCCCCCGCCCCCCCCCCCCCAAATGCCCGTTCATAGTCTTTCATTGCTCACCTATGTTCTTTGAGGGAAACAGTATAATATAACAACATCCCTAATTGATCTGAAGGAAAATCTTCTATTCCTTGTAATGATTTAGTTCTAATAATTAATTGAAATGTAAATAATTTGACTTTGAGTTTTGTACTTTTTTTGTGTCGTGTTGCCAGTCAGTTGACAAAGCAGTAAAATAAAACAAAAAACAGAGTAACCCAACACCCAACTGAAGGAACGTGCAGGTGTCGAAAACAACAGGTTGAGATCTTGATCAGGAATGCCGATTTTTTTTTTTTTTTTTTTCCTTTGCAACCTCTAGAGTATGCAGATACGGCTTAGCATGCAGTTTAGTTGTACAGGCAACACCCAGAGGCTACTACAGAGCTCCCTGAGCACCAGCAGAGATTGTACATCCCCCTGCATCGTCTTCTGGGCTACAGAAGAGGGATTTTCTTCTTCTCTTCCCATCTCCCTCCTTGTGCCAAAAAACTCCCTGACAAACACAGACTGTGATCTCGCTTCTAGAGTAGTTCTACATGATCCAGTGTGCTGAATTATAAGCCTGAGAAATGAGGGATTAATAATTCAGAGATTTAAAGAAAAAAAAAAGAAAAAAAACAACAACAAAAGCTATCTTGTTGATTTCCCCTTTCTTTTTCCTCAGATTGACCCTAAAGTTGCATTTCCCCGACGAGCACAGCCTAAGGTAAGTAGGAGGATCGATAATAGGATTTTAGGCACACAGAGAATCATTGTTGCCAGGCAGTTCAGGTTTCAAACAGGGAATTGGCAATGAAAGCTTTTAAAAGCCGGAGTGCATGGCGTCTTAAGGGTATCAGCGTATGGCTGTGAAACTACAGGAGAGCTGCTTTGTGCGATATTATGTGTCTCTAGTTTAACCGTCTCCTTGCAGAGTCCCGGTCGGTTGCCACTGGCTGAAAAACAGAGGCTTCTCTGGTTCTGGTGGGAGATTGTTGCCGCATTACTTGCGTTTGTTATGCTATTTTACGCAATATGTTTTGCATGGTGTTTATGAAGAGCATTTGGATTAAGTGCAGACTTCAGGCTTGTTTTGAGCTGAGCTTTCAGTTCTGTGGTTGTGATGGATGGGAACATATCTCTGCCTTCATTGTTTGCAAGTTTTCTTTTGTGTAACTTCAGAGATGTGTTTGGAGACTAATAAGCTTTGGATAGCAAGTTTCTGATGAAGCTCTGAACTCTTCAGGCCACAGGGTATTCTTTTGCAAGAACAGTGAAACAATGAGCTTTAAGTCTGTTATCCGCTGGCTGGAGAAGTGACCTCCTTCTTCCAGCACACTTGCTGTAGTGTGGCCTGTTTCTACACTGGGACAAAGACACTGTAGCTGTGTGCACAGATGCTTCTATCTGCATGCTGCTCTGAAATATCGCTAGGTGCCATTTCCTCTGCAGGACCTGCTGATGGAGTAGAAGTGATTGTTGCTCTTTAGACTGTGCCTAACGAAAGCAACAGATCAGATTCAAATCCAAATGTGTGGGCAGTCACATTTGAATTCTGAAAGTCAGAGGCCAAAAGAAAACTTCTGTAATTGACTTTTTTTTATTACTTGTTTTTGAGAATCTATAGGAAGAACTGAATTTCTCTCGTATATGCCACTTATACATGGTAATCGTCTTGGGTTGCTCTGGTATTCTCTTAAAAAGTGGGAAGACAGGACTGCTAAGTTGTAGAGGCAAGGCGATAAGGAAAAGCAATTGAAAGCTCTACCTGAGCAAACTTCAACCTACCAATTTTATTGTGTATAGCTCCTTAGGAAAGCAAGCAGTTTAATAGCGTGTGGAACTATAACATTAGATATTGTGCAAAGCATGCATCTGGGAAAAACAATTTGTGATTTAAGAACCATAGGCGTATAGCAGGAGAGGTGCTAGTGATTTTTTTTTTTTTAAATAAAAACTACAAAACAAACAAAAAAACCAACAGCCTATTTGCAGAATTTTAAACCAAACTAATATAGTCAAGTATTTAGAGGTTCTTTTCTTCATTGGACATATCTAATAACTAATTAGTGAATAATGAGCTGCCTGGCTTGTTTCCATGCTGAGAGCAGAGTTTATAGTTTGTAGGGTTTGTGGCTTCTGGATTATGTTGTTGAATTAATGTTGTCTTTCAGACAAATTTTTAAAGCTTCCAGAATTTTGAAAGGTTTCGTAATTAAAGATGATGGTCTTGCACTGTGGTTGATGTTCCTTTCCCCCTTCTCAATAGCTTTGAAGGCTTATTTACTTTTTAAACTGTCTTCAATTACCAGGTATCTGTTTCTAGAGTGCTATTTGTAAAAGTTTATAACGCTTACAACGGAGCTGTTAAACTGTCCTATGTGATTTCTTCTAAAACAATTAAAAAAAAAAAAAAGGCATGTCTTATGCAGGGGATATTAGTGTGTTAAATTGACCTGATTTTGCATTCTTTAACAGGAAATTTTTTGCAAAAGGGATTTTGTTTTTTTTTCCAAGTAGCTTTTTTTGTTGTTGTTGCTTTGGTATTTGTTTTTGGTAACAGACAAGTGTGGGGCAAATCATGGAGCATACCTTGCTCTTAGCTGGGACTGCTCTCTGGAGAGGTCAGCACTGTCTGTTTCTGCTTTTTTACATACTTGTCCCTTCTAAGGTGCTGGGATTTCTACAGCATGATACTTGGGGAAAACAAAACAAAAACTTGAAAGGAACTTTATCAGGAAAATTGGAAAAAATTGTGTGCAGTGAAGAACAGATTTTACATCTATTGTGATATATTATTCTGGACTGTATTTTATAATCTGGATTTTTCGTTTTCTGTTTTTTAATTAGATACTGAATTAAGGTTTTGGACTTTGGTTGTTCATTTATCCCAGTTGAATAGTGAGTATTCAGTGTTAAAATGAGACTGTACTTTAGTCTAATTAACTAGCTAATGCTTGGGTCTGTGGAGATTAATGGCATTTAATGAAATGTCTCTGTCTCTAGGTGTGAGGGGAAAATTTTTTCCCCAACCGTTTGTCCTCCCTGGCTCTTGTAGCCAAACCTGGGCTGAGCTTTTTCTTGTGGTCTCCGTGACAGGGTACGGGGCTGCGGCGGTGGAGGCTGGGCTGCGGGAAGGCCGCCCCGCCGCGGTCGTGGGGCCCGCCGCGCTTGTGGGGCCTGCTGGCAGCGCCTCCCCCCGGGAGCCCTCCCGACCCGCTCAGCGTGCTCAGCTCCTCAGCGGGCCTCGGCCGCCGCCGCGCCGGTTCTGGCTGTGCGCGCCTCCTTGCCAGGTCACACGTTCGCTGTGGTCTGCGGGGTCGCGCTCACTTTTTTTTTTGCACGCACAAAGATTTGTGTCCATTCCTTCCTCCCTTCTGATTCATTTTAATTGGCTAGGTTTCCCCTTTCAGACTGTGTCCCAGTAAAATGCTTTCTTTTGGGCTTTTTTAACTACATCTTCATGATTTGACACCTCTCTGGTGATGCGGATTGGTTACTGAGCAAGAAGTGGCAGGCTGTAACAGCGGAGCATTCTTCCCTGATTTTCTGAGAATGTCCCTTCCAGAAAATCCTCAGTGATTGCCTCCAGTGGATTACGTGGTGATGTGTAATCCTCCTCCTTGTGAAGTCCAGGATGACTTGAAGCCATTGTTTTTTGGAAATTTGCTGCCAGGGTTTGACTTGTTGAGGTTCCAGTATATGGCTAACAGTGAGATGAAAAGAATATATGTACGTGTTGTGGAGGCTGCTGTTCCTTGATAACAATCTGTCTTGCTTTCAAATGCTGGAAGGAGCTCTCTAACAGTTGATCATTCTTAACTCTGCTGACATAAAAAATCCTTAAAAAGCAGCTGTGACGGGGGTGGGCATGGGAGGGGAGGAAGTAGTTTAATACCCCTTTTTGAATAATGAAGACTACAATAATTTGACTTGTAATATACATAGCCTGTCAACTTTGACCTTACCTGCTATGTTAGGTTGGAAAAGCCTTATCAAATTTAGCATGTTTATTAGATATTTTCAAATGTGAGCAATTTCCAACCCCCCTTCCTGGGGGACAGCTATCCAAAAAAAAAAAAAAAAAGCCCAAAAAGCAGAAAGACAGCGGCCTCAGTCCATGAAGAGGCTCTTTGGCTGTGAAAGTATGCTTGTGTGACTTATTGGTGCAGATATGTAGATGCTTTGTTGTGCAAAGCAGTGTTTGAAGCAGATGCAGATAAAACTTCAATCCAAACTTAGAGTTAATGAGGCTACCCAGAGTTGTATTTTGTGCTTGGGTTCCTCCAGGGTGGGACCGAGGAGCCTGTTCTTCCTTGCACTCACTACGGGGCCATAATGCCCCCATGTTAATGCTCCCATAGGCTGGGAGTTGCTCTGGCAAGTCAGCAAGCCGGAGCTCCTTGTAGTAGTGTTGGGCAGCATTCGTTAGCATTGCGTGTGACCTGCTGCCTATAGTCTGCATGCCTCCTCTTCAGCAGCTGTTGAATACAAAGGGAGTCCAACTACCGTTGCTAGCTTCTGGAGGTGCTGCCGCAGCGTGGTGGCATGGGCTGGATGTCCAGTGCTCGGTCTGCTGACAAGCTGGAGTAGAAGCTTATTCTTGTCAAAGTTGTGTATTTTAATTTGGGATCTAATCGGTGTGGGTTGGGCACGGTATTCTGGTGACTGTCCAGCATGAAATAGCAAAAAGGCTTTGTTTGGTGAGAGAAACATTTAGTCTGATAGTCGATACTGGCTGGATACCGGTGTTTTTGTTAGGTGTATTTTATTCTGACAGAGAACAGTGCAGGACCGATAACTAGTTCTGGCGTCTCTGTGCTCAAGTCAGCCAGTGTATCTGCGAACTGTGCGTACCTTGTCTGTGGACTAGCTGGTTTCCTGTCTGGCCGGGCACATGGATTGCAAGAAGTGCAGTTGTACACATCTGTTCCTTCTTCTTGGGTGAAAAACAGAGCATCAACAACTCTCCTTTCATTGGAGTCACTCTGGTTAAACCCACGTTAAACTGGCTGTTCCAGAGCAGCAAATGGAGGGCATGCCCTTTTGGAATAACACTCGGGCTAACCTGGGATTTTTTTAAAGTGAACCAGTGGATTTGGATGCCTGATTCCAGTTAAGATAACTGTGGAAGGGGTGTCTGCATCCCTTGGCTGTCTGATAAGCATGAGCCAGTGTAGCAGAGAGATTTTATTCCAAAGGAAATGATTGACGTTGAAAATCAAGAGTTCTGTTGTTTCCTACCCAACTGCTTCTTCTAAACTCCTCCAGGTTAGTCCCACTACTTCCCTTCTTACTTTAAGTATAGGGTAGACTCTGAAGTCCTTTTCAAAAGAATGCGAACTGAACACACTAGCAGAGGTCAGGATTCTTCCTTTCCTGCCACCCTTCCTTCCCTATCAGGCTGTCAAGAGCAGCAAGATCAGACCCTTTCTCTATTACTATTATTTTTATTCCCCTGCATTTGCAGATTTGGATAGAATAAGAGAGGTAGTATTTCCTGCTCTTGTCATTGGGCATATATGTGTACCTTAATATTGCTGTATCTTCTGTATACAGAGTGTACAGAAGTATGTATGAAGTCCTTACTTCAGAAGGGACTTCTTTTTGCACTTGATGGCCAGTGTTTGGGTATCTTCAACCTGCCCTGATGTAGATGCCATGTTCAGCGTAAGCTGCTCTTAGAACTTGTCTCCCTCTGGCATCGGGTGCTCAAATGAAAAAGTTGATGAGTCTGAGTCTTGGCTGATCTTCTCAGGTAGCAGAGGATCAGAGTTTTAAAACCCATTATTCTTGGGCTCAGCTTCTAGCTCTCTGTGATCTGTTTGAGGCCTAACATGATCTCTCTTCTTTCATGCTGGCAGCCAGAGGAAAAAGTGTCTGTGCAAGGCATTCTGTGAGTGCAGTGAGTTTTGTCAGAGGCAAGAGCTGAGCTGGATTTTTGTCATTTTGTTATTTTTGGAGATGTAAACATTTATTTCTTCTTCCTAACCACTCAGGTAGGTTGCTCACATTGTCCGTAATCCCCAGAGACTGTCCTGTACTTGTGTAAAATATGTCTTTCTATTGTCACTGCCTAAGGATGTCTTTCGTGTTACGAATAATCCTGTCTAGTGTATTTTCTTTCCTTTTGACTTATTTCTGACTTAAAAATTAAAATTGAACATCAGTTGACTTTTTTTTAAGGGAATTCTCCATTCCCCATGTTTTTCTGTATTATTAGAATTTTTTTAATGGCATCTACCAGGTAACTTCTGCACTAAGACCTGGCTGCTGGATATACCAGGAAAGGGTCTGAAATGAGGGAGGTCAGGGAAATGGAAGAAGAGCAGCACGCTAACACCCTTGTACGCTCCTCTCTGCTTCCAGATTGAGTACATCTCGTCTGCAAAGTGCTGAGCCTTTATCAGCCTGGGGGTAGGTCTACTAATGACTGATCTAAAACCATCAAATTCATTTATTTGTCACTGCCAGTGACAGCCCAGTTAATGCTAATGGATTCTTTTTTTAGCCTGTTGACTCTGGTGATAGTCTCATAAATGTTGTGAAATCCAAAGCGTTAGGGGAACTTCTAACTTATTTTTAGAGGAGAGATATTGAAATGGGGTAATATGATGTGTGCAAGTCACGGTATGTGCTATGTTGAGAAGGAAAAAGACCAACTCTGTTTCATTGTCATACATAAATGTCTTTGCTATTCCTAATAGTTATTTGACTTTTCAATTGTATTTTAACGTTCTCTTCAAACACGTTTTGGGTCATGCTATAAAGGGAGGGGAAGCTGTAAATAGAGCCAGTCATCTTAGGAAAAAATGGCTTGTTTCAGAAAATGGTTCATCTCTAGGGCCTGAATCTTCTCTGTCCTTATTGTGCAAAAGCACTTAAGCATATACTTAAGTTGGCATAAGCATGTGGGTAAGTGCTTTGCTGATTCAGTATGGACTAAAAGCATGTTATTAAATGCTTTGTTGAACTGTGGAACCTGTAGCAGAAAAAGATTAAAAGATTACTTTGTGTTTGACAGTACTTTGTATATGGTCAGTTCCATCACTTCTCTTTCAGAGTTAGTCAGTTTCATCTCTCTCTCATTTTTTCTTCTCCACCAGAGGATCTCATTCACAAGAAAATACTAATCTGCTGTTGCCTCAAAAAAGTAATTGCAAGCATGAGGCTGGGTCTGTGTAGCATCTGACTCGTTAAAAAAATCATCGTCTAAGCTTAATTTAGTCTCTAGTCCTGCAATCACACATTCTGTTTGCCTTAGTCACTGGAAGAATTCTGTAAACTGTGTGACTAGTGTTCAACGTGGCTTAAATTTCTAAGATGTTATTGCTGTAGAAATTGTGGTTTGCTGAGTAATTTGAAAGTTAATGTGAATCTCTGTAGTCAGATCAGCGTGCGGTATTAATAAGTTACTTCTAAACTTTGGCATTCTGCTGCTCTCCTGTTGAAAATATTTCCTTTATTTTCTGAGTGCGGAGAAAATTTTAAGTATGTTAGGATGTGCTTTGCCCTTGCTCAGTCATTCCTCGTGCTGGGATATCTGCAGCTGTATGTATTGTTGTGATGAAGTAGGCTTAATTTACGTATTAAGATTGTACTTGGGAACTCTAAAGGAAGAACTCTCTAAAGAAGGTCCCTACCCTGCTAATACTTACGCAGTGTTACACATGAAGAATAGTTCCAGAGACTTTAGCAAGAACAGTTAAAAGTGAACAAGGCTTCTTAATATGTTGGTGAAGTACACGTGGCAAGAAGGGTGAGGGGAAAGCAGTATCGACAGCCGCAGAAAGCGTCATTCCCTCTGCCCTTCCCTCCCCCCAGCAAAGACTTGCATTAATTTCCCATTGACTCTGATGTACAATAGGGAAGAGGTTTCAAGCTGACTAAGGGGGCAAAGGTCCAAGAAAACTACTGTAGCAAGAGCTGATGCGGAGTGACAGTAATGAGGTGGCCTGGCAGGTGGGAGGGAAAATGGTGGGGTGGGGGAAAGAAACTAATATGTAGTGAATTAAGTAGTTCCCAGGGTTTGAAGTTGTTAAGTCCTGTTGGTTTTATTTTCTTCTGTATGTGCAATACAGCTGTGAGGTACGACTAGAGCAAGGCCTCCGTGCTTCTTCCCTTGGCTGAGAACTTGGGCAGAGCCCTGGAGCAGCTCCAGCCCTTGTGGTTCAGCCCAGCTCATTGGGAATGCTAGTATTTTCCAGAGGATATGGAATTCTTCTGGTGTCCCCAAACCTGTGCTGTGCTGTTTTCCTTTGTTTTAGTATTCCTGACTGAGTTGATCTTTATGTTGTTCTGTGGGCCAGTTTTGCATCAAAGGGAATGTGAAGAGCTTGGGGAGAAAGTGTTCTGAAGATTTGACTTATTTAAAACAAGGACTGTGAAGTGCTGGCAAGAGTTTCAGCTCCTTGAATGCTGGCAGAAACAGAGCACCTACTAGGTAGAGGGTTAATAGAGGTTTTTATAGCAATTGCTGTAGGTATATTGTTTAGGAATCCTCCTGAAGGGTGATTAGATGGGGTGTGTAAGGAGGTTGCAGGGAGCTGAGTGTTTGTCCCAAGCATCTGTAAATCCAGCTGGACTGAGAAGTATCACTGAAATTGGAGGCCTGCTTTGTGGCAAAAGCTTGTCAGTAGCAAACCCTTAGCACTGGTTTTCTGTTGGCTGCACTGCTGGAGAAAGGCGCTGCTGCAGGCGGCATTGCTGGTGGTTTTTCTGCAGTGCTTACTGAAAGGATGAACCTTCTGTATAGTTTTCCATTTGGCTGTGTTATCAGTCATTTATGTTCAGAGATGCGTAGGTGCTATTCTGTGGTCTGAGTCGGAGCTGTGCGTTGAGCCTGATGCATACACAGAGTATTTATCCTTTTGCCAGAGGTTTGCAAAGTGTTGCAGAAGAGTATAGATGTTCATGTGCTGGTGAAATCTGCCTACTTCTGGCGTTGTATTTGGCAGACCTGCAAAGCTTAAAGCAACATTGTGTGTGCAGTGAATTGTGGAAGGGAACAGAAAACACTGAAAAGAAATCTGAAGTTGATACGGAGATGTGAGATATGATAGGAATTTGCTGAGGATGCGGGCTAGCACCCCACCTTTTAGTGCAGGGCTGCTGTGGGCTGTGGTGTAAAATGCCGTGCTGCTGTTGCTCTCTGCAGCATCCTGAAGATCCCTGGGAGATCTCTCGTGAGTCCAGAGCTAGCCCAGCTGAGCCAGCTGTGGCGAGAGGTGTCAGTCTTGTGGTCGGGGCTCCCTCATCTACCCCACTCCTTCCCCGTAAAATGTCTCTAGTATAATTTTTTTTTAAATGATCGATATATTTGTGCTAGACAGCTCACCTTCCTCCCTAGTCACTTCTGTAGGTCAGCTTGATAACTCTGGCCCTGGATGGCTGGCCTGCTGAAAATGCAGCATTCCTGAAGTTTGCACTCTACCCTGTTCAAGCTGTACTTGGTGAAAAAGCCCCCACCAGACCTGCTCTTTGTGCCGTGACGGTCATGTCCCAGGAGCACTGAGGTGAGCACTGCCTAGCAGTCAGAGGAGACCGGTCTTTGAGGAGCATGTGGGAACCCAGATGAGATGAAGCCCTGCTGCTACCGGGGATGCTGCCATTGATCCTGAAGAAGCAAGGGTCGGAGGAAAAAAGGGCACAAGGGATTATCCAAAGTATCTCTGTGTGGCAGAAAACGCAGCTGTTTCCTGACCCCCAGGTTCGGTACCGCGAGGTAAACGGTCTCCTCTGTTCTAAAGAAATGCCGAGAGTGTCCCTGGACGTTGGGAAGGAAGTGTGTGAAGCGAAGCAGTATCGTACGCTGCCAGCTCTTTTTGACTTGTTTGAGGGATTAAACTGAGGTTTTCTTGTTTTTAACGACTTTTGATTGATAACTTATGAGGGAAGCCCTGACTCAAGAGTGCCAGAGCTCTGGGGCACGGTGGAGGTTGCAGCTGCTGAATGCTGAGGTTCCTGCTGCGCTCGGGTTTCCTAAGAGCGACGGCGGGGCGAGGCTTTGGGGAGGGGGGAAGCGAGATAAGGGCGCTAGGCCGCAGCGTGCGGGAGGTAGTTTGTGGTGCGAGTTACGGCTGATGCTGTCACGTGGGCGCTGCGGGCTGGCATGGGGGCTGGGGCGCAGCGCTCGTGTGAGTGGCGCTGGGAGGCGAGGGCAGCGGCTGGCAGCGGATCCAAACGTGCTCAGCACTGCGTTGCAGCACAGGGCCGGTCCCGGTGCCCTCGGTAACGATAGGAGAGGAGGAAGCGCGCTAAGCTGCAGGTGTCCTGGAGGCCCTCTGCCTCCAGATAGCGTTGGCTGCTCTCTTCCCTGCAGAGCTGGGCGCTCAGCCATGCCAGACGCTCCTCCACCCCCGTGGCCCAGCTCCTGGAGGCTGGTGTTCTCCTTTGTGCAGTGGGACCGTGCCCGTTGCTCACCATGTGGCCCTCGTCCCTCCCTGTCGGCGCTTGGAGGGGTGGCTGCGGCAGTTCCGCCTTGCCCGGATGGGGAGTGTGTCCTGACACGCTTCCACGGAGGAGCGTGCCGCGAGAGGCGGGCTGCATCCCAACTGCGTGCGCCTGTCCCCTGCTGCCTGCCCGGGGGTCCCTGCCCTGGTCAGCTGCATCCTGTGGGTGGGTGGATGGTGCAGAAAGGAGCTGGAGAGAGTCTCCTGCCAGGTGCCTTTGTGCTTTAAATTCCTGAGTCAGCCTAATCCTGGTGAATCACAGTGAACCGTGATCAAAGCATCAGGTTATGCATGTGATGTGCCCAGCAGTTTATGTACGAAGAGGGAATTGTGATTGTCTTGTGTGACTTTACTTTTTTTAATTTGTTTTCATCTGGTCACATCCTTTGTCATATCTTTCTGAGCAAATAAAATGACAATTGAAAGCCCTCCATAGTTAAGGTTTCCCCCCAAAGTTTTGTAAGCCTGGCTTTGATTTTGTTGTAGTTATTAGAAGTCAGTTTAGATTTCTTGGCTGCTGTTTTGTGAATATCTCCAGTGAATATTTTAGTAGGGGTGTTTCTTTTCTCTCTCAATCAAGCATGTGTATGTGATAGGGGAGGAAAAAGCAAAATATAAAATGCAACAAAATGAAAGCAATTTAGTTACCAGTCCAAAAGCTTTAATGCTAAAGAGCCATGAAGAAACTTTATTGGAACTATAATTGCAGACATAAGCAGTGATTATCTGTCTTCATGCTTTTATAGTCCCCATCACTGTCATCTGAACACATCAAGCTGATGAGAGTGTGTGCGGAACTTTATTCAGCTGATGCTGCGTAATCCTGATCTCTTGCAATATGTGGAAAGTAAAATAAAGTGTCAATTCATTTGAAAATGATGGCGACAGAAAAAAGGAAGGGAGGACAAGTATCCTTCCAGAAAACATAACCTTATTTCATCCAGCTCGCAACTGAAGGAATGCGGTTGACAGGGTAAGCATCTTATATGGTCAAGATCAAAAGAAATTTTGCAGTTTCTTAATGTTCTTAGAGGTCTTTGGCAGGTGCACTCCTTCATCTACTGAGGGTGCCTCCCTTTGTTTCCTTGAAATGTTCTGAATTTCCTCTAGCTGAGAGAAGGACAACAGCACCTGTTTGTCTTGCAGAGAACTGGAGATCGTTGGATCAAGGCAGACAAATGGATGCTGCCAAGCGCTTCTTGAGGTGGAACAGAGATCAGAGAGCAAGTCCTGAATTGCTTGGCCTGCTTATTGGCGCTGGTTGTGAGGGCAAAAATGTGCTCTGGGCTGTGAAGAGGCAGAGGGGGGAAGAGGTAATTTGGTGGTTGTGTGCAAGATTCTTTTCCTGCTGCTTGGCAGGCCTGAAATGTACAGCATTAATGTACTGGTAGTTTTTGGTGAACTCTCTGGGTGCTTCAGAGCACTGCATACATGACGTGGTGCTGCTCTGCTGAAGGAGAGCTTGCGCTGCCAGTACAATTGAGTGAATAAATCTAACGTGGCATTCCTGAGCTGTAATCTGGTGCCTGCTTCGTAAGGAGGCTCTTAGGTCTTCACTATCCTATGAAATGAGAGACTTTCTGCTGCCTGGCAGCCGGAGTGGTAGAAGCAGCAGTATGTGCAGAGTTCTGGCATTTTGCATTGAAGTTAGCAGACCAGGATAGATGGCTTGAGTTTGCTTGATCAAGGTCAGGATTACTAGGGTCTGCTTGCTGTCTTTTCTGCCCCTTGCTCTTCTGCTTTTTGTGCTTTTCAGGCAGGTATGTAAATGCCTGAATTCAATTTCTAAGTCTCATAACTTCCATTGAAGTCAGCTTCTCAAGGTTACTTAGGGAGTTGGTGGAAGAAATGAGATAAGAGATCACAGGACTCCTGGCTCCTAACAAAAAGGACATGAATAGTCCAGGGCTACATCTGGGCTGTAAGCAAAGATAACCGTTTCATGGATGATTTTTGGGTAGCAGAGGCCCTTCTTGGACAAGAAACTGGTTATAGTTTTTTTTTTTCCCCTCTTTTTTCTGAAGTTTGGAGGCAAAAAGACAGCTGTTTTGAAGGAGGAAAACATGAAGGAGAACTCAAAACTTCTAAATCTGTTCTCATTGGTACTATTATTTAAAATTATCTGTTATTTACTCTGGGTAAAAACTGTGACTGACCATGTACATTTCTGGTGGACTTTTCTAAATTACTCGCTGATGGTTGTCTTTGTTCTTGTTGGGGTTAGCAGGGGTTAACTGCTAACTTCCATTAGAGCAGGTCAAAGCAAAGCTCCTAAATTGCCTGATACGCTCAAGGCTGTTTTAAAAACACAACTAGAAAATTACTAGTAAAATGCATAGAAACACAAAGAAGTAGGTAATACAGTTTTCAGAGGCATGTACCTGCCTGGCTTCTATTTGAAATCAAAATGAGGTAGTGATATTTTGAAAACTTCTGGTCTTTATCTTAATGAGCTGCCAACAAAAAATGGTTCTTGGAAAAAGTTTTGTTGAAAACGTAGTTGAAAGTCTGTGGCACTTAAGTTTCTGGAGACATCAGCATCCTCTTGTCATAAAAGACTGAAGTGCTGAAATGACTTGAACTGGTTCAAATCTGAGTCTTATTCTCATCACATGGAGATGAGGTGTGTGATTGTCATCACTCTTGTGTTATGGATGTGGAAAACAGAAGTGCTGATCATGTGTTCTGCAGCGTTCAAACGGATGGAAATGGCTGGTGCCTCCGAAGAGGGCTGTTGCCGACCCGCCGCGGGTGCGTCCTCCCCTTGTGGGCTGCGCCCACGCTGCCCCTGGTCTCTGCGCTGGTGAAGTGAGGAGACGCGGGGCTCGAGGAGCTGGTGTCCTGGCTGCACCGCGGCCAGTGCTGTGTGAGTGACGGCATGTTGTCGTCAGTCCCCGCGAGGGGATGAAGCTTTGCGTGAAGATTGCCCTGGTGTTGCATCACAGAGCTGGGAGACGGGCGTGAGTCAGTCACGACAACCCTCTAGCTCATTGGAAACAGTTGTTCAAAGTAGGCCTGGTTTCACTGGTCGTTCGAAGCATCTTAAAAATGGTGCTGGCGGTATTTGGAGTCTGAGGGGATGCAAACGGATGTGGGGGTAGGCTGGAAGGCACTTAAGATGAAGGGCTGAGCGCCCAGAAGAGGGGACGGAGCGCGGCACGCAGCTGTGATGCTTCCAGACGTGTGGTCAGCTGCTGCAGCGTGGGGCAGGGAAGGGAAGCCAGGAGCAGAGAAGGGTGCTCTGCCGCGGTCCAGTTAACTTCTGGGGGATGCTGCGCGTGTGCCGGGGGGCTGATGGAGCAGCGCGAGGCCGTGCTGCAGGCCTGGGCTCATGCGAGGGTGCGCTGGGGACTTTCCCCGCCCGCCTGGCGTGGCTTGGCCGTGCGGTCAGCAGTGCTCACGCTCCTTCCTCGGCAGCCCCTAGCCTCTGCCTCCGCTGCCATCGCGGTGTGGTGCTGCCCGTGAAGCTTCCAGCAGGATGGGCAGAGCTGTCCTGCATGCAGAGAACTTGCCTGAACGGCACCTCGGTAGAGGAGGAAAAAACATGCCAGGGCCTTCTGGGCCCAGCCCGAGCACCCCGAAGGCTGCGCCCTCCTCCGCGCTGCGGCTGGCTCTGTCAGGCGCTGGGAGCTCTAGCTCGTGTGCTTTGGGATCCTCTGGCGGGCAGCGCTGTGGAAATGAGGAGTATCATCGTGTTTTATTGTGGCTTCTAAGAACACAGTGTGTTTGTGCTCCGGGGAGCCCCAGGGGCTTTGTTTTTCACCAGGCCTGAGCTATTCTTCAGCAGAGCCTTCCCGGAGCGTGATCTAGTTCTGCCCATTAGGAGTGAGAGACGGGCCTGACTGATTTCTGCTCCCTGCTGCATAATAAATCTGATACTAAAATTAGTGCTGGTCTCCCTAGGCCATAATTCTTGCTGAGATTATAGAGAATTGTGTGTGCAGAGAGGAATCATGGTTGTGTGTGTAGTTTTTTTGTTTTTTTTATAACCTTGAGTGTCCAATTTCCAGTTTTTTTACTTAACCTCCCCATCTTTTTCCCCTTTTCCTCTCTTTTGGGAAGCGCTTAGCCTTTCTGTGTATTTTGGCTATTTAAGCCTCTGTCACTGCAGGCAGATGAGTTCCTTGGGAGCTCTTCTGAAGGTTTTGTAATTGAGTCTTTTACCACGGCGACAGGATATTATTAACCTTCAGTAAAGCAATTTATTTCATACTCCTTTGTGGGGATAAGCCTTTTTTCCCCCAGGAAAATATGTATGTGGAAAGGGTTGTACGTACAGGGGTGGCTGGACTTGCAGTAGTTATGATTTAAAAAAAATAATAATTTACATGAAAAATAGGCAGTTCTGTTTGTGTCAGTTTAAAAGAAACCTTTGGTCCTAAATGACTCTCACCCCTGCTCTGGCACTTTATTTTAAAGAACGTACTTTTTGCCTATCAGCAGCTTTGAAAGGAGGTTGTATTTCACTTTGGAAGTCCAGATATTTAGCCGCTGTGAGCACTAAAGCATTTTATTTTCATCTTTGAGACGGCCTTAAAAAATGAGCTGAGACTGGAGGGAGGAGTTCCTCGCGGGGTCTCCCTCTTGGCTTGGCCTTTGCCCTGAAATCAAATGCAGACTCGTCCAGAAGCCGTTACAGATTGGGTAGCTCCTAGAATAGCAATTTCCAGTGAGCAGGCGGGAACATGGGATAAGTAGCCAGCCTCGCTGAATAACTCGTATTTTCTTTTGAGTGTGATGACAAAGGCACTGGTCTGGGATTCAGGGGATCTGGGCTTGTCTGTTGCAGGGTATTGTGGCATTGCCTCTCCCTGTGCCTAAATTTTTGTTTTGAAAGGAAGATGAGTATTCTTTTCCCGTGTCTAGTTAGACTTTAACAGTCTACTGAAGTAAAAAGCAAACTTCTAAATAAATACAGATTGGTGACATGCTTGTTCTGGTTTGTCTTGTCACCTGAAAACTTTGCACGGTCACAGAGCCTGCTTTTTAAGGAGTTCGCAGTACCTTGCAGTATGAATATATTCTTTCAGCAATTATATGAGATAAAGAGCTGGTACTATTGCCACATTATACAAGTGAGCTTGGATGAGAGGTAGAGTGCTTTGGCTGGAGCTTTACATTTGTTAACGCACTTGGATCTCCTGGCGCCACTTACGGGCTTTAATTGCAGAGTAATCCGTTTTTCTATGCTATGCATCTTCAGTGTGCTGAACTGCTTCTGCCTTGCTATTTAATGGACACCCTAGAGAAAGTTTTTTGGTCTGTGAGGCAGTTAATGACCTTTATGAAGGCTGTCCTCCAGAACCACAGTCTCCTAAGCTGGTCTTCCTGCGTTCTACTGCCTTCTGATTTTTGGGATGTTTGGTTATTTTTACACAAATTTTCTAGTGTCTCTTTAGTTGTTCATCCCTTTCATGTTTGAGGAGCCTTTCCATAGGCTGTGAGAAAGCTCTATTCTTGACTTGGAGTGTTCGCCCGCTCTGAGCACAGGCTCCTCGGGGCAGGGGCTCCGGTCCTGCTGCAGGAGCCAGGAAGGGCTGCTGGCCCCTGCAGTGCCCCGTCCTTTGAGGCTGTGGCTGGCTGTGTTGTGCTGGTGGCAGTGAACTGAGATCTTCAGAAACAAAGATAAATCCCATGACCTTGCTTTTATACTACAGCCTTCAAACACCATCGGTTCAGCGTGCTGCTGGATCTTCTGCTTGCCTGCTGCGGTGCAGTGGTGTTACTGCTTCAGGGTGACCAAGGGGCTGCGCCGGAGTCTGCCCTCCCACTGATGCCCCAGTCATGCCTGGGCTGTGCTCAGCCCCCTTTCCCATACAGTCCTTCAACCTCAGCTAAAATGTGAGAGAAGGTGCATGTAACAGAACATTTTTGTCACCAGATGACTTCTCGGCCCCTTTGCATGCTGTCTTGTAAAACTTTGCAGCTGGTAGATTTATGCCTTCAGCCAGAGAATCTTTCCATTTTAAAAATGCCTAAACTATCTTTTTTCCCCTCTTTTTACTATAGTTGTGGTAAATGAGCCCTACAATGGGGGGGGCAGATTTTTTTAAAGCTTCCCCACCAGAGATTTAATTAAAATATTGTGAAAGGCAGTCATTGAAAATGAGAAACCTTTTGAGTGGAAGGCACCCTGATTTCCCTCCGTGGAGCTTTTTGTCACCATAGAGATGAAAAGAGAAGCTCAAAATTGCGCTTTCCCCTTGTGCGTTGCTACCGAGGGGCCGTGGCGGCAGGTAGCAGCTGCGCTAAAACCAGCGGGGCCCTGGGGCTGCGGGGACGCAGCACATGCTTTAACTCTTGCAGGGCATGAGCACTGGTTGGGATTTCCTTCCCCGATGGAAGCGTGTCTTCATAGTTTATTCTCTTTTAATTTCCTGTACTTCTGGGCTGGAATTTATCTGGGTTTGGGAAGGGGAAGAATTAAGATGCATGCCCTTTTGTCTCGCTAAAAGCATCACTAAGCAACTTTCTGCATAGCATGGCCTGTTGGGTCCGTGCCGGGGTTGTTCAGAGTGGTTTGCAAATCGCTGCATTGTTTGTGAGGTGCTTATGCAGAAAGCCTGTTAAGTAAGGGTGCTGAAACCCAACTCGATGTTTTTAATTTTGTCACATTAGAGTATAAATTGGAAATTCTATTGCTGCTCTGCATCAGGGTTCAGCCCTGAGTCTTACTTAAAATATCTAAATGCCTTTCTTGTGTGTGCTTTTATTTTAAAATAAATGGTTTAAGGTTTTTTCCTTTTCTTCCAGCAACTCCTCTGGAAGTGTGGGGATTAATAAACCAAAAATACATGCTGTAAGTGATAGAACTGCTCTGATACAGTTTCAAAGACAGTCACACAAATTGAAGACTATTTGAGGGTACAGGACACTGGGCAGCGTTATGCTTTTAATCATTTTAAAAACAAATTTTTCTCCCTAATTGTATTAAAAGAGAGTGAAGAGCAGGCTCAAGTGGATTCTTGGCACAAACATCTCAAATGAAAGTAAAATGTATATTCAAGCTGTCTACTGTTGTATATTTTACACCATACCTGTCTTTGTGCCTGATGGCAAGTGGATGTAATGGTTTAGTTTTAAGCCGTTGGAGTGAGACCTGTTGTGTTTAAACTTCTGAACAGAAAATGAACATAACCCGTGTAATGGCATTATTAATAGGGAATATTACTATATTGTAATTTGCAAATTAGTGGTTTAACTCTGAAATTAAATGTACAGCTGTGTTCTTGTCTAATGTTACAAGACAAAATTAGGTCGAGTATTTAAAAACAGAAGGGCCTAATCCAGAACCAGTGGGTGTCTCCCAGGGACTTCGCTGAGCTTCATATTAGGTCTTTTCCACTCTGCAGCAAGGGCGCAGATGTGTAACGTGAGCAAAGTTGCTTAAATGTGCCTGTGCCCGCAGGAAGGGGCTGTTAACATCTAGCTACCTGAGATACCAATATATTCAGAGCAAAATAATAAAATTACTTGTTTCCATGGTGGTGGTGAGTAAGGCCACCTAACTGATGGTCAGGTTCAGCTTGTACCTGGCAGGCTAATCTAAGTGATGCTGTTGTGCACATCTGTTTGAATCCCTGCAAAATTACATATGAATTTTCAGCGGAGACAGTATATGGGAGCTAGGCTTGGCTCTGATGCGATTTGCCCTTGTGCTTTCCTTGACTGTTGCTAATAAGAAGTGCTGGCCTAAATCAGTGTCTTGGAGAATCATCGATTCGCTAATTGCAGATAATCAAGTCTCTGCTCCCTGCTCATGCTGAGACCACTTTTGTTTCCTGCCATTCCACCAGAATTCGGGCAGCATCTTCCAGCGTTTGACGTAACCAATAAAGTAGATTTTGAGCTATGGTATTGTTAATTCTCAGAGGTGATGAAGCTGTTGGTATTCAGGCTTGATAAACAAGAAGCTATTATACCACTGACCTCTCCTGCCAGAATGTGCCACTGAGGTCTGAGCTTGGTGGGGCGCTGGGGGGCCGTGGCCGCACTGCTGGGCTCAGGGCTGGCCTCAGCCGCCGCGTGGCTCCCCCAGCCTGCGGGAATTGCTCTGAACGCAGGCAGTAGTTGCTTTCTGTTTTATTTTTTTAAGATGTGCTTCAAGAGGTTTTTCTTCGCACTTCTGGGTTCAGGTAGGGAGGGTGTTTTTGCATGTTGTAGATTTTGCAGATTGTGTTTAAAATGAAGCAGGGGCTGCTCAAAATGTCTGCGTCCTGCAGTTAGCTCACTCGAGAGGAGAGGAGCTGCTGCTGTGCGCTGCCTTCTCCTGCGTGTCCCGTCCGCATAGCAAGCTGCACGCGGATGCTCTGCTCTGTGCTGTGTCCACTGCAGCCAACCACCCAGCGTGCATCCAGCCCTGTTTCATTTCCTAGCAGAGCTGAGCATCACTGAAGGATGTGGATAGAGGGGCAAGAGGTGATAATGGCTGGCAGGCTTTTCTAGTGACTTCATGTGGAGCAGTGGTTGATCCCAGACCATGAAAAAACAGGAGGAAATCAGAGCTTTTCTGGGGAACACACCGTTAGCTAGTGGACATGCCTTCTTTTTGTAGGTGTTGGTCTTCTGGGGGAAGGAGAGCAGGTCAGATCTTCTTAAGCTCCTCTTCCTTTGCTTTACTGGTGCAGGAACTGTGTACTGCCTCGGCTGAAGCATTTTGCAAAATATAATGAGGGTTTTTCATTATGTCCATCTGGATGGGAACTGACGCTGTGTGCAGGGCAGCCAGTGTGCGCCTCAGAGGTGCAGGCGTGGGTTGGCTTTTTCCTGTGCTTACTGGAGGGGTGTATGAGCGGGATATGATGATGCAGTGGCAGGAGCAGAACCAGCATCAGCCCTGCATGTGTGTTTCGGTCACTCGCCGTGTAAGACGTGCACTGGCAGATCTTGCAGTGGAGAAGGGAGTAACAGCGTGCTTGTATGTGCAAAGAGGATGACAGTGGCCTGAGCCTTGGGAGCGCGTGAGGGTGCGGAGCGAGCAGTGCCTGGCCCCGGGCTGCGCTGGCGCTGGGCAGCAGACCGGAGGAACAGATGATCGCAGACAGCTTAGGTTACATAATCTCGTTTGGGTTTCGTGTCAGGACTCCCTGCGCCCCATCCAGCGCCAGTGTCCAGTCTGGCTCGTAATGCTCCTGAATGTCCTTTTAATTTTTCTTTTTATTAATAGTTCTCTTACTGTAGCGCGCTCTCTCCCTGCCTTTCTGTGGCACGCGTGCCTCGCAGTTCATCCCTCTGCTCTCCACTGCTGGTGCTTCCTGCTCCTCCACCAGCCTGCAGCTTTTCACATGTGTTTTCTTTGCTAGTTCCAGAGACGTTTTTGAAAAATGTTGTGAGGAAGCAGGAGGGCTGAGCAGGGCTGGAGCTTGCAAGACGGGTTGATTGTTTTCATTCGTAAGGGAAGCTCATGAGGCTACGTGGGAGAACGGAGGCCCGGTTTGGGAAGATCAGCTCGGTGGTGGTAAAGCTGATGGAGAAGGGGAGGTCGGAGGGGACCACAGCTGGCTGGCTGTGGCCCGCTGGGATGGAGTCCTCCTCTTTGCAAGCACAGCTTTATCAGCTGGACTGGGTTTTTTGAAATTTAACTTGCTCATTTCTGAAAGGGCTGTTTTGTTTCTGTATTGAGTTTTTTATTTTTGTAAATGAAATTCAGGATATTAATCTTTTTTTTTTTGCTGATCCTTTGCAAGTAGTAAAGACTAGTATTTCTGTGGAGACAGAGCAGCAGTATTTTTGAATGCTAAAGGGCTGGGTGATTCAGGATGCCAGTACCTTTTCCCTCACCCCTAAATCCATAAGTAGGTGGTTTTGCAGTTGCTCTCCACTCCTGCTTGGATTATCACTGATTTTCTGTGTGTGTCCTGATGGCAGGCACTTCTCTGACAGCTGTCAATGTCAGCTATTATTTTTATTTGAAAGAATAAAATAAACAATAAAATTATATACATATATACATACCTGAGGGGAGGAGAGGAGAAACTGAGATGTGATTCCAGATTCATGTCTAGGAATCAAATAGAAACTGCAAGGTGCGCGTTCAGAGTGGACTTGTGATTTAGCAGCAACCTCAAGCACTTGTGCATTCACTGAGACAGCTTCTCGTACATTAGCTGTTGCATAACGCTCTCGTGTCAGTTAAAGCAGTTGATAAATATTGCAGGGACGGTATTTAATGCATTGTGAACATCACTGCAGTGTAGCAGCTGTTTAAAAAAAAATGCAATAAAAATATGAAGAGCAGAGAGCGGTACACAGACTGCTTTCCACAAGTGCGTTGGTAGCAAGCTGAAGTTACAGGTAGAGGATTCTGAGCATTTTTTTTGTCTCCTGGGGTCTTGATTTATTTCTGCTACTTTAAATGATGGCTTAACTAGGAAGCAGGGGGCAGGAGCTAGGTGAGAGGAACAAAAGCAGGGGGTGGGGAGGCAAGACAGATGTGTTTATTCGTGTTTTTTGCAAACATAAGCAAGTATTGCCCTTGCACCTTTTGCACTAGTAGCTAGTACTTAACAATTCCTTCCTAAACTCTGTGATTGTGAGTAAATTATGAAGCAAAACCGATAATGCCATCATAATCTCAAATGTGAGCCTAATTGTGTAAAAACCAGTAGTGTGTCTGTATGTCTAAAGAAAAAAAAGTCGCAAAGTGCTGCTAGTACAGCCAGCTGCTGCTGTTTCCTGAAGTGGTGGATTGCAGTCTGTGATCCCTAGGTATGTCTCTAAATTATATTCTGAGGTGGTATATGGTGTAACTGGAGTGCTACAGCGTTTTCTTTACATAACGTGAAAGAGCAAGAATCCAGTGCTGTCACTTTATTTTTGTTTTTTTAGTTTATGTGCTTAACGTTTTGAGCTGTATCGTTTCGCTAGTAGATGTGCGCAAATAGAAGTCAAGACCCAGATGCAAGGGGGACATTAATTTTTTTATATAAATATATGTATGAATACACACACGAAATGGATATCAGAATCGCTTATGTATTCATGTTTGTTCAAGTGTATGAGAAATGTGATTGACACCACTGAAAAGGGAGAGGGGAAGGCGTGAGTTACAGCTTTTGGTCCCTAAACTGCTATTTCTTACTGTATCCTGGAAGAGCCTTTGTACTAATGATGCTGAGCGATAAATAACACAGGGAAGATTAATAGCTGCCTATGGTAGCAAATTATAGTTGATTTATTGCTCATAATATATACAGGTGCAGCTAATTTAATTAAACAGAAGACCTTTTTAATGCTGTAAAGACATCCCTCTCTCTAAAAGCGAAACAGCAGTACGATGCTGTAATGAGGCTTTAAGTGAAATAAGCAGCATTACAAGCAAAGCTGTCCTTGGTCTGATCAGCCTCTCACGTAGTTGGGGAGGGAGTTTTTCCGTAACCATTAATGCCACTTTAAGTCAACTTATGCCATAACAAAGTCCAATCTCATATACTGATGCAAGTTATCCCATCTCTGCTTTATCATCTAACGGCAGCTTTCATAGAACAGCATGTGTAGCTTGTTATTTCTTGGCTAACTTACCAGTGCTGTGCAGGGGGTGGCTTGCCTTGCAGAGGAGGAGGGCTGGAGCGCTGATGGTGTGGGATCTCACCCTGGGGATGTGAACAAATAACAAACAAGATGTCACAGTTCCCTGGAGCTTCTCCACTTGCTAGTGGATTGTCTTCTATTCATCCCTCATCCGAGTCTGAAAAAGGGGATTGTGTTCAAAGAAACTCTCTTAGAACCTGTACATAGGTGTATGTCGGCAACTTTCTGGGTTAGCTTGTCAGTGTTTTTTTTTTATTCCCTTCTGCTCCTTCTTCCAAACTAAAAAAGTTTTAAAAAAAAAAAAGCCAAAGTGGGCATCCTTGCATGTGTGCATAACACTACAACTTTACCTGGCTTTATGCTGTTTCCTCTGCTCCCTGCTGTTGTAATTTTCACATGAGCAGGGGCTGGTGAGCTTGCCCTGCAGTGCAGCCTTTTCCAGCTCATCACGATGCGGAGTTGGGTACTTCTGCCTGCGTATAGTGGGGAAGATGCTCTGCGCTACTTTGCCACCATTACTTGATTATTTGTGAAAGCGTAAAAGGCTCAAGTAGCTGATTTGATTAATTTTTCTACAAGTTTTTCTTCCCTCTGTTGCCTTCATTTGAAATATGTAATCAGTGAAGGAAAATGTATTAGGAATAGATGGGTATGCATGTGAATGCTTAATTTTTTCTAATTCAGGCGTCGATGCGGGCACACGTGTCCTGATGCGCGCTGTGCTCGGCAGATCTCTGGGGCTCACAGGAGGCAGGGCGCGCTGGGGCTGCTCCCGTGGGGCCCGGGTGCCGTGCCGTGCCGTGCTGTGCCGTAACAGCAGCGCGAGGGGCGGCCGGGGCCACGCGCAGCCCGGGTCGCCTGGCGCGGAGCAAGTGTCTGCTTGACCTTTCTGTTCCTCCCACTGGGAAGAAGTCCGACAACTATTTGTCATAACTCTTCCCAGTGCTTCGGTCCAACGCCTCGGTTAGTCACGGTTAGGGCTTCTGGTTTGGGGTTTAAACGCAGTTGTTGTCGGAGGCGGGGGGGACGCGCGGAGGGCGAGAGGATCGCTAGCGTGCGCTGAGGCTGAGGCAGCACCGGGACGTGGCTCCGCACGGCCCCTGGAGAGCAAGCTAGGCATGGCTGTGCTGCCGGAGTGGCGGCAGCAACCCGGCCAGCAGGAGTTACGGTGTAGGAGGAAGAAAAGCCCCAGAGATACCTGTCTTGAGAACTGGCAACGTGCTGTTTTAAATCCTTGCCCCAAATGAACAGAATTCCTAAGCAAAAGGAAACAAAAATTGTCTCCTGCGTGTTTTCCAGGATGTGTCGCAGAAAACTCCCCTGGTCTGGTACGTTGTGTGGTATTCGCTAGTGCTTGCATGGGGAGAGATGTGTAAATGCAGATGGATTTTTAGTTTAAAAGGCTAGAAATACGTATTTTCACATAGTTGTCAGACTTCAACATCAGCTGATGGCAAGTACCAAGTCCAATGGCCTGGCTGTGTGAAAAGAGCTGCTTTGTTTGTANCCCCCCCCCCCCCCCGTGTAGTCCTGTCTCTGCGTGTTTGCTGGAAGAGGAACTCTATGCCTCTGTTTCTTATCTGTTTAATGGATAGAGTAACAATTAATTTCATTTTTCAAGGATTCTGTTGTGAAGGGCTTTTGAGAAATCTGGGCTGAAATGTCACATTTGATAAGGCTGCTTGAGAGCTTCCATAAAAACTACTTTTAATCCAGATTACGTTTGATGATAAAATATTGCAAAATGTATTGCTTCCCCATCTTTTGCTCTTCTCTATGCTGAATTTTTTGTGTTAAGAGATGGGAGGCAGCTGAGAGCGTGGAGACAAAACTGGAGTATTTTTTTGACTTTGTGAAACCTGTACAGTTACTTTTGTGGTTGAGGGGAAGAGGGGAAATGATTTTTCAGTCTCAGGGAGACTTTCAGTAGTAATTTTGTTTTAATTTCCCATGGAAAATGTAACGTTTTCTGACTAGGTCCTGTATTTGCCCTCCTGTGCTGTACTAATTCTTCTGGTACTCGTAGTTCTGATTATGTTCCCTCAGCTGGTACTTCAGGAAATGTTTTCGTCTCCGAGCATGTCTAGTGACTCAGATACGCGTCTCCTTAGCATCTGGTGAGTGTAATTGTCATTATTAATCTGCCCCATGCCAATCTGTCTTCAGAGTATCGGTGGGAGGAAGACAAGGTGTTGCATGACTGGGTGTACATCCGCGTGCCTTGTTCTACAGAGATGGGACTTCAGAGAAAAAGTCAGAAAGAAGTCTGGGCTTGGCTGGTGTTTTTCCACTTCCTGTCACTGCCTCTAGTACCATTAGAAAGAAGGAGCTCGTGCTTGGTGGACGTTGTTGATTTGATGTTTTTAAGTTGCAATTAGGGCATGACTGTGTGTGGAATAATTGAAATAAGAGTTTGCAGGGAAGCGGTTCCATGTGGATGAAATATTGTAAGATGTTTGTAATGTACGCTGCTGTTGCTGATTTGGACTGCAATGGGAAACCTTTGATGTGAGCAGCTGCACATGCATAGTGCCTCTTCAGAAACTGGTGAGGTTTGCTGGATCCCACTGGGCTTTCCTAAGAGCTGCTTAGTTTTTGTATCAGCCTGTCAGTCTCTTACAAAGCCAGTGCGTGCTGTAAGTGCACATATCAGTGAGTGGCCTCCGCTCAGCTACAAGCCAGCTTTCATGGCTCTAAAGGAAGAAGAGTTAATTGCTGAAGTGGCTGGAATCAGCGTCCTGCCTGCGTTCGGACATCATTAACCAATGTGAACGTGTTCTAATCACGTCATGCTTCTATTCTCGATATTGGGAGCGAGCGTGTTGTAAGTTAATACCTTGCTTTAGAGTTCAGAGTTAGAGATTCATTGGAACCAGATACAACTTGGCATTGTCTCCAGAGCTTTGCGTTTTCATTTTTAAACAAAGTTGAATGAAATCTCATGTGATAAAGTTCATTCTTCCCCCTCCAGTTCATGTAAGGGTTTTGCTTTCCTGCGCTCTAACCACAAGGTGGGCAATACATTAGTTTTAAAATCTTTTTTTCCTAAGCCCAGAGTATCTATTACAATGCCCATTCTTAGGAGAAGGCTTTAAACACTTCTTCCATCTCTCTTTAGTGCTGTAACTCTTGCTTCCCAGTTCACATAATCACAGGCTTTTCCTTCATTCTTGTTGTTCATCAAACTTGACTGTTTGCTTAATGCCTCTTCCCCCCCCCGCCCTGTTTTTTCTGACATGGTGATTTTGTCATTGGTTCCATAACAGCAGTTTGTTGCCTTTGGCTTCAGAATAAATTGGGGAAATTAATAGTGCATGATTGAGAGCTTGTATTTTAAAATAAGTTGAACTAGGAATAGATACTTTTTATTACTATTAAACTCCTTTTTTGTCAGCCCTTTTGTTTTGAGCAAAGGGCACATTCTACTTTAACAGTTTTATCATATGTGTGCTATTGTAATTTACATAAATGAATTTTAAATACAGTTATAAGCTGTGGGAAGATGTTATTGTTTCTGCACAATGAATGTGGAGATTTATGCTGTACATCTTGTGTTAGGTTAACATTTGTTCCCTTGTCTCTGGATGGTGTCGTGATGGAGTCTTGAAATCTTACATAGGTACTTCACGAGATTATTTAAAATAGCATTTAAATTTATCTTTCAGTTCATTTATTTCATGTAAATACTCTTTTTGGATATTAGACTCAGTTCTGATGACATTGACAAAAATAACAAAACTTCTGTTGTAAGTGAGATGGGAGCTGCTGCTGGTGCCCTCCCAGCCCCAAATATAAAACAATTCCCAGTTTTGCCAGAGTTTGTTTGTGCGGAAGTCGAGCACTAGAGCTGTTCCAGTGAAGTCGGTCCAACCATGTGCGTTAACTTCTGTTGCTTTGATGGATTGGGACCTTCGTCACAGAAATTTTCTGCAGTGTTTTTCTGTCTTCCATCCAAAGCCATCAGTGACAGAAGTTGGTTCAGCTCCTGCCAGGATTATTGCAGTCCTCAGCTGTACTGCTTGTGACCTGAAATCGAAGAGGGCTTTCACGTGGTGAGGTGGAAGCCTTACCCTGGCAGGTGCTGGGGTATGCACACCCCGCTTTGGAACGAAACCTCAAGCTCCATGCAGCCGTGTCCCAGGGGGAGGTGGGGGCAGAGTTTTAAACTGAATTACAGTCATTTGGGATGAGGATTTGCCCCATCTGCTGAGGTGGGAGGGAAGCACAAGATGTCCACTCCGTTCCCACCCTTTCCAAGTCTTGCTTTTCCTCCAAGAGGAAAACAGCCTGCAAAATGGTTGTTTGCAAATTCTGCAAATTCTTTTTCAAGATGATGTGATGACAAAGTTCAGGTCGTGGAGCGTACCATGAAAGGAGAAGTTTTTTTCTGAAGATGTGAGTTTAGGCAGGTTGGCAACATGCACCGTAACGAGCGAGAGAACCTTTCCAAACGTGTCTGGAGAGGAAAGCTAACGAACTGCAGCAAGGCTGCTTGCTGACTTGCCAAATACAAACCTCTGGTAAATGCTCTTGCGGGGGCAGTTAGCGTGCGTGTTGTGGGGGAGGAGAGTAACAGTTTGACTTGGGGCTGGTGATTATTCTGTTGCAGTGGTTGAATTTCTTTCAACTGTAGCGGTGTTTTGAGTTCTGGGGACAATTACCAGCTCTTTTAGATGTCTTTTTATTTCCACAGCTTAAAAATGGCCATTTGGGGCAGATCCACCTGAATAGCGTGGCTTTCTTTCAAGGCTGCCTGTTGAGTCCTGACTTCATCAAGACTGGGATTGTAATGTTTCCCAGCCAGGTAGGGGTCTGTTTCCGAGAGGTGAGGATTTAGGCTGCGAGTCCTTGCATCGACACGCAGAGGGATATAAAGGAAAGATGTGAGCGCATTTTGTATGCACACCGTAGAGCGATAGATTATTATTCTTAATTTATCATCTGCACTGGTTTCCATCTGGATTACTTAAAGCAGACTTTCTTGGAGAGCTGTTCAATTAATCTTAATTTGTGGCAGAGTGCTACCTAGAGAAGGGGCGGCTTTTCAGCTGCAGTGGGACAGGTGAGTGAACTCGGGCAGCGTCTCACGTGTGTTGTGGTGGCGGCTCCAGCGGGCAGAGCTGGCCCGCGGGGGAGAGCAGCCGGCGCACAGGCAGCACGGGGCTCCCGCTGTCCTCGCCTGCCTGGGATTTGTCCCGCTCTGCCTGTCCTACTCTGCCTCTCCCGCCTGCCTGCAGGGGAGGGCACGGCCGAGGAGGGGCTGTCCGCAGGCTGCTATGCCGTCAGTGCAGCCAGGGATGCTGAGTCCCCCGACAATTTTTCTCATCCTCCAACTCGCGATGTGGGTGTGCTTAACTGCCAAAACTAGCGGTGGTGGTGTTTTTTAGTGTTGCAGCGCTTGGTTTCCTGCCAGCTGGAGTCTTTTCCCATTGTGATTGAGAGCAATATACTTACCATAAATGTTTCCTCTTACAATAAGAATTAAAACAAGAAAAGCAGAGAAAGCACAGGGGTTGTGCCGGAGGGCTCCATGGGGCTGGCTACCTGCGGTCACCTCCCTGGAGCCTTTCCGCCGGGGAGCGGAGGGCCCTCGGTCTCCTGCACAGCCCTGGGCAGCCTCCCTGGTGCTGGCCACCGTCCCCACGCCGTCACCCCTGAGGGGGGACATCAGGAGCAGGGCCAGTGTGCGCCGGCCCTGCTGCTGCTCGCTCGCAGCCGCTCAGAGGGCACCGAGTTGCTGCTGCGGCCGGTGATGCAGGGACCGCAGCTCTGCCGAGGGGTGGTGGCTTGTCTTTGTGCATGCTTCGGGGGTTTGTTTTTTTTGGAGGGCGTGTGGCAGAGACGCGTAATGAATAGTGCTCTGTTCTTCACAACCTGAATCTTCATCACAGGATCTGGAGGGAAGCGTTGCTGGTTCTGCTTAGTGGGGGAGAAATGTTATGCAGAGCCAGGATTTTAATTTTGTCAGCTGATTTGGAAGGGTAGGGGATAAGAGAGAGGAAGACTATAGTTGAAAAAGGGAAAAAAACTCCACAAATAATCCATATATTTTTGTTCTCCTTTCTCTGCTCAAAAAAGGAGTTAGTTGTTACAGCTCTGAGTAATGGTTTGTCTGCAAAGTAAAATTTCTTTGAGTGTCTTGGAAATAGAAAAGGGTTGTTCTCATGGGGTACTGTTGTGCTTTATTTTTTAATCTTTACTTGACTAGACAAATTCTCCTTCCAAAAATGTAGGTGAAAGTTTCAATGAGGCTTTTTTTTGTATTAGTCCAGTTGCTACAGTGACTTCAGTGAGAGTTTTGTGTGTTTTAAGCTTGTGCTGTTGCTCTCTTTCCACTCCTGCTTTCAGTGCTGCCTTTCATGTGTGAGGAATGCTGTAGCTTTACTTTCTTGTTTTTGGACTATTACAAGCTTTCATGGGAAGGGGATGAATAATGCTTATTGCTAGGTAAATAAAGATGCTGTGTGGTTTTTCCATAGCAACATGCTCACCTGGAGGTGGTTTCAGACCTCTCTAAAGAATCACCTGCAGGATTTGGTAAATTAATCTGTAGGGAGCAGTCCTGCTAGGCAAATACGGTCAGGTTCCTCCGGTGTCCAGGCTGAGGCTTGGCTCAGGCGGTGAGGGCCTTGTGTAGCCTGTCCAAAGTCACATCAGGCAGGGGAAGTAATTAATTGGTGCTGTGTGGGCATGCTGTTCGTCGCTGCAGATCACTGTCACGGTTCTAGAGGCTGGTGTTCCATGTCGCAGGGGGTCTAGATATAGCTAGATAACCCATTTTCAGCCAGGACTGAAAAGTCAGAGTTGTGATTGTACTGGGGTGGACGCTGTGTGCAGTGATGCTGGGAAGGCTAGAATAATCGGTGGGGGGGAGGATTAAAAGATGGTGAGTGCACATTTAGTGTCTTAAATTTCCAAAGCAACATACAATCACTTAATCCGCCATTGGGAGATGTTATTACCTGTTTCACAGACGCAGAAAACTAAGGCACGGAAGCTGATGCATGTGTGACAGTGCCCTGTCGTGCTGGAGCTGTATTTAAACATCATGAATGCCTGGTCTGGAAACACCGGTTGTGCTTCCTAGGCTTCTTTGTGCCTGGCTGACTTGAGCCTATCAAAACTGTAGCAGGCCTACTGAAAACTGTTTGGGAGTCTCTTGTTTTCTTCTCAGATCCGTAACTGAGCATGACAGCAGAAAGGTACTTTGAAATTCAAGAATATCAAATTGAAACAAAGACGTGTGCTGCAGGAGGGGCAGGCTGCAAGACGCTGCCATGGGAGCTTGGGGCCAGTGTTGTGGCTGAGCGCAGACAAACCACCTCCTCTCCCTCCCCCTCATGTTTAATTTTGTTCCATAACAGCACTTGCTAAAAATCCAGAGTGGATCATTAAAGCTAAAATGTGCTAATCCACAGCAAAAAATAGTAAGAGTTTTTTGCAGAAATGGATCAATGTGCATCGTGTAGGTGCAAACCTTTTGTTGCCTTTATTGAAGCAGTGAGTTTTGATCAGAGTTGAAAGCCAAAAAAAGTCAGGGGTAGGTCTCAGTATGCCAGTTAAGCATGCTACAGCCCTCTGCGCATTCACTCCTCTCAGAGAACTGCAGGAACAACCGGCGTGCTTCCCCAACACCCGATGTTTTCGTTCTTCTTTGTGCTTTCGTTGGGTCAGAAGAAATTGGGATCCTTTGGGTATGGGGCACAGCGTAACGTCAGTCATGGAGACGAACGCTGGGTGTATTCAGATCTAGTAAAGTGCACCAGCTAGGGTGGGAGTCTGGAAGGAAGCTTTACCTTGCGTGCTTGCTCTGCAGCAGTGGCGGGGAGCTGCTGTTACGGACTGAGGGCTAGGGGAGGAACATGCACAGAACTGAGAGGTGGTCTCCTTTTCCAAAAACCTGGCTGGGCATAGCTTGGGCATCCCCAGTGTAAGCTTGCTTTACTTTTCTGTCCTGCTTGATAATCCAGGGAATGGTTGAGCCTTGAAGTCAATGCAGTAATTTTGTTTTGCAGACTATTTTGTCTTTGGTGTCTTTGAAGGTTCCAGCTGGTGTTTCTGGCCGGCCTCACCCATCCCTTGGGAGAAAACATTAGGTCATTCAGGCTCCATTTGTGAGGGCACTGAGTAGGGTAGAAGGCAGCAGTTACTTTAAGCTTCTGTTGACCAAAGCAGGATTTTAGATAATAAAAAAATATTTTGTGTTCAGCTGACAATTATCCTCATTTGTTGAGATTCAAGATTTTTAAATAGTCTGTATGCAAGTCATCGAATAAGAGGATAAAATTGGAAATAGAATTATGTTTGTGCAATTCTGTATTTTTGGTGGGTGTTTTCAAATTCTTGGGAAAACCTGGCTGTGACAACTGTGTGAGGTAATACACTATGTTGACATGGTCTGGATTGTGCTGAAACTTTTGATAGTGAAATAAATATGTGGCATGCTCTCCCTGTCACACTGAATAGCTGCAACAGTTTTTTTGTGTGTATGAATAGTCATGTCTTTTCACTTTTGAGATTTTCCTTGTGTACTGCACCTCAGATTCCAGGGATTTCAGACTACTTTGCAAAGAAGACTACCAAAGATGAGGTTAAATGATAATAAGCAGCTGGGGTCAGTGGTCAGCCTGCTGTACTGGGTACCTAACCTGTACTCAGCTCCTTACTTTGCGTGAGTTAGGCTTGTCATGTGTCCTCTCAGTGCCTGTAGCTCTCTGCTGTCTCTGTTTATCTCGTCGCCTCTCATTGTGAGCTTTCTGGAGCAGGGAGTCTTGCTCTGCCTGCGTGCAATGCCTTACTGTGGTAGGGCTGTGATCTCAGGACCTCCATGGGCGCTGGCATGATGTGAGGAGAATAACTGATGATGAAAGTGTCCTTAAATGCCTTTTGACATGCAGGCAACTCAAATTCCACTTATGTCAAAGGAAAATATTGTAGGCAATTTAATCCATAATGTAGGGAAATGGCTGGGAGTTTTAAAGAGGAATGCAATAAAGAGCCAGTGGTTCCAGATGTGTAGAAGGTTGGGATGGAGAGAAGTTGCATGTAGCTTGATTCACTTTTTTTCTCCCCGTTTGTTTGAGGTCACCTGCTGATGTCATTTCAGGTTTAGAGGAGCCTTGTTGATCCAGGAGTGGAAGCTAAAGAAGGGTAGAGACAGAATGTTTGCAATTAGCTACTTACGTGATAAACATATATATCATAGTGACTGATCTATCTATCATAATACAATTTCCATCACTTTGATATATTTGGGTGATAGTGAGGGGAGAAGAAGCTTTCTTTCCCTGAAAAATGAATCTGAAGCACATATTAATGTTGTTTTCTGTCCTTGCGGTCTCCTCCCCAACAGAGTGTAAAGTTTGTGGGGCAAGGTAGCTTTTAATGCCTTCACTGTCAATCCTTTGCATCTTTGAAACGTTGCTTTGCAGCTGCTGTGCTACAGATAAAAATGTGTTTCCTGAGCCAGCAGGACTGGCTGTGATGTGTTCCCTTTTCCAGGTGCTGAGAGTTTCTCTTTCCCTGTGGGTGAGGTCCAAGGACCCTTTGGGTACCCTCTGGGGTGGTGGCTGTGGATACGGGGCCCACTCTGCTTGTGTTTGTGTAGTGCTCTTGACACGGCTGAGTGTTTCGCTTGAGTCTTGTCTTGGGAAGGGTAGGGGCAAGTGCTTACTATTCAGAGCAGTCACTGCTGCTGAGCCTCTAGAAGAAGAGCAAATACAAATACTGAGTCCCTCACTGAGGGGGAAGATGCACATTGCCTTCATGGAGGAGTCTCCTGAAGCCACGCTAAATGCTGGAAGTGTGCGGTGAGCGGAGCTGCCCGGCCGTGGTCTGGGTGGGGGTAGCACGTAGTCCCAGAGCACATTGCCGGGTTGCTAAAGTCTGTGGGCAGATTTTTTTCGAGTGTAATTCGGCTGTAATTTTGGCAGCTTGACCTGTGAAATTTCAAATGTGCTCTGATGTTTAGAAAGTTCAGAGATTCTATCCTATAACAATCAGAATCCGAAGAGAGGTTCTTCAGTTCGGAGCATACAGAGAAAGGAAGCAGCTCCCAGACCTGCAAGGTTAGCACAGCGGTGCAGAAGGGTGAGCTCTCGCGAGAAGGAAGGCCTGTGCTAATGCTGCAATTTGCTGTTTTGTATGTATGATGTTGAGCACATAGCTGCTCTTCTGCTTGCTGTTTTTTGTGGCTTCTTCCTTGTTTAAGAATGGTTGCTTGAACTGCATGTTTACTGAAATCCTGGTTTGCTGGGAGATCTGAATATTTGCCGGAATATAAACATCAGTGACCATGGGATTTGGAGCTCCTTATTCAAGGAGCCGGGAAGGACAAGGTCACAGAATTGCACAGAATCACCGAATGGTTAAGATGGAAGGGACATCTGGAGATCATCTAGTCCAACCCCCCTGCCAAGCAGGGTCACCTAGAGCACATTGCACAGGATTGTATCCAGGTGGGTTTTGAATGTATCCAGAGAAGGAGATTCCACAGCCTCAAAATCTCTGCTGCGATGTTGTCTGTGACTGTACGTAGCAAAGTGTGCAGTAGGCAGTGCTGCCTGGGCTCTTCATAGCACGAGCTTTAGGATCCTGCTTGACTTCTTAAGGATGTTCCTTGATGTGTAAGCTCTGTAGCCCAAAAGAGGAGAAGTTTGCTTCCTGGGTCAGGAGGGGAATGTTGTTAAACATGTAGCAGCATAAAGGCCTTCTCCTTTTAATGAAATTTGAAGGGAAGTTCTTACTGAAGGGAATCTCTTGAGCTTCTTTTAATGAAATGTGAGAGCACCTTTGGCACCTCTTTTAGATAGTGAAAATGCAAGAGCTTGGTGGCAGGGCCACTGGGAACTTACTTTCAGGCCTTAGCACAGAGAGCCTCCTCTGTCTCCTTCTTTCCTGTCTTCAGTAGCCTTTATAGTGTGTGGTGGACTCTTCGTGCTCCAGCATTGCACAGCACCAGTCTCAGTAACGGAGATCGTGCGCTGCCACAGTATTGCTTGCCGCATGCGTTCATCAGCGAAGTGGAGGTCCGAGTCTAACCAGTGTGAAATGGAAGAGATTGAAGCAGATCTTCCTCCGTCCCTGATAAAACTAGCATTTTTCTATCATGAAAACTTGGGTGATGTTGCTCTTTTGCTGTGGTCTCCTCCTCTTCCATAGATAAAGCCTTTGATGGTTGGTTTTGCTTTGGAGCAAAGTGTCTCCACTGTAACGGGCTGCTGGCATGGAGAACTGATCGATAGTGACTTTTTTTTTAAAACATTTCTAGTTTCAAAGATTAAATATTGCCCTAGACTGTATGATTTGAGGTCATTTTAACCTCCTACCTCTGGGCAAAGACAGCTCATCTGCCTCTCATTTTTCAGGCTTTGTTACATAGGTATTTGAAGTCATACGTAGAATAGTAAAAGCTTGTAGCTCTCTTATGGTAGCAGTTAAAAAAGGGAGGGAGAAATGTAAGTGCCATGGGCTGTTTGACAGTTAATACTCCCTCAGCTTCTAATTGGAATTCAGAGTAGGTTTACACCATTTGCCTTCTGTCTTATTCTACCACATTAGTGGTTAACCTCATTAGGACACTCCCATATTATTATTTTCTTTCAGGAAAATTGCCCAAAGAAAATTAGGTTCAAGTTGTATCAGGCAGATTTTAAAAAAGAAAAAAAAAATTTTTTTTAAACCCACAAGGGGAATTCCTTCTGAATGGGGCACTTGTGGGGAAGGAAGAGAAGCATAAGTCTTTCTTAAAAAAGAAGTAAAAAAGAATGGATGTGTCTCTTCCCATAGCCAGCCGAATCCGTGAGCCTGAAGGAGGCTGGTATTTGCTCTCCTCCTTCTGTCCATTTTGTGATGACATTAGCCGGAGGAGATAAGTAAAGGATATTTATTCTGGTGCCACTCAAGTGCGAGGTTAAGATGAAAGCTACCAGCATTCTTGGGTTCCCAGGCAGTTAACATGAAAGAAGGCCTGAGTTCTGCTCGTTCTGTTAGAGTAACCTGCCTACCTGAAATTCCTCCTCCTTGTATTTTCTTTCTTTTTTTTCTGGTTGTTTGGTTTATCATGAGAGCAGCAGTTGTGTTTTGCTCCAGAGATGGTTATGTAGATCTGATTGTGCGGCAGCGGATAAGTTTATTCACTTTGGAAAGAAACTGGAATCCTTTAGGGGAAAAGCAGCTGCATGAATGGTTATTTTTTTTCCCTGTGCATGTGTGTATACCCTGCGTGTGTACGTCTGTGTATTTTGTAGGCTTTTCTAGTGAATGCTTACATGAAAGTTGCACGCTTTTCTGGGGGATGTTGTACAGAAGGAGTTGGTGGGAGCATGATGCTGTGTGTGCGTATGCCCTCTTCTGCTAGTCCTTCTCTTTGGGTGTTTGTAGCATTCAAGTGGCAGGCTGTTGTGGATGAGTGCTACCAGCCAAACCTGGAGTGCCCCGCAGAGGGGCAGGCGGTCCGTATTCATACATATTGCTGTTACGGTTTAGTTGGATTCCGATTTCACCGGTCAGGTTTCCATGTCCTGAATTGGTTTTGGTGATAGGAAACAGTAGAAAAAGTGATTTGCAGTGCGTTTCTCTTCCCCCTAAAGGAACATTGTCAAGAATTGCAGGGGGAGATTAAACACTTAGTCTTGCTCTCTTAGTCTGAATAGTTCTCGGAAAGTCTAATTTTAAAGCGTGTGCTCCTGAACCAAATTTGCTGTTCCCCACTGGCAGTCAGCTTTGAAAGTGTCTGTAATATATTCGCAGGATGGTGAGGGGGAGTCATTTAACCTCTGCCAAGAGGAAAACACAACAGTTGGGAGAGGCACAATGTAATGATAAATATTTTATTGACAGGTTCCAAACATATTGGATGCAGATTTACACAATATCTGAGATTTGTTAAGTTTCCTTGTGAATTTTTATGTTCCTGTAAATCCTAGCTCGCTAACTGGCTGTCAGGTAACGAACATCAGAGGCAGTGCTTCGGCAGCCCGGGCTAGCTGCGGCGCGAGGCCGAGAGGAGCGCACGCCCTCGGGCCAGGGGAGATGAAACCCGGCGCCACGCACGTGGATGAAGGAGGGGTCAGTGGGTGTAGAAAGTCATTTTCTGGCTTCTAAAGAGGGTAATGGGGGTCTCCAAAGGAACTGGAAGTCAGGCTTCCTTTGTAAACTTTGAGGTTTAATTATCTTTCATGTTAACTGGTATCTTTAGGCACTGCCACCATCTTGTTTCCATTACCAGTTAGCCCTGATCTGGCTCCTGTTTAATCGCTTGTGAGAGGAATGGCTCTGGGTTTGGGGCAAGGCTTGCTGCTTTAGTAGCTGTGGGAGAAGCAAGTGTGCCTGTGGCAAAAGCAGGTGCCTGAGCCCTCTGCTCAGTGTCCCAGGCACGTGGGATTCTGCTGCCCTGGGCCTCCCTCCCCAGTACAAGCTCAGGAAACCTGGGGCAGGAGGAGGTAAGGAAAACTCAGCTGGGGTGTCTGGGTGCCAGCCTTGCCTGGGGGTTGGCTGGTAGAGCAGCTCCTGGGAGAACTTGCCCTCTGACCGCTAGCCCTTGGCGAAGCCTGAAGACGGAATTGTCCCTGTGTGGTTCTGAAACTGGAGCGTTCGTCTGCAAACCAAAGAGCAGGAAAAACTTGATTAAATCTGCAATGTGGCGTGAGTGTTGTAGCTAAATGGGATTTTACAGAAATGTTTCCTTCTGACATTTATCAGCAGTCTCATCATTTGAAGGTTTTCCATTAGATGTGAAATAAATTTTAACTCTTGCAACATTCTGAAGATGCATCCTGCTTCTTACTCCTGTATGTGGGCTTTCCAGTCAATGGTCATTAAAAAGTACATCCAGTTTTGGATGTACAATTTGGGTCCAAAAGGTTATACAACATCTATTTTGCTGATTTTCTTCCAAAATTCCTTTGCTGGAATATTCTGTGGCTTTCATGATCTTTGTTCTATCTAATTAGACTTCTGGGCTCAGAGGACTTGCCTAACTCTGCCAGTTGGGCTCTGTCAGAGCAAAGTCTTTGGTGCCATGAAGAATCCAGAGACAGTAATGATGTCTGTAGTTTAGTGGTTAACTGCAGGGGCTTGCAAGAGAGAGTGGTTCAGAAGCTCTGGCTTTCTATTGAAAGGGTGGCCTGATTGTAGCTATTGCTGTCCGAAGTTGGCTGTAACGTGTGTGTGTGTGTGTCTTCATAGACTTTCCAGGAGTCAAATTAAATAAACAAAATAGGCTTATCTGCTCTAGTGAATCTCCTTTTTGGAGCCTCAAAATAGCTGGAGCATTGCTAAATTCTTTTTGAAAGATGCCTCTTCAGAAATTAGAGCTTGGGTGTGTGTGAATAAACTACTGGCAGCAAGGAGGTGCCTTGAAGCTGCTGCAGAGCACCGCCCGTTCGGTGCCATAGATGTGCACACGCTTTGCTGCTGCTGCTGCTTCGGGGATGTGCAGCTCACCCCATCTGCCACCACACCTTCTACATACCAAATCCACAAACTTCCGTCTCATCACCTCAAGAGAGCGCGACATAAAGAATTAAGGCTTCAGCAAGGCTTTCGAGAGGATGCTTACAGGCTGGAACACCTGTTCTGCTTAAAAATTAAGATGCTGATTTGTTAAATGTAAATTTCCTAATGTTTACTGAATTGTCACAGGAGGTAGGCAGGAAATCTGTATAAACGCGTCACTTATCCTTCATTTAGTAGCATGTCATGCATTATGGGTACCTAGTGATAACCCATGTGTTCATGGTGCACAGTTTACTCCGGAGCGTTTTCGAGCAAGTGTTTTAGAGACGGCCCCGCTCCTACACTCCTCTTAGTGCCAGCAGCGTTTGCACTGCCAAGTCATGCTCCAGCACCCCATTGCCACAGTCCTGTGCAAACATTTAGAAGTGTCCTGCTGTTGTACCTGCACTTTCTTATTCCCCGAAGTGAAGTTGAGGTGCGTGAATGACAGTAATGAGAGAATAGAAAATACTGCTTTGGGGGCTGTTCTTTTGCCAGTGAGTAGCAATGACAGGAATATTGTCAGAGTCCTATGCTGTCATCTTTTTTACCTGCCTTCTTGCAGTCCATTTTTTCCATTTTTTCATTAGATTGGCTGTTGGATTAGATGTTAGTGATTACAGTCTCCAGCTCTGCCTTTTGGAAAGATCTGGGTAATCAGAGAAGAACAAAACAAACTTGCCAATCACCACAGGAAGTGTTATTTGAAGAGAAGAGGAAATGCAAGGCACCTATTACTGTTTTTATCTATAACCTTGATCAGAAACACTATACATCATACAGTGTCTTTCTTCTCCTTGCCCACCTGGGATCTTACATAGTTCACAGCTGGAGCTCACCCAAGAAAATGACTTGAAAAATCCTGTCCAGGAGGGTGAAGGGAAAGATCAAAAGGAGCTAACCTTTTGTCATCTCCTAACAAACAAAACACTCTTCTCAAATAGTAGTTATGGAAATGTGCCTTCATTACAGAGAGGACTGCAGTCCTTCCAGCACTGTACATCTAATCTTCACTTGAGCTGAACGCAGGAAGTATTTATACCCATGGACTTTTTCCTCCTGCATCTGCTTTTATCTTCCCTTAGCTCACCTGGTTGGAGCCTGTCTAGTGGTATGTGCAAATGTGCCAGTGCAGATGTGATAGGACTTGAAAGGAGAGTTCCAAAATGAGCTGAGCAATGCTTTTTTTTTATTTTGCCATTTTAGTCTTGGTTAAACCTCTTAGTCAGAGGTTGATTTCCATTTCATCTTGAGTTACGTTGGGCTTCCATGGCTTATTTCAAGCTATAGCTTGCCTCCTTAAACTTCTGATGTAACCCCTGTTATTGCGTTACCCCAGTGGCTGCAAGGAGCCATACCTACTCTTTGGTATATAAATATTTTCTATTCTATGCCTTCGTTTGTCAGACATTTGGGTTTGGCATGAGCGTGAACAGAAAGGTTTAGTCTTGTTTCAGAGGAAAGGCAACAAATGTTTACCTGAATAATCAAAGTAGAATTTATGGGGAAACACAATGGAAACTATTTCTGGCTGTTTAGAAGCTGATGTACAGGAGTAAGTCAGGTACACAAATGAGCATACTCGCTTTTTCTGGGTGTTTCCTGGTTATGAACTGCAGTATTTCCACTAACAAATGCTTTTTCTTTGCATGTCTAATATTTATTATGGATTCATGATGAGCAGTGAAGGGTTGTGAAAAGCAACAGCCCTACTTCTTCTGAAATGCTACTCCAGTGAAGCCACAGAAAATAACATTTTTATTCTAAAGTACTTTATTATATAATATTGTTATTTTGCACTTCCCTTTCATCTCCTCAACTGACACGACTGTTTACCGCCGCTGGCACGAGGAAACTTGGCTTTCCTGCATCTTCCGAGGCAGGCGGTGTCCAGCACGATGGTTGCTCCACTGCATTCCAGGTTAACGAGCCTAAACTTGGGTTCTTGGGCTTTCATTTTGTCTCTCATCCAAAGCTTGCTCTTGCTTAGCTGAAGATAGCGTGCCTAGCCCGCTTGGCGGTTGCTTATCTTTTTAAGTTAAATCTAATGAAGTGTGACAGGAGTTCAGGCACCTGCTGCTGGAGGGGAGTGGGCTCTGGAGAGTAGGGGTTCAAGTATGTGCATTACGTTGCTTTTACAAATGTGTTTCAGCACTTTAAATCGTTGCAACCAATCTAACGGACTTGAGGTGAAGGCACACTTGATAAGATGATGCAGTGAGTCCGCTGGTGCAGCAAACCTGTACCTAAACCTGATTCTTTCAAACAGATGAATTGTGTCCTGTGTTTTCTTCCTCTCAGCGTGTCAAGGAAGTCTTAGGTGGCTGGTAAGCTGGTTCTGTGCAGCCTCATGAGCAGCCAGGAGGTGGCTTGTAACCCTTTCCAAGCCAGACGTTTCGAATGGCTTCATTTGCAGTGTTGTTTGTGCAGGACGTGGTGGCAGAGTTCCTTGGCTGTGGCAGTATGCAGCCTCTCCTTCAGAGGACGGTAGAGCTGCTGACTTCTTAACTGAGCTTGCTTAGTCCTGAGGAAAACAGAATGTCTTTCTAAGGCTCATTTGGTAACAAAACCCATGAAGTCCTTCTGCTGTTTGTTTTACTGTGAATTAGAATCCGTTAACTTGAGCGAGCTTTTTTGTCTTATTGATTGCCCACCCTTGGGGCCAGAGGCGTGAGGCTGTGCCACCACAGACTGGACCGTGACTTGTTTCACCTGCCTTGACTGTTGAGCGTGGGTAAGTCAGCTATATTTCTCTGCTTTCTTGAAGGCTGTTTGCCCCCTGGTTCTCAAAGAGCTCAGTTTTGCTCCACCTGCTGATATCGGGTGCACTCCTGCTTGCTGTAGGCAGGAGCATTTAGGGTATGCTCGCTCTTCTCCATGCAGCGTCAGGCTGTCGCTGGACTGGCAAAGCCCTTTGTTATTTAGGTGGAAATCAACGTGGCTAACTTCGTGCCCGTTGAGGCTGTGCTATCCTTAGAAGACTGTATGTTGGAAAATGAAGAAGTTGTGGAGTTCAAAGGATCCTGTTGCTTTCTTCAAATTTCCTAGCCCCTGTTATGTTTAGCGACGGACCTGTATAGCTTCTGAGATCTTGCAGAACAGTGTTCCTCTTGTGGAGCTCATGTAGACTGTTCCCAGAAGGATGCAACACTTACAAGATGCTAAATATGTGAATAGCATTTTATGGAGTGGGGAGAGTACCTACTGATGTCTTATGTTTAACACTTTCATTGTCTTTTAATGACCCTAACGTGTCAATGGGTAGCATCACCTTCTGGTGTAGAAGGAAGCGGAGCCCGTGACTGAGAGTTTCCCGAGGCAGTACCTGCCCTGTCTATGCTGCCTGGTGCTGCCCAGCGTGCTGCAGACCTGCCGGTGCAGCAAGACTCCGCCGCCCCCACCGTGATCTCTTGAGTACGGCATTGTACAGCAGTCCATTTTAGCCTGCTGAGCCAAAGGTTAGCTTGCAGCCTTTCCAAATCCATGATCGTACCATCTCGTTCCCACCCACGCTTAGCATTTTGAACAGCAGTGTCCAATTATGGCCAGGAGACATTGCAAGAGCTTCACAGAAGGGTCATTATTTTGTCACCTAGGTGACAGTTTGTTACCCTGCCAGTTGTCTGGAGTGCAGTAAGCCACTTCACATTCAGCTGACATGGTTGAGACACTTTTAGTGAGCAAAGTGGAAAGCTGTATCCTTAGCCCTTGTATCTCTGAAAAAACAGTTTTCAACTGTTGTGGCTGTGATGAGGCTTCATTGAATTGGTGAATTTTGCACTGGTCGTCTGCCTTGTCTGTTTCTGCTTGAGAAGGAGACATAGAGGGTTGTCCTGATTTAGAAGTTTTTAAAAATGTGAATCTTCAGAAGGCGCTGGGAGATATGAAGGTGCTGTTCCTGTTTCTCAGACAGGTAAACTGAGGTGTGGTGCTGTGACTCATGGAGGACTGCCAGCAGCCATCCCCGGATGGCCTCTTAGACTAACAGTAGGCTTCTTGTTTAAATAAACATATGTTTATAATGCCTACTTCTAAGAGGGTTTTCTAGGCTGTCCACTGTGAGTTTATACTGCAAGTCAGGAATCTTGGAGCTGAAAGACTCCTCTTTGGAGATGTCAAGTATAGGTTCAGTGTTTTAAGACGTCTCTTACATTTAATTTTCGTAATGCACCTTGGTAAGTAACATCAAAGTTTCTTCTTTGCCACTGGCCAAGTACAAAATGACCATCCATTGCTATAGGGGGAAGAAACTATGTACTTACTGTGTGCCTCTTCTCGTTCTTCAGGGTTGGATTACGTGTGTAGCATTAAAGCTGTGCTGCATGTAACGTTGTTAAGCATTTAACAGCCGTTGTTGCCACAGGTTGTGTTTTGAAGGAATCCTCTCTGTCGTCTCCCCACATGAGGAATGAGATTCATTTAAAACTCCATTCCTTCCACTTGAAACAAGGGCTTAGTCAAGGCCATGAGGCAGGGTAAGGCTTTGCCGTGTCCGCTTCTCAAGCGGCCCTGCCCGTGCCAGGGTTTGGGAGATGTCCTGCAGTGCACCCATCGTTGTCCTCCCGTGCAGGGGCAGAGCTCCTACCGAATGAAGCCATGAAGGAGTAGCCACTGGGAATAAAGAAACCCTATAGAATTTGCCAGCTGACTTTCATTAGTGGTCTACCCTCTACCACCTCTTGAGGAGTTGTTTGTTAACAAAGGTACTCTCAGCCTGGGGAGTGCACTGTAATCCTTCCAAGTCGTTTCAAGCAGTGTAGGCAGTTAAAGATTAATTTTGCATGCAGTGACCTCTTTATTTTTAACTACTCTGCCTCCTGCATCTTTAGAAATAACAAACAAATGTTCCAAACATACCAACCCCCTTGAAAGACAATGATTTCATTGTGGTGTGAACATGTCATACATTACATAAATATTGGTGCTTACATGCCTGCTGATTCTTTTTCCTTGGATGCTCAGTCTTCCAGCTCTGTTGATCATGTTTCGTAAGAGCTTGGGAGGAAACATAATCAACAGTTGAAGCCACTAAAGTTACTGATTGGTCAAGATGACCTTTCTAGCTTAGACTGTTTAGCAAGGTGGATTTTTTTGGTTAATGTGATCAGACGTATTTATCTGTTACTTCACTTTAGCTGACCACAACTGTTGTTGCACTTTAGTGCGTTTTTCTTGAACTTTTAGATGTCTCTGTTGGTTACTGCAGCATGCGAAAGGGCTTTGCAAACAGTTCAAGCCTTGCATCATCTCTGGAAAAGAAGTAACAAAGCCCTATCCTTTTGAAGGCAGGGGGAGGTAGAGGAATGATGCACAGAGAAATTGTCCTTGTAACACACTTGTGAGATGTGTTGCATTATACCCCTTCCTCCCACATGGCTTCTGTACATGGACAACAGCACACTCCTACTGCCATGTAGTCATGCTGCTCTTTTAGCTCAAGTGATAGGGTATTATGTTAAGGTGCTGAAAATCCCACTTTTCAAGCCCTGATGATGGCTGGTGGTGGAGGAGGTAGGTTTAATTCCTGAACACTACATATAACTCCAGTGGAGCTAAGAGTTGTTCTCTGCTTGTTTCTGTAGCTAGGCCATACATCCTTGCAGAGAACGAAATGTAAATCTCTACATGATCTAACAGTTGTTTCCTAAAATATGAACAAAATCAAAGAATGAAGAATGTGTTGTTCAGGGCAGCTTGAGAAGCTGAAGTACTGACTCAATAGCTGAGAGAAAAGAAAGTAGGATTTTGTATGGGGTTTTTCCTAGATTGTTTAATGCACTGAATTCATCTTTGCTAGCCAAACCTTTTAAGTAAGTCAAAGTAATTGTATGTGCTCGTGTAGTTTTAAGGTTGCTACCGAAATAGAGGCACCAGAGAGGGTAGTTTTTGGTGCGGTATCTCACTCCTTGGATCAAAGACATTTTATAAAACTTAAAGGCATGCGTAAGAGACGACTGAAATGTAACCTGCAGACAGACTTAGGATGGGGGCTGTGCCTGATAGACTTGTTTAACCTTTGAGTGCCTCTTGGCTCAATAGCCCTTGGATACTGCTACTCCATGGAAAAATTCTAAATATAGTACTCGTTTGTTGTTGAATAATAGCTTCAGAGGGTGGACGCTGGAGTTTCCAGCTCCTTGCAGAACATAAGCAGTATAGGAGCTATATACTGTAAATAAGACCTGTAAAGCGTATTCAGTCCTGTAATACTGCTGAGCATGGACATAATTTTCTGGGTGACTTACTTGTAGAATATTCCGCTGAAAGTGTGTTTGACATAAAATGATCCCCAAGATGAAACCTGAGGCTCATTTTTGTCCTAAAGAGATGCTGTCTTTTCCTTCCCTTTTTGCCTGCTATGTATCAGCTGCCAGGCATGGAACCTTGCCGTCCATGTGTGTGCTTAGTGCGCCGAAGAGATCTTGAAGGTAAATATAATTGACAGGAAGTGTTTGAGGGGGGGGAAGGACTCAATATAAACTCTGGCTAGAAGAAGGAGAGATAAAATCTAGGGAAAGGTGAGGAAATTTTTACCCAGGAGGCATGTGATGAAACCGGGTCTGAAACTTTTGTTTTCCAGAATCCTATCCTTTAACCAAGATGTCATCCATTACTGAAAGTTCAAAAAGCCCACACGGTTTTAACCACCCACTGAGTGAATCTACCTCCTTTGTTGCTCTGCTCTCCCAGAGCTTTTACCTTAGAAGACCCTGCCATCTTGAACAATTTCCCTGTATAATGCTTGCTTCATTGCTGTTTCATTTCACTAACTTTCACTTGAAAATCAGATGCTTCCCTATCTTTTCTTTTTACTTCCTCATAGAGCTTTTCCCTGTTGCTATTGCTCATTAAATTGTGCAGCTGTGTTATTTAACATCATAAAGCGTTTAGAGATATCCTTATAAAAGGATACAAAATGAATGTGCATTGTAATTCTAGTCTCGAGGTAGCAAACTTCTACTTCCGTGTGGAATTGTGACTTAACTTTTATGGCTTTGTAAAAGCTTTTACTTTTTTTTTTTATTTAGGTAGGTTATTTTAGCGCTTTTCTGATTCTTAATGGTGTCGGTAAATATACCTATAATGCAGTTATTAAGTAATAATCTGTATAATCATGTACATTAAATTAATACAGGTGTGAGGTTGTATGTGAAGATGTGAATTATTTTCTTTCCATGAGCTCAGTAGTAGGCAACACCTCAAGTGGATTGCCACGCATCGGTACAGTTCCAAGTATCTGCCTCGATGTGGTCAGAGGGTTCCTGTTCTGCTGAAAACTAACGCAACTGAAACTGTGCAGCGAACCCGTGCCCTCCAGGGAGGCGGGCATGCTAGAGCCAAGGGGCTGGCCTCAGCGCAAGAGGAGAAGATAGCAAAGTTTTGTTTTCCAATTATTTGGTCATGAGACTCTTGCTGGATTTTGGCAGCACAGATTTGAAACAGCCATGCCAGCTCTTGTATATTGTATTGGGCCTTCATAACTCATGATTAAAATTTAGCTGGCTTTCCACTGCATGTTTTTTTTTTTTTTTAGAGCAGGTTACTTGGCATTTGTGTGTCTAGGCTTTCTCTTCTGAGGCATGGAGGTTGTGTATTTCCTCTCCAGGAGCCAAGGAGAGGCTTGGCTGGGGTCAGTCATTACTGAAGCCAGGGGTGATACCATCAGCTCTGTCTGTACGTGATTTTTCAGGATTTTGTGTGTCCGCATGCATGTGGTTTGTTGTTGCATGGACTTTTCTTGTGGTGGTGGTGTTTTTAAATTCAGGTATTCGTTTCAGGGCCTGACTGCACTTGCTCTTTCTGTGCTCGGGGTCTGTGTCGGGGTTAGCTGGTAGCGCGAACCCCCAGGAGCAGCAGGAGCGGCGAGGCAGCGCGCTGCAGCTTGGCGTGTGTCAGGGAGCCGCAACCCTGCTCCCCGCGCCTTGATGGCAGTGCTGGTGCTGCTGCTCATGCCAGGACTTGGCCATTTCCTTGTGCGTGGGCCCGCGTGTCCAAGCCTGTGCATGCCTTTGGGGCAGCGGAAAGGGTCGGTGTGGAGCTGGGTACTGTGGGGCGCAGGTGTGGTGCTCGACTTCTGGGACGTGCGCTTACTTGCGTTCCCATGACAGCGGGCTTGGGGATCTTTCGCCCAATGATGGAAACGTCTTCAGCTGTGGTGTGTGGAAGGGGGCTCTTCTCAGGCTTGACTTGTGTGCATATGGAAGTTGTGTGTCTTGCAGACATGCTAGTTGTACCTCGTGACCTACGCCTCAAATAATCATTAAAAGCATTTTCTCTTTTTAAAAAAAAATAAGTATCCTAACCAAAGCAAATAGGATAAAGAATTAGAACAAGCTGGGACTGGTATAACATACTAAACCATGACTCTAACAGCAATTAATGCAAAGGAGTGAAGGTTTTACAGTGCCCTGCAGTTATCCTTAGTTCTCAGTAGTAAACCAAAATAAACCTGATATCTATGTACTCACTACACTAACTGCCAATTTTTATTACATTACGTGGTTTATTGCTCATTTTCTCTTCCATTTTCAGGCTTCTTTCAAGTTACACCCCTTCACCTTTCATACTGACCCAAAAGAAGAGTGTTACTGATTTTCGACACTGAGTTCTGGTACTTGTGCATGGAGTGTAGAATTCAGTGTTTGACCATAGTATGGTCAAATGGCCAGGACTGGAGGTAGCTTAGGGAGCCTGTTCCCTTGGAAAAAAGGGAAGAAGTGCAGTTTGCAGACTTACGTTACTGACTTAGCGCTGTGTTGAAGAACGTGCCTTGCTTTAAGCTCAGAGCAGTCCTACCAACTCTGTGGGAGCTGCTCGCGCGCTTGGTCACTCTTCACCTCCCAGTGTCCTGGGTCTTTTCTCAGCTAGGACGTTGTCCCACGGGATGAGTGGAGTGGATCTGGTTATAGCAGCAGTGCTCCCTTCAGAAAGATAGGGTAGCTCTATAATGACATTGTTGCATACATGTACTGCTTTGGAATGACAGTAATAATTTTCAGTAAGGAAGTGACTTTTTGTCCTTGTAAGAAGTACAAGCAGTAATGCCAGTTTCGTTTCTTTCCCGTTGAAAAGGTACTAGTTGTACCTCGTTGCTCTCCCACGCTTTGTCTCGGCTCTTTAAATTGCAGTAAGTCTGGTGTAGAAGCTATACGAGGAATAGCACACTGGGTAGCTTACTTTGGTTGCGGCAACCATGAAACAGGTGAGAGAGAGCTGTTAGTGCTTCCCAAGTCAAGGTTACCGCATCTTGCCCCTAAGGTTTTACTGCTCCTTTATGTGGAGAGGAGGAGATGGGAGGGCCTGAGCCCTAGCAGCTTGCTCTGTGTGTGTAATATTGGGGAATGAAGAACATCTGAGTGAAAACTTGAGGAAATGCGCTCTTCAGGCAAGAAAAAGAATATGTAATGCAAGAAAACACAATACAGTTTTTTGCTTGGAAGCTATAGTCAACACATGCTGTAATACTGCTCACTCGTGTGATACAGTAGCAGCACGACACTTCAGATTTATTGCTTTTGGTTTCTCTTTAAAGAACTCCTGAATCTGGAATCAAAAGAATGCTTGTTTTCTCTTAAACTACAGAAGGGAAAAAAAAATTCAAAATGACATAAATCAAAAAATATATTAAAGGCCAACAGAACAGATGAAAACTTTTTTGGAAGATTGTCTATAATGTTTGGCAGAAGAGACTAATATGCTGTGTTTTTTGGCTGAATTTGTAAATAAGAAATACTCTAGGGTCTGTCTCCTTGAAATGAACTATTTTTATATATTTTATGCACATATAAAAAAAACAACAGCGGGGTGGTTTTTATCTGCATATGGAATGTGTTAAAGTGTGTGTAAGTTAGGTATATAAACTGCATTATATAAATTCAATTACAATTTTATACGGAATATTTAAGTGCACCACTGTTTTTGTAGTATGAACACTCATTAGATACTTTAATCTTAGCCAACAAATTCTGTATCCTCTTGTTGAATACAGGGCTGGCAGTATATAGTTTTGTGGAGATCCTTTTTCTCTATAATACATGTACTCACACCTGCAGATGTACTTTAAAGCAAGCATGTTACTGTATGCATGTGCTCGGCCTTTTTTTGGCGAATGGCACCATCTGGCACCTGAAAAGGCGCACCAGGGACGTGTGAAGAAAGGCTTGCCTGGTGTCTGGTGGCAGCCGGCATGGAAGTAATCAGGCCAAGTGGATCCGAATCAGTTGGCTTTGTATCTGTTTGCTCTTCAGTAAACTTTTTATGACATGTTTCTTCCCTTTTTAATGCATTTTAAAATTTATTTATGTGGTTGTTTTTTGCGTAACCGAGTCACACCACAAAGGACGTAGTGTGGGATAATCAGTTAAAGCCGCTGCTTCCTCCTCTGATGCTTTGGCCTCCTGCCTCTGGTTTCTAGGATGCTTCTGACATTTTAAGCAAGGGGAGTCACCCTTCAGACTGCTCATGCTGCTTTACTTTTAATCTAGGGAAGTTGTTTAAAGTCAGAAGTTTCTATACCTCTTCTTCCTAGGCTGGGAATCTGGCACAATCTCTGCCCTTTGATACGCCCCGTTCTATGCATTGTACAAACTGGAGACCCTTTTCCCCCTTTTCTACCTAAAAGGAGATCAAAAAGTTTTGAAGGGAAAGAAGTCTGTACCCTTGTACTCCTGATCACTGCAGTGATGCTGTCTGGCACAGTTTGTGCTCCTAAACTCAGCTGCAGGCTTAGGGCTCAAGTCGCCTTACAGAGATCACTTCCATTTGTAAAATACGTCGTTCCATATAGAAATGCATGTGTCTGTGTATGTAACAGTTCGTGAATTGTCGCTGACGCTGCTTGAAGTGTTTACAAAGAGAGAGCAACACATAAAAGCTATCGGTTAGAAATGACTAGAGCAGTGACAAAAGATGCAAAAACAGTTACAGGTTTGGATTCCAAAACAAATCTTCAGGCTGACCCTCTGGGCATGGCTGCGGGGTTTGGAAGTGACAGCTCTGGAGAAGATGCAGCCTTCCATCTGCTGCCGGAGGAGGCTTCAAGGTGTCTTCAATTCACTTCAAATTCTGTTAGAGCCAGTGGATGTGGCAAATGAACTGACTCCAAAACTGCGGAGACTTACCTAAAACGTTTCTGACAGAACGTGAGTGGAGCGGTTAGTACCAGCGAGGCCCGGCAGCGTGTGCGCGCAGGAGCGGAGGACGGGGTTGAGCCTACAGCCTGACCAAGGAGGACGCCCTCATTGCGGCTGGCGCTGCGGTGTCCTCCCTGGTGCTCAGGTGTCCGAAACGGTGCTGGAAGCCTGGGTTCCAACTCGTCGCGCTTATTTTCCTTTCAGCGATATCCATCTCCCTAGGTGTAGTAATACTCATAATGCTTCTGAGTTGTGCTGTTTGCGGTGGGGACGTAGCAACCAAAAGCTACATGTAAACAGCTTTGTTGGCTACTTTTACGTTCCTTGCTTATATTGTACACCTTAAATGCGCTATTTCTTTTGGCATAATGGCAAAATCGCTGCTTATGGGAGCTGCGGTAGATAATACAAAAAGCTCTTTGAAAAGAGCTTTATCAGAGTACAAAGTACTTGGAATTGAAAACCCCTAGAGGGTTGCTTTATTTTCCCCCTTCATTCAAACTTGTAGTGGTGCAGGATCGAGATACATCATGCCCTATTTTCAGCTGATTTGCATGTTAGAGAGAACGGAGTAATTGGTGTTTAACCAGAACAAAAGAGGATCTGTTTGCTAAAAGAAAAAGAATTCTTGAAGTAGACCCTAATACATATACTGCCTTTGTCTCTTCTCTCATTAAGAATTGAATAGGATGGCCTAGTAATTAGAATGTGGAAGGCATTGCTTTGGTGTTGATGCTTTTTGAGCTAATTGGTTTGAAAATTATATTTGATGTAGCTCTAAGGGATGTTGGCACAACACCTTCTTGGGACATGGACATCCTGTACTCCCATTTAACTGCAGAAGCAGGCACTTTGAGGCAGGGATTTGTCTCTTAGGTTGTTGTGGTGGTGGCTGTCTTTTTGTGTGTGTGTGTGTGGTTTTAAAAAGTAGTATTTACCTTCCCAATCGAATACACAGGATACATCCAGCACACGTAAATCATTCTTCTCATGTTGGTATGGAAAACTTCAAATGGCCTTGGAAAGAGATTAGCCCCTCTTTTTCCCCAATAAATACCTAGTTCAGGCCTTAGTAAAGCAGAGATTTAAGCTGAATTGGGTTTGGATTTCTGCCTTTGTGCATTCTTGGGAAGGGTAGTTTTTTGTCGTGTGTGTTTTTGTTTTTGACAAAAAGATTAAAGCAAATTTAGAGGTTGAGCAGACTGGAATAAAAGACAGGTCTAGAAACATCCAGAGGCTTTCTTTGGCTTGCGATGGGGAAGAATTCACATTTCCCTCACCTCCTTCAGTCCTGTCTCCGGTGATGAAGACACTGGGGAGATGCTGATGCCTAGGAAGATCCTTCCTTTGGATTCCAGAACAGGATTGCTTTAATCTGAAAACTCCAAAATTTCAGAAACTTTTTTGGGTCTCCTTTGAATTGCTGAGGAAGTCTTTGCATTGGGCAAGCCCCTTGGATAGCCCTCTTATTTGTACCTTGTATGCGTACAATGGGATTTAACGCAGGTGGAGATACTAGGAAAGTTAGTGAAATAGATGTATTTCTTAAACCTAGAGATAAAGTTAAGAAAGCAGTAAAGGTTCAGCTGTAGAGAATTTAAGTGTGCTTTATTTGATAATGCTGCTGTTTTGTGGTAGCAATTTGTCTCAGACCTGTTGTTGGTTCTCTGCAGAGCCCTGTACTGTCACATTAATAAAGTTTTACGGTGTGATGCAGTTATTTTATCAGGATGAAGTGAACTTCTAAAATCTCCCCAAAGGTTTCCATGGTAAAAAGAACACTTGTTTTTAATGACTTTTGGTCCTGGGAAGCGTGTATTTAGCAATGTATTTGTTATTTAAATGGTGTTGGTCTTGCAGTGAACTAAAGTCTGCCTTTATTTACTTTTCAAGTATGTCTCTTCCCCTTTTCCTGGTGAGTAGGTATGTGCCTTTTCTCAGTGTTATTGTGAGGCTCCTTACAAATACGTGCAAAGTCAAAATTAAAGCGGTGATCCTGCGTTAAGATGTTTGTTTCTTCTAGTACAGCTTCAGTGCCCTTTAGGGCTTTATCTTCACGTATTGTGGGAATCTAAATGTCTTAGCTGTCCTATTTCTAGATACGAATTGGTGACAGTGAGCTGGATTGCAGATCTTAATACTGGCTTAGGACCTATTGCTTCTGTGGCCTGTGTCCTGGCCAGGTCCGCTGCAAGGCATTGCTCAGAGTAATGTTTTGCTGGTGTCCCTGGGACCTCTTTGGTGTTCAGTGCTTCTCTCTGGCCGTATGGCTAACCCTTGCTCAGGGATCAGTCTGGGTGGGAGCTATCAGTATAAATCTCCGAACGCAGACATGCGAACGCTGGTCGCAGACCACTTCTGCGATGCCAGCCTCTGCTTCCTCCTCCATCTGCGTGTCGGTACGTTTGGCATCGGCCAGCTGCGCGGCCGCAGATCCTGAGGCTCGTTTGGGCTGCAGCACTGTCAGCATTGGGTCCCTCCCAGCCCCATGTCTCCCGAACTGCTGGTTTAGTGGATCATTCGCTTCTGGACCATCAGCCAGGGGCTTTTCGGACTGCACCCGAAGACTGGATCTGGAGGTGTCGTAAGCCAAGCAGCCGTAGCGCACCGGGTGCGGTCAGTGACGTGCCGAGTATTCAGCATTCAGGGCTAACCTGAGCAAGGTGCAGTGCTTTATTTAGCTGGGCTATATGTAGGTGCTGTTATATTTTGCTTTTCTGCAGTACCTTGGTGGCTTGGCGTGGTTTCTGTCCCGTGGGCATGCCATTCCTTGTTGGCTGCAGTCCTGACATCCCCAGTGGCACTGAGGTCCCACTCCTGCTGACTGGAGAACCCAGCACCTGAAGTGCACCTGGGTCGGGTTTTTGTAAAAAGCGTCTGTAAGATGGAGCTTGGAGAAGAGGGGAGGAGAAACTTGTGAAGGCCAGAGGTAAATTGGAGGTCACAACGCTGATATTTTCTGAAAACAAACCTCCATTTTTTTCTTATGCGTCCTCCTTATTTAAAAGTAGGACTAAAAGACAAAAGGTTAAAAAGGGGTTAAATAACCTGGAAAAAATATGCAGTATATTTCCATTTAGAGTTAAAACAAGATGTTGTGGATTGACTTAAAATGAATTTTTTTTTTTAAGATTTGCCAACAAACTGAAAACATGTTTGTTTAATCATAAGCGAATTTATCGTCCTCTTTTTTAGGTTCTGTTTTGTTTTCAGTCTAGCCAGCAAATTGAAAAATGAAATTCTTCTGCCTGTGCTGCTTCCAGTTAGGAGTGCTCCGAGGAAGCAATGTGCATCTCTCCCTTTCACATTTTACCTAGGAACCATAAGAACTTGTTCACTGATTAATACCTCAGAAATTATAAATTATCCATATGGAGCTGCTTCAGTTTAAGTAACTTGTATGTTCTGATGATAGCTAATCCCCTTAAAATGTGTTTTTAATGACCAGTTTGTTTTCACCTGAGGTCATTAATGCTCTAAAAATGGCTGTTAACTGCACCAAAGTAATTTTTTTTTTTTGCCCAAGGAGGAATGCTGCTGTGCACCATATTTAATGGTCTAATACGTTTTATTTCTGCCTTACCTTCTGGATATGCTGGCTTTTTTTTAATGTCTGTTGGGGGGGCGGGGGGGAAAAACCCTGTTAATTTTCTGTCTACTAATGACTGATCTTCCAGCCAGCTGGAGTGAGCGACACGAGGTTTGCAGTGTGCTGAGGCAGCAGTGTGAGTGCGTCGGGGCTCTGGACTCAGTGTGCGCATGCGTGTGCGAGGGAAGGGGTGCACAACCTGTGGCCGTGTCATGCAGGTTGGTGGTACCGTGGGTCCTAAAATACTCCTAAATTCAGAGTATTAAAACTTCACATAGTGGGCTATGATAGTTCTCCAGCCTCCTTCTGCTTAATTTTTGTGCTAATTTATTGCTCCTCTACGTTCCTACTTCTGTCACCTAAATGCAAATGCACTGGCAGCCTGCTTTATGGATAACACTTAAAAAATAATGGTGCAGTAATGAATGGTGAATTGCAGTGGAGATCTTGCTGAAGTGCTTGCAATAGCCACATTAATTTCAAATGAATTAATTGCAGTTAATACTATTGTATTTAAAACCTGTCAGAAGCAATAACGATGATTAGGCTGCAAGTGTAAAATGTTATTTCAGAGCAACATCAACATGTTTTAAAATTGTGATATACGATGTTAAAGTGTGTCTGACCTTAATGGCCATCATCATAAGCTTTTGTGCTAAGCCCATCTAGAACAGATGAATCAAAAGTATCTAGCTGAGGAAGAGAGGGGCCATAAACCCATTCATTTTTTTCCCAGATCAGAACCCCGGTACAGTAGCAGGATGAAGGAGGGGCTTTATCTGGGGGGGCTTTGCATCCTGCTGGTCTCTGGCTCATACACGCTGCTGCTAAACCTCATCTGTTGCCAGGGGGTGGTTCCAGCACAGACGCAGGGGAAGGTGGAAACAGCTTGCACGTAGCTTTGGAAGAAGCATTTCTTTCATATTTATTTCCAGTCCTTCAGAACAAATTGATGCTATGGCAAATATTTATTATTCAGTAGTTAATACTTTAAAGTAAAATCATCCCATTGCCTTGCCTTTTACTCGAGTTCTTGTTGGTGATGACTTGCGTGTCTGCAGCAGGTCTGTGAATTTTCTCCTGAGGAATGTGTCCTTGTTGGAGCTGAATCAGGTGGTTGCTACCTGGGTAAGCCAAGTCTTTGTGGGATGACCGGACACGGCTCTGACTGAAGGTACAGAGTCCACAGTGCCTCTGAGCTTCTGGGGGGAGCTGCTGAGACTTCTTCCAAGCGTACACCGCTGCTCGTGGAGACTGAGGTGCTCTTGGGCTCCCCGAAGTGATGGAACAGGGCGGGAGCAGTGCGGAGGTGCTGAGAAGCTAACGGCGCTGGGAGGTTCACTCTGCAAGGTGGGTGGGAGCGGGACGAGGGCTCCAGTCTCCGCGCCTCCCTTTGCCCCACCAGCAATGTGGCCCAGTTTGAGTACCTCGGGGAGCCCCACATAAAGGAATCTGCACGAACGCTGCAGGGAGGATGCGTGTTGTAGGGGCCAGTGCCACTAGATCATCTTCTGATTGCCTTTTTAATAAGCCGTTGATGGTTGCTGCAGAAGTGTGGGCCTCCTGTGCTTCAGTTCCCACCTCGGTGTCCTCCTTGGCCGCGCCAGCATCTGCTCTGCTAGGGTTGGCCCCGATCCAGGAGACCAGCTGTTGGTCAAATTGCATCTTCATTCCTGCTGCCCTCGCTCGAAGTCACAGCTGAAATTCCTCCCAAGCATTTATTGGTGGGGAATTGGGCAGTTTGAGCAGTTAAGGTCAAAAACAAAACAAAACAACCTTTTCTTCTAAGGGGAGGCAAGTGTGGACAGAGCTTAATTTAGTAATCTAGCGCTGCGTAAGTGCTGTCAGAGGCAAGACCCAAAGACACGGTAGCACAGTGGCAAAAGGTCTCTGCTCGGCTGCAGTTTTGTGACACCTGGAAGGGCAGAAGAGCGGGGAGGCAGAGAGCTCCAGCTCTGATATTTTACAGCCCGGGCCTCGTTCTGTGTTCCTGACACCATCCGAGAGGCTCCCAGATCTTCACACCTGGCTTAGGCACGTAACTTTTTTCAGTTTAACCACTTGTATTTCTATTGTAGGTCTTAGTGTCTGGCCTTGAAGAGCGCTACACCTGCAGTTTGTCTCCTGATAGTGGAAAGCACAGAGTATAATATAACAGATGAAGACAGCTGCATTTTGCTCATCTTGAGCATGAGTTCCGTTGGACGATCTGTAGATTCAGTTTCCAACTGACAAAAAGGCAGGGACTAATTCTGGCATGTGTTGGACTGATGAGATTTCAGGCCAGATCTCTCTTCAAAAACAAAAAAACCCCTACCCTTGATGTGTTACATAGTTCAGTCAGTTTCCAGGTTCTTTAATTATATCAGTGCGTTAGCTGATTTAGCTACATGGGATGTCTCGATGCACAAATGATTTATAAAGGAGAAAAAAAAGTATGTGTTAATTTCCAGTGAATGATATTCTGTGCTGAAGTCACTTTGCACTGTTTGTATTAAATATGCTACAGTATTCAGTCTTTAACTAGGAATTTGAGTTCATTTTTTAAAAGGAATGACAGGGCTTTACAGTTGTATTGTTAAAAGCTTTTTATTGATGTAAATTTGCATGTATGTTTACATTTATATGTAAATATAATTATTTAGTGAAGATTAACAGTCAGTTGAGGCCCTATCTTTTTGTGTGTTACTAGTCATTTGCAAATTCATTTCAGCGTAGGTCAAAAATTATGGTTACCATTATAGTTAATGCCTGAAATATTCACGATTCACCGTTTCCTCAGACAGACCTTCTGCAAATTTGATCTGATTTCTTTCAAAAGCACTGGAGAGTTCATCATAATCTCTCCTGTTCTTAATCCATCCCTACACGGTAGTTTGGTAACCACTTCCCAGTGAAGAAATCTGGGCTATGGAACCTATTGAAACCATAGATAATTCTCCATTGAATCAATTAACTGGTAGTGGAAGCATTTGGAATGACATTAGTGTGTTTGAGCTCTGAGCACCCTTTTGTGGCGCTGGGCTACGCTGCACGTACTCGCGGGGTCGGATTGCTGCTGTCTGGTGGAGTTTGTCCAAATGGCACAACCGGGCTTGTCCCATTGCAGCACACCTTCAGCCGGTGTCAGCGTTGTTTCCCTTCCGCACAGAAAGGCCAAGCGGCTGCTGGACTGGGTCCATGCAGTGCGCCGGGAATGATCAGAACAGTTCTGCTTTCTCTGCTCTCCCTTTTCTGTAGTTAGAATAGAATCTGGGGCCTGAGGGCATCCTGGCTCCTCCTTGTAATTGCATCATTCCCGCTGTTAACTGAAGAGAACAGTGGTGTATTTTTATTTTTATTTTTTAATAAGGGCTTCGTCATATGAATTCTGAAGTGTTGTTTTAGTTTGCAACTACTCAAATTGGTATGCATCCAGATGCCAAGTCCTTATGTTTCCCTCCTGTCCCTAAACTCTCTTCTGGATAATTTGCATCTCAGCACTGCTCAGTTGCACTTCGGTTAATTTAAGGGAAGGAAGGTCCATGCGGTAGTGTATGTTGATTTACATATGTTGCTAGTACTTTATAATTTTTATGTGGATGTTTTGCTTGCTTCAGGCAACCAAAGCAGGATGTTTTTGTTATATCCTGTTGGTTTAAGGTGAGAGGTAGATCAGCACTTGCTTTGCTTGATTTACAATAGGAATCTTGGTTTGAGGTCTGGTGGTAAAGATCTGAGACACTTGGAGGATTTGATGAAAAAATGGTGAGCTGAAGGGTATTACTTTAACAGTTGTTGCAAAAACTTAGGAAAATAAACTTTGTGGTTCACTAAATGAAAATAGTAGAAGAAGGGAAGAAACAGCACAGGGCACTGAGTAGCAGTGTGATGTGTCATTTGATGTTTTAGCCTTTAGCAAACACTGCGACATCTCCAGAACTCCACTGCATGGCAGCCAGTGCCTGCAGTAGCCAGCTGCGAAGGTTTGTCATCAGAACCCAGAGGTTTGCTGTGCTTGAAAATACACAAGTTTCTGGGTATCAGATCATTCTGATTAGCCTTCTGAGTCTTCTGTGGCTTTTTTTTTTTTAAAACAAAATCAAGATTTGGAGGAGAGGAGGAATGTTATTGGGAAGGCAAGGAGGGGGAGGTTAATAAATTCTCTTGTGCTGTTTCTTAGCTTCTAATTGGGAGACAGTGGAGTCTGGTTTAGACTTGGAGGATTTTTTTTCTGGTTTTGTAATAGAGCTGCAGTGATGCAGCCCCATTTTGTCATAGGTCAGTGTGCACAAAAAATGCATGCATGCTGGGGAACCCCCAAAGGCAGTGCCCAGGCAGTACCAGTAGAAAGCTTTTCTGCTTTGCACTACTTCATCGCGTTCCTGGAGCGTTTGCTCTGTGCAGTCTCACTCCTGCTGGAAGTTTTGTGGAGTCTGTGAAATTTAGACCTGCCCAGAAGAGCCAGCCCAGGTAAGAGGTTTCCTCTTCTATCCCGTGCTTGTGTTAGTTGCCAGTGTTTCTGAAGCCTCCCCTGAAAAAATGTGTCTGGATTTATCATTGAGTTTGAACTTTCCCTTCCAGAACTGGTGGGACCTCCTGGTTGCTTTTCATGTGCTTTATAGCTACAGCGTAGCGTAATGACAAAAAGGGACCTCATGCTGGAACAAGGCAAGCCTCTAAACAATCCAAAAGTGGCTCTGGGTGCTGCCCACCACTTCCTTTCCAAGTGCTCTCAGTGGCTTTTACACGGCTGTGTTCTAACTTTAGTAACAGCAAATACTCAGTTTGTGTTTTCAAACACTCTTAATTTGTGCTGTTAGGAAATAAACATAAAAATAAACCTGGTCTGCAAAGAGATGTCGGATTAAATTCTGACTCTGTAGCAGCGAGGGCTGCAGACGGCAACCATGCAGAGCAGTGTGTTGGGACCTTCCTAATGCTCCCCTCCCCGGCAGCTCTAGAGCAGTTAGAAATATTGTTGTTATTAAATGAATGCATTATTATTAATTGAGTGCTGGTGAGTGAAAAGGCTGGCACTATCTGTTCACCATGCGAGGAGCAGCAGGAAACTGCCCGCAGGCCGCGTCGCTCTCCAGAGCGGCAGGCTCGGTGCTGGGCTGTGCGCAGCCATGGTGCGGCCAGAGCTGCCGTCATGTCCCCTGCGCCCCAGCTTGGCTTGGGAGGGTGCTTACGGTGCAGTGAATGTGTGCCTGACAACCGGGCTGAGCTTTCCAGCTCATTTTAGGGTTTTGGTTTTGCATCTGTGTCTTGCTTGCTGTTAGCGTCTGAAGGCCTTGACCAGATCTGCTTGCTTGCCTTTAGAGTGGAAAGCCAGCCCCCAAGAGTGGGAGAGCAGGCAAATATAGCAGAAAAGGCTGCCGCAGGGGCAGAGTATGGCTGATAATTGCCATGTTAGTCTCAACAAACAAATGGGATGCAGTGCTGGCTGGATTTAAATACAGTATCCTCATAGCAGCAAAAAGATTTGTGTGCTCTGACTCAGGAAGTGATTTTGAAGAAAATGTGCAGTTTTTTAATCCTATTTTCCTTCCATTTTCCCCTTACTTTGATGAAAACACTTGAAACACCTTTTAAACTCTACATTTAAAATGCTTTTTTATAGCCATGAAATATACCCTTGCATGGTTTTTAGCTCTATTTAATTTTTAAAAGCCCTTCTTACTGCTGCTGCATAAGGAGAAATTTTTAGACTACGTGGAGAAGCAAATGTGACATTCTGTTCTGTATTAAAAGTTAATTTAGGGCAGAACTGAAGACCAGGAGAAGCGTATCTCTTCTTTTCCTATACTTCCGTGTAATGTAATGACCCCCGAATACCTCTGCAAGACCTGGTGCTCGGGCAGTGGAAACCTGTAGGGGGCCACTGTGCGGACACAGCTGAAGGAATCTGCCCAGATCTGAAAGAATCTTCAAATTCCTCCAAAATGCCAACTGAAGGAATCTACCCACTCGTGCTGGTGCCACGACTTAGCCCTGCATTGGTTTGTATCCTCTTATCTTCCAGTACCTTGGTCTCATGCTGACTTGGGGCACAGCAGAGTGTTAAAAATGACAAATGAGTTCAAATTATGGTTATGGAAACAAGGCTTCCCTGGGACCCTGCTGAGATTGATTTAAAACAAACAAACAAAAACCCAACACCTTAGATACCCTGAAGGTGGGGAGTAGAATGGGTTTGTGTAATCACAGAGGTAGGAGAAATCTAGGTTGGTCTCTTCCCTGAGGAAGAGAAAACACAGCTTTGCCATAGTCCTCGTGGTTCCCTCCTCCCCCTGCAGCACCGGCTGGGACTTCTCCGCGAGGTCACTTTGCCAGCCCTGGGCCGAGCGAGTCACGGACGTCCCCCGGGCGCTCCCTCCCGCGGCAGCAGAGGAGTGGAGAGGGCTGCAGGGCTGCCCGGCTGCGTTCCTCGGCACTGAGTTAGCTGCATGCTCTTCATCAGAGGTAGCAACTGGAGGGTTGCTACTGAGGCTTAATTATGCAGTTGTAATTTTCTATAAAATGCGTCATAAAACCTATTCATGACTTGGCTTAGAGTTATTCCAGCCTCTCCAGTTATAGAATACATACTTCATGAAATTGCCTAAATCTGTGTTTTTCTTGGAGCATTGCTAGTGAGCCCCACAGGTTGCTAATAAATATTTCATAACCTTCTATGAAAGATTATGAAAATAATTTAAATATCTAAATTACTGGCTCTCCTCAGCCTAAGCAAAGCCCAGAAGCAGACTTTGGCTCATTTTTGTGACTACTCTTGGTGTGTCTCTACACTGCCCTAAATTATAGGCCCTACATAAATGCTGAGTTATTCTCACCAGCTTTGAATTTCTTCTGTCATTAAATCTGACTTTTTTAAATGCTAGTAGGTGAAATATATCTTTATACTTCCAGAACGTTTACAATGAAGGATGTAAAAATGTCTAGCATGCATTAATTTAGCATGAACTCCTTCATCTGAGTTGAGGAAATGCTTTTCCCATTTTAACAGTCAGAGGGTGCGAGGAGAACCTGGGTTTCCACCTACCTCGATTCTTGCATTATGTTTGGTAAAACAAATAAGAAATAGGAGGGGGAGAGGGAGACTGACACAGCAACTGTCATAGCTGAGAAAATGGGCAAGCGTACCATTCATTTCCTACAATTTGTTTCTCTACCAGAGCGAACCCACACCAGTTAAATCAGCTGTTTATTGCAGTATTCAAGCACAGATCCAGAAATGAGCGCTTGGCGATGAGCGGAGCTGTGACTGCTGGGTGCCTCTCCCACGCGTTCGGCGAGGTGCTCATGCCTGCAAGGGGCGGTGCGGCAGCCTTGGCTCTGCCCGCGGCGGGTTACAGCAGCAGGTCGGGCGCTCGGTGGTGTTTGTAGGCTGTTAGGAGTCTTCGTTCTGCTAATTGGACATTATTGAAGTTCTGTTTGCCAAACTGTGCTATGAGTTAAGGAGAGAATGACAACTTGATTTTTATTTGTGTGTGCAATATTTATGTATGTAAATTGCTAGTATGTTTGCCTTTATCTTTAGCTACAAATACAAGAGATGTATACAAATATAATGAGGAGGCACAGGAAGCTCATTTTGTTTAAGCAAAGCGCAGCACATGAAGCCTGACACTTGTTTCATAGTGGAAAACAAAAAGGGAAGAACGTAGCTTTTGCCGGGAGGCATAAAAATCACTGCTTCTTTACATACTGGTTATTATGGCTTTAGCATGCTGAATCATTGTTTTTATTATATTTTTTTTCCTTTTGGTGAAGACTGAGAAAAAGACAAAGACTAAAAACAAAAAACATATTTTTTGATATAACTGTGGAAACATGGTTAGTTCTAACACAGCAGGTGGCTAAGGGACTCAATCGGCAGAAACCAGCAGTGCTTTCAGTGCAATCAAAGTTAAGTGCAGAAATTTAATTAAATGGTAGCAAGGCTGGCAGAAACTTTGTAAAGCAGCAGTGCATTGTCAAATTCAACAATTATTTCAAGGAACACAATCCACAGATGGCGTCTAATTGATAAATTAAGGTTCTGGTGCCTGATTCTGCTTACATTTAAAGGTTCTCTTTTCTTAAACAAAACCTTAAAATTTTAAGGCTGCATCACTGTTCTGAAAACATTCATAACAAACTGGCCTGTATTTTTGTGCGGGCCTGATTACTGAGAAATCCATGCTTTTTGTATTAAATGGAGAAGGTGTTTATTTCATATTTGCCTTGCCAGTCTCTCATTCCAGAAAAGTTGTGCTAAGATGTTGGTAAGGCATTGCAGGGGAATCCAGCGTGTGCTGAGTTCAGCTCCTGCAGACCTCCTGGTGTGCTGGGGCAGGTAGGCAAATTATCTCCCAGCTCTTGAAAGCCTTTCAGCTTCCTGTCTGTCCCTTAAAGCTGTCTGTTTAGACACCATCAGCAAATGCAAATTCTTCAGAGCCAGATAGGCTGCTTTGCACGCACCGTCTGTCACTGGGCTGGTCGGCCCCGGCACCGAGCCGGGAAGGATGGTGCCTAACGAACATCTCCTTGCCACGGTCGCTGCACACGTTGCACGTTGTCTTCAGGGTGTTCTGGGCTGGTTTTGTGTTTGCCTGCTTCCTTGGGTGCTGGTTTCTTTTGGCATGAGGGAGCCTGGAGCACATCCAAGGTGTCCCACAGCAGCCCTGAGACGAACTTCGTGTGGCCAGCTGGGTGCCTGCAGAGTTCAGTTAAAAAACAACCGACCCGCCCTCTTTTCCCCCTTTTTAAAGTGAAGATGCATCAGGAATACTCTGTGTTTTTGATTCACATGTGTAAATACAGTTCACTTTCCAAGGTTTAGCTAAGCACTTAAAAGGGGGTAGAAAAGATTGAATCTAGCTCTTCAAATACAATCTGCATGCTGTCCTTTCATCCTGGAGAGGGTCTTTTCCCTCAGCTAGTGGCACTTTCATCTCAAAGTAAGTGTTCTGAGCAAGGATTGGAGCTGAGAGAGAAGGGGCATCTGGCTACAAAATAGGTATGTGATATATACATATCACATATGTATGTGATATATATCCAAATATAATATTTGTTTACCCACTGCTAAAAAAAAAAAAGGAGATTTTTGGCATTCCAATTTCACACGTTATTCTTTAGTTAGGAAATTTTAGAAGATGTGTGCAAGATGGAAATGGCCACTTCATTGAATATATTTTTAAGCACAGGATGCATATTCTCTTACTGCTTTTCTGAATGTGTTGTGTGTCTTTTTTGGCATTGCCCTTGTGGTAGTAAATTCTCCATTAGCCAGATTCTACATGCTAGAGCTGAATCCATTCTGAGTGATGTAGCTGAATCAGTGCTTGTTATTTTTGGTTACTAGCAGTATACTTGAATTCAGTAACTCGACTGCTCCCTTCCCCCTTTCTCTCCTCCTGTGCCTAAATATATCCACCCAGTCAATCAGCACTGGCAGGCATCAGTGCTATGGCTGTCATATCGAGTTAGCTCTGGATAGCCTAAACTACTGGCTTGTTTTTTTGGGGGCTTGAAAATGTATTTGAATAGTGGCATCATAATTTGACTTGCAAATAAGTACAGTCTGGTAATAGGGCTCTTACATCGAAGGAATGATGCAGCACTTCAGACAAATGTATGTCTTCTTCCTATGAAGCTGATTAGAAATAATACAATACATGCTGATGTTTATGGCTGCACGCTTAGTGAACAGAAACATTTTTGAATTTTTATTAATCGTGGATTTTGTAGTTTTTAATGGAACAAAGGAAAAGATGCTGGAAGTTAAAGAAATGCTAATGTCTTACTGGGAAACTTAGAAAACATTTGATTTAGAGGCAAATCTGCTCTGGTAGTCATTCTCTCTAATTTTTCCCCCTTATCTAAGGTTTTTGGTTGGTTGGTTGTTTAAGAGCATCACTTAAGTGAACATATTATCTTTGTTGCTGCTCATTCCCAAACTGAAGGAACTGGCCTTTGCTTGTGACGGCATAGCTATTTCCACAGCAACCAGGCAGGATGTCACAAATTCAGAAGTGTGATTTTACATGCAGAACGGCAGCAGGAGCAGATGGATATTGGAAACAAAATCCCCACCCCCTCCCTTCTCCTTCTTACACTTCTTCAGAAAGAAATAAAAGCGCTTCTGACAGCATCTCTCTTTGCAAATCTTCCAGAATACCTCATAACTTGTGTAAATCGTTTCTATTTGCAGTAGAAGTGCAGCTAATGTTGGGGTACAGCGAGGTTGCCATGCTTGTGGCAGCACTGCATTAACAATGTCAGGGTGTTGGAACGTGCCACAAAGAAGAATGCTGTATCTTTTTGTAAGTTCAGGTTTGATGTAGGGAAAAGGAGCTTGCTTGGGAATTTGGACTCATATTTAGCCTGGAAGTTGTTTCATTAACTTTGGTAGTGGCCTAATTCTGTTCATCTTGAGCTTAACAAAACAAAAACCAACCCACCACCTTAGATATTTAGAGACATTTGGTACCCATCTTGCGTAGATGTTTGTCATAACACCCGCCCACTGTGTGGGCAAAAGCCTCAAGAACATATGCTCAGTCTGTTTTCTCAAAAAAGATAATATTGGAAACAGACACAGAAGGGGTTTTGCACTTAATAACATTTGAGGTCAGGGCCTGTGGTTTGAAAGACACAAAACTGGTGCAAAGTCCCAGTTGAGGACACTTCAGGCAGCTTGCAGGAGTCTCCATGGGATGGACAGGCACCAAATAAAGCTGGGGTGCAGGAGAAATACAAGTCGTTCCTTGTGCTCCCTGTTGAAGCCTGATGTCCACCATTTGCTTATCACCAGGTTGTCCCCGGCAGGTGGCAAGAAACTGTGGCTGGAGCTATTGAGCACGGGGCTGGGTGCACAGCCTTTCTGTAGCTCTGGCGGCTGCTTCCATGGTGGAGGACGCATCTCTGTCGAGAGTTACCTGGCAATGGAGCGGAGGTTCCTGGAGACAGGGCTGCAGCATCCAGCCCGTTACTGTCCTGCGAGCACCTGTCCTTTGTCATGGCCACCTCTGACCTTGCGTTTCCTCTGCTGCTCGAAGTAGCCTTGTCACTTCTTTATAAGCCTGATGGATCTCCTGGCACTGTAATACAAGGCATCGGGTTTCAGCAAGCGTGCCAGCCCCTTGCCAGTGTCAAAGGGACGCACCTCTGCGGGCTTACTGTTGAGGAGGAGAAGACAGGTAAACCTCGGCGATCGCCTGCCAGAGCTGATTCCTCTTGTTCCTGTGAAGCCTTTAGCCGGCTCTTGTCAGGCTTTCACTTGCTAGAAAATATTTTGTTTGTGTGTGTGAGCACCAGTTAAATGGTGGTACAAGAAAGAAACGAGCCCAGAGTCCTGGAGCCCAAGTTGCTTGCCTGAACCTGGCCCTGGCTCCTCAGAGGCTCTTTGTTGTGGTGGGAATTGTAGGCTCTGGTCTAGTGGGTTCAGCACTAGAGTTAAAGTTTCAGAGGAGTTGGGTGTCAAACTTGCACCGACTAGAAAAACAGTAAGAGCTGGGTGTCTATTTTTGTCTTGTAGCAATAGAGTTGCAGACCAAGATCCCCTTGTATTTTTATGTTGTTACTTGACTTTGAAAACACCAGCTGTGATCCTCCATACTATTATTGGTATGGATCACATGAAATTTTAATTAGCTTGGGTTGAAGGAGAGGGAAGTTCTGATAATTGATTTAATATACAAATGCCCCTCTGCCTTCTTTGGTTTATGTGCTGGAAAGATTTTATTAGAAATCTTCTATTATAAGGGAGATAAAAATGCGTTTTTAGGCTTTTCTTGAAATAAAAAAAATTAAGTGTCTCTAAATTATTCAAATGAAAAGTACTATTGATATTTCACTAATTCAGATTAAAGTAGAAAATATTATTATTATTAGCCTAATGGAACCAATCACTGATGGTGGAATTTATGCAGTCTGAGACAACTTGACAAATGCAAGTGCTTTGGTTCAGCCAGTCACAAAGCACAGTCCCATTGCCATCAAAGTTACAGCACACTTTTATTAAACAGGGGTATGAAGTGTTTCCATCTCCTGTGTGCAATGCTATAGCAGCCCCTGAATTTATGGAGGTAGCACCCTACTCGTGAAATACCGCCTGGTGTTAACGTCACGTAGCACAGCTCTCCTGGCAGCATCTGGAATGACTGTTGAAAAGCAAGCAAAGTAGGTACTAGTGCTGTCAATAATATATCATTAGAAGGGGCAGTGTACTGGGCAGTAAAGTTAGTCTTTACAGTCTCTGGTAAGGTGCTTCCACCAGGAAATGTGGAAATTTTTAAGAATCGGGCTATTCTCAGCACCTCTAAACTGCTCCAGAAATAGACGTTTTGTAGCTGATAATAAAATATAGTAATTAAGAGTGATATCTCATATCTTTAAACCTGAAACTATTTTGTGTGTGTTGTAAAGGGCTACTGTAACCAGTGTACCTTGCTTTTGAAGAGGAGTTAGCCCTAACTGTCTCATTTCATCTTGTCTGGTGGTGACCTGTCCTCCTTCAGACGGTGCCAGGCGAGGTGCTGGTCAGCTGTCATCCGCAAGGAAAACCCCAAAGCCAAGGAGGAGGCTGAAATGTATTTAACCTGCAGCTGCTTGCAGAAGTTAACCATCCTCTTCCCTTCTTCCTCCTTCAAAACATTGAGACTTCTCTTTTATTGTTTCTTTCCCTCAAAATTTCTCATAAGGAATGGCATTTTTTCTTGGAAAAAAGATAACACCAAAACCCTGAAAAACCACCAAGCTCAGGGGCTTTCCCAGAAAGAAATTTAACCTGTTCTAGTCTGTATCTTTCTGTAAAGGGCCATTAAATAAGCTTCTTGTGTTCCAGAGGACCCAGAAATGCCCTTTTGGGGTCCGGAGATGTGTTGCCCGTTGCGCTTTGAGGCACTGGCCTTGTCCTGGAGAGCTCTGGCCCGGGGGCGCCCCGGCAGCTCCTGTCAGAAGGCCTGTGCCCTGGCAGGCCGGGGTCGCAGCGCGGGCTGGCTCTTCAGTCAGGACCTGGCAGGCACAAGGGTCTGTGCTGGGAAATTATCCTTTGCTTCCCGCTCCCCTTTCCTGGCCCATCTAGCATGCAGCTGCGGTCCTGCTCCTTTCACTGTCATTTCAGTCTTCCTTCCAGTTAATTGGCTTGGGAGATCGTTGCTAATTTTTCTTGACTGGGGCTGCCACCTTTGCTTTCTCCTAATCTAGCATGCCCATGTTCTCTGTTCACCTGTCTTTTTAGTTCCTAAAGCTCTGAAGGCAGATTCCTAGTGCTTCCAGGGGAAAAACCTGAGCGTGTGGTAGCAGTTTTGGCGACAGGTGGTTGCCGCTCTGTGGGCTTAGTGTAGTACTGGAGGCCAGGTTTTGTTTCTCAGCGCGGACGTAGCTGTCAGCAATAGCACTTCCTCTGTTTACCTATCCAGAGTTTTTGGTCTTTACTTCTACTTCTGTCCCACATGCACTTAATTTCTGTTTTTCTTCTCTGTGTTCTTTTGTGCTTTAAAAAAACAAAACAAAAAACAACAATGGAAGATTAAGAAGCCTCCAAACTGTTCAGGTAGCTTCATAAGAAAAACAGCAATGCTGATATTAATACCTGTTCTATCTGGGATGTGCCGTTAGTGCTGGAAGTGATCTCTATTCCCCCCCCAGTATTTTACAGATGAACACTGAAAAGCATCTTTATTCAGTTTGACTGTTGCTATTATGTGGCGAGGCATTCAATAAAAGTTGTGATTTATGAGATGTGTGTGGCCGTTGTTGTTTTTTGCTCTGTCATCTATCAGGGAGAGAAAAGCCAGGCCTGATAATTCCTGGCACATAGCTTTTTCAGTTAAGAATGTCAGCTGTCAGGCTGTCAAGAGAAGTTATTTCTTTTTTTTTTTTTTTTTAAATAGGCAGAGATCCTGCTTCTTACTGTGGTATGTTGATAAGGGAGTGCTTTCTCTATTGCTGAAAAAGTGTGTCCCAGGGTAAGGCCCTTAGTGTATGCCCACTTAAACTTACAATGCTTTGTGTTTTCAATGTGTGACAGCACTTGATTACTTAATATAAAAATGCATTAAGTTTCTTTTTTGCCGCTTTTGTGTTTTCTTTCCTCTCTCACTTAGTGAATGCTTTTTTCCTTCTCTGTGACTAGGTATTTTAAAAGTGCTCTTTTGCAGAATATGTGCGCATTAGATAATCTGGTGTTGCATAAAGGCTCTTTCATATTTTGGGGGCTTCATGCATACATAAAGTAGACCTAATTGAAGATAGAAGCCGCTTGTCACAAATGTGAATATAAGGATGGGGGACGGAGGGGAAGAATTATGTTAAATGCCAGGGTGATGTTTTTTTTCCTTATTAGTTATTTGCAGAAATGTATCAAAAAGTCATTTTGATGCAGAGTACAATAGTATCACAAACTTATGCTTTGCATCCTAAGTGCCTGGTTAGAGCACAGTTAGAAGCTGAAATCATTCCTCGATTAGTCCCTGGAGTCCTATGTAAGTCTTTAACTCTCAGTATGTGGTCTGCGATTTAACAATGAATGAAGGATGGCTGAACTTGAACTGAATGTATAACCTGGAATTTTCAAACGTTCAACCCCTTCCCTTTCTCCTCTCCTCTTCTTCCCAGAGAATATCCATCAAAATCCTGCACAGCTGGCAGTGTATTTGCCTTCAGGGCAGAACTTTGGAGCTAGAAAGACTGGCACACTGCACTTTATACAACTGGATAGCAAATCACCATTGGAAAGAGGCAGGAAATGTCTCGCTGCTGTACAGTTCTTGGGTGTCGCGTTAGGGCTGTAAGACCTCTTGGGGGCCAGGAGGGAGTTGGTCCTGACTTGCTGCAAGCTTCATGTGGCTGTTGATGAAGCTTGTGATGACCTCCTCGTTATTTTAATGGTGTTAACATTCATTTAAAAGTAAAACATCTTCCGTGCATTAATTCAATCTGGACAGCTCACTTATGTATTTTGTATCGCTTTACAGAAATGAGACTGCAGAAGTGGAATGTAAACCTCTATGAAAGATGTTGTCATTAGCCTCTATGGACTATTTTGATGTATGGAGCCATGTGCATGTCTTACAGGTGTTCACGTGGTTCGTAGTTTATTTCTTACTAATATTGTAGTGGTCTTTAGCCCTGTGTCTGACTATGCAAGCCAAGCACAGAGCTTCTAGCCCTCAGTTAAAATTTCCAATGTAGTTACAAACCTTAAGATGCCTTGGGAGGAATGAAATCTCCCTGCAGGTAGCCAAACAGTGGCACGTGGTTTGGAACTTCAAGCTGAGGTAGGTTTCTCCAGTGCCAACAGCATGTCTGCCTCTTGACAGGTGAACTGCACGCAGAGGTGCTGCTGCTTTCCTCCTGGCACTGCATCCCCTGATTCTCTTCTTCTGTGGTAGAATTTAGACTTGAATTGCAGGAGCTAGCTTTAGAGGTCTTCAGCTCAATCCCCATGTATCAGACCAGAGGCAGATGTAAATGGTGTTCAGATTTGGCTTGAGTCAAACTGCACAAGTGGCTGTTCATGAGAAGTCGTCTCAGCTTTTCATGTCCTGCCAGACCTGGAAATCCAGTCATCTCGGTGACTTGGCCTTTTTATGTGAGATTTCTGGCAGTGTTGTAATGATCTAGGTACTTTAGTGCCTGTAAGTCTGTAAGTGTATAGAGCTGTGATGGTCTTTGATACTTAGTGGAGGTCTTGTACTGGGGAAGACAGGGAAGGAGTGTATTTCCAGCCAGTTGCTAATTTTCAATAACATAATTAGAGACCTGTTGGTATTATAAATCAGGTAATAAGGAGTCCCTTCATCGCAGCAGCCATTGCTCTGGGAGCCAGTAAGTCAGCCGTACAGCACAGCGCTGTGCTGGTGTGCCTTGGTGGGGAAGGAGAAAACCAGAAACCCCTCTTCTTATCTTACAGTAGGCAGGAGGCTAAGCTAGTGACCAAAATACCACAATTCAGTGATTTCTTTGAGCTCTGCAGGTCTTGCAGCCCTAGGGAGAAAAAGAAATGACAAGACTGTCAACATGACAACAATTTTCTTTTAATCCACTATCTGTGCTGGATTTTGTGAGTGCTGGAACAAGGGGAGTCTTGTGTTTGAGAAGAGAGAGGCACCAGGTGCAGTCCCCATGGTTCTGATGTCATGGTTTGTGGGGAGTTCATGCTTGCTGATGTTGCAGTAGAGCGGGCGAGCCTCTCTGAAGGGAGAGCCCCTGGGGCCAGGCAGGCTTGGGGCTGGAGGTGATGCCCAGTGAGATGTTCGATTGCACACCTGGCTGAGATGGAGCTGGGACTCTGAGCTCTGGTGTAATGTGCTGGCTCTCTGCCTCTTGTCCTGGAGCCTCCAATTCCTTGCTGTGCATTTCTTTGTCCCAAATCCCCACTTTGGACAGGGGGCTGTGATGGGGCCATCCTGAAGATCAGTTGTACCATGGCTGCCACCTGGTTAATAGCAGGAGCTGGGCAGCATGCTGCCCGGTGTCTGCCGAAGGGTTGGGGGCGAATTGGAGCTTGGTGATGTGCCTGAAGGTGGGCGAGGGTCAGTTCCCTCGTGCTTTTGCCCAACACTTTTAGCTCTGATCCACCCACTCCTGGAGTTTGTGTGGAAAATGAGCTTGTGAAGAGATGGCACGACACTGCTCCTTGTGCTGCCCAGCATGACTGTGCTCGGTGGGTGCTGGTATGGTTTGGCCCACTGTCTAAGCAGACTAACTGGGGGAGATGGAGGCACCGTTTTCTATACCCTTCAGCTGTCTTGAGTGTGCCTCATGAGCTCTGAACTGGATGCCCAGGCCCCTCTGCAGTCTGTGGAGTGAGGCAGGTACAAGAAAAAGTGTGGACCGATCCTCGCTTCCCTGGATGTCGTCCTGGGATGGCAACAGGCATCCTCTGGGGGTGCCCCGCTGCCTTTCCAGCTCATTTCGTGGTAGAGGAGGGCTGGAGGAGAGCATGCTGTAAACCCTGGCCCTGGGGTGTCCCCACGTGGGAGGTGAGAAGCAAGCGCAAGAGCTGGCCTGTTCCAATGGGCAGAAGTCCTCCTGAGCCCATCAGATGAGGCCCTGCATAGAGATGGTCTCGTTAAAGCCTGGGCGCTGAGTCACGCTGTGTGTTCTGCCATCCAAATGCCAATGTATAAACACATCTTTTTTCGCAGAATCTCTTGCCAAGTACTTGGATTTACAATGTTAACAACTTTAAATTCTTCCTGGAGATAACTGATTTATTAGGCTCCCACCCTTCTGAAAGGCGAAGCTAGTCACAATTAACAAACAAAGCAGCATGAGGCAGTTATCATTCTGGGTAATAAATCTTTCAGTGCTGGGTACCACTTGCTAATGGGTTCGGAAAGTAAAACTATACGTCAGTCATCTGTGCCTTCAGCCTGGGCAGGCAGCATGCGTGCAGACGGTGTGTGTGCGTGTAATGTAATAGCTATTAATGTGGTGCACTAATGATTTCCATTTTGCGTACCCAGGCATGTGTTGGAGGTAGACGATGGACTTGTGTTTGGCAAGAGGCAGCTGTGCAGTAAAGCCCCTCGCAGCTGTGCTGAGGTCGTGTTCTCGGCTGCGGTGCTGGTGTTCATGTGTCGCTGCCGGAGCACGTGGGCTGCACTGCAGATAGGAAGTGGTTTCACGTTGCTTCTGTGCACCTCACTCCTTGGTCTTGGCAGGACTTGCAGGTGTAGAAACCAGTTATCTGTTTCTTCTAGGATTCTGGTGATGGTAGAAGGACGGTGGGTCATTGGTTTCCTTACTCTAGTGAATGGAGGAGGTGTGTTACCTCCTGGGTTCAACGTGCTGTGGACAAATGAGCTGTTCTGGTTCTGCTGCTGTCCTGCAGTGGCTAGGTTTTCCTTGGCAGCAGCTGGAGTTGGATCTACTTACTCTCGGAAAAGGGCTACTTTTTGCGTCCAGCTCTTCTGAGGCTTTGGGGCGTGCTGGCTGTGGGGCCCATCTGCATGGAGCAGGGTTGGGTCCTGCAGGGGGGAGCAGGGGGAACTACAGAACCTATGGCAATGAAAGCCCTGCGCAGGACTGCTGCCAGGTGAGGCAGTTTAAGCACACTGGTGACTCTTGTGCTTGCCACCAGATGAGGTGTGGCTGGCACCTGAAAGAGTTAGGAGTGCTGCAGGATGGTCTTAGGAAAAAGTGTGTCTGGCTGGTGTTGCAGGAGCTGGAGCATTGCTCGTACCGCTGGGCAGGACTCGGAGCCTGAAGAAGAAGCGGCTGTGCGCTGGAAGTGGAGGTAGGGTTGTAGCTGTTGCCTGTAGTCCCTGCTGCTCCAGCTTTGTGTTTACTGGTAATCCACTCCCTACTCCTTCGCCACTTTTTCTCGTGCTTACCCCTTGCCTGCCCCTGTGCCTTAAGGCTAGCTCCTTTTCCAGACTGGCATCTCTTTCTGGCTCTCTGGCTTGCTGGTGTAAGGCTGAGAAATGAGCCCTCTGAGTTCTGGTCAGTAGTTATTGTTGTTCCCTGACTGCATCTTTGGATAAACAATTGGACCAAGACCTGTTATCATGGTTTCCAGTGTGGGGGAGATATTTCTTGCTGGGTTTGTAAAAATGATCTAAATGGATCTGACATCCTGGCTATAAAACATCTGTAACATTACACGTTTAGTTATGTTACTAGAGACTTGAGTTCATTTTGATGGGTAGTATTTTATCTGCTACTTTTCCCCTTCTGAAAGCAAAGCTTTTTGTAGAGGAGGATTTATAGAAATATCTTTCCAGCACAAAAAAAAATCATGCACATTAAGATGTTGGAGTAAAGGAGAAATAATGTCTCTTTTTGGAGACCTTGGCTGATTTATCTCTTGCTTGGTAGTTTGGTATGACCTTCCTGGCTAGGAATAATATTTTTTATTCTTCCTTTAATAACAAGAATGTCAGTAACAATGTCTTGCGCTTTTCCAGCATCTTCAAATCAAACTTTCAGTGTTTTAGACATTTAATGAGTGAAGCCTGGTAGGCTCCAGTGGGCTGTGGGGATTTTTTTGTTGTTCTTGTTGTGGAAATCAAGGCACATAGCACTCAATTGTGAAACGTACTCAACCTAATGAGGCTTCCACAAACGCTGCAAGTTAAAATGTACGCGTAAATGCTGAGCCCTGCAGATTCCTGCTGGGTTTCTCCCAAGACTCTTTGATATATCAGCCCTATGGAGACTAAAATGACTTGCCCCATGGTCAGTAAGTGAGTAAACATCACACAAGGGAGACAGGCTCTTGTAGCTGCGAGGTGCTGCCTTCCTTCGAAAAAAGTATGAATGTTTTCTTGTCTTGCTTCCACTCTTCATTCTCGAAGCTGCTCCTCGGGGCCCTTTTATTCCTAGTCAAGGGTTATTTGATCTGCTTTAGAGCGACAACTCTTGCTTTTACAATGGCTGGTGGGTTCACTCCCTGGCAAGGGAACATCTTTCTTTTGTGAGAAGAAGGTGGGAGCAGAGTAATTCTTGCAATTCACCAACCCATTTGTGTGTGTGGGGAAGAGGATAAAGGAAAATGCAGCATTTCATAGAGTTGTGAAAGTATTTCAACAGCAGTAATAAGCAGATCTGGACATTTTGCAGGATTTCAGTGGTCTTGCATCAGAGGAAAAGATCACCCTTGTGAAAAAGCCAAGCAGCATGTTGCATAGACATTAGCTTGACTTAGCAGATGAAGTAAAACTTGCTCATCAGTAACTGATTGCCATGTGCATCTATATTATGTAGATGAAATTAATCAAGGCTAAGGGTTAAAGTTTTCCATTTGTTCTTTTCAGAGAAATCATTTGGAGTATGTAGGGAGGGAGGTAAATTGCTTTACACTTTTTTTTTGCTTCCTGTGAATTTTTCTTGTTTTAGCAGAGCATTGTCTAGAATCTTAACAGAGCTCTTATCAATGATTTGTCAGGGTTATCATGAAAAATTAGTTGGTACTAACTTAGTATTTAAATTATGTCTGCTTTCTGCACTGTAGAGGCAATAAACTTTTTTGGAGTGAACTCACTGTTTGGAGCTGGAAGAATTTCAAAACTTACAGAATATGCACTTTTTGTAGTCTCCAAATTGGGCTGTGCTATTGGCTTTTGTTAAGCACTGTGTTAAGCCTCCAAATACACTTCTTCTTTCTCCTTTTTGCAAGTGCATGCTTAAAGAAAGGTTCATTGACAGCACCGTAAAAGCTGTTCTAGCTGCAGAACCATGTGCTCTTGAGTGTATTGACAGAGCTAGCTGCCCGGCATGCTAAAAGGTACAGCTGGCTGAAGAGCGTAACTGCCAGTGCATGCTCTCTTAACTTTAGAGGTAAGTGTGGAGCAATGAAAGATGGATGCCATAGGATGAGGGCACGTTCCCTGCAAATCAGTTGGCTCTTTGCCCCCTATGTCAGTTTGTCCAGCAGCAACGCCTTCCAGCGGAAGAGGCCTGTGCAGGATCTGCGTCTGGGCTCCTAGCTGACAGCTGTGAAGTGGCAACCTGACTTCATGGGCTCGGACAGCCCACCTGCGAGTCAGCAGCAGCCTCTTGTTGAATGTGGCTCTGAGCTCCATGAGCCATTTGACTCTCGCCCTGGGGAAGGGCTTTTGGCAGTGGGGACATACCCCTGGTGCCGCCGGCGTTCCGGATGGCCGCTGCAGCTGTATGCAAATACGGCAGCAATCGAAGGCACTTACTCAGTTTTGCCTACTGCTTTTGCTGTAACGCATTTATAGATTTTAATGGGGTTGATATCGCTCAAATCACAAAAACATTGGGAAGACTCTTGGCTGAGGGCTTTGAGTCAATGGGAGCTGCAGGACCCGGAAAAAATAGGCCACTTAACTGCCCCAGTATGGATTTTGACATCCAGCTGCAGGCACGCAGCTTTGAAGTTGCTGGCCTTTGTGGCCAGCTGCCCTCTGCAGCCGGCCTTCAGCCGCTCGTGGTTGCGGAAGCTGCCCTCTGAAGGCTCTCAGCAGACATACAACATGCTGCCGGTGGGGAGGCAGAACAAAATGCCCTTCAGCACCATATCCAGCTTCCCTGCCCTGTCTTTCTGCGGGCCCCTCTCTGGCCTGGGAAAGTGGGGATGCTGATTAGCTCTGTTACCTTCTACTTGTGTTGCTCCAGATTAAAAATGAGGACCCGAGTGTGTTTCGGGAAGCTGCTTTGCTTGGCTTCCCACTTTGACCTACTTCAGTGCAGCCCCGCTGAAAGGCTGCTTCACTGTAGCACCTTAAGCCAAATCATCTGTGAATATGCCCTTGTAAACATGTTCTTCTAAGTTGCCTCCTGTTGGAGGACAGAAGCTTTCTGGTTGTTTCTTGGATATGGCACATAATGATTCCTTCCAGAAGACAGTAGAATATAAATAGTGGAATTGATGAACCTTGTAATGGTCAGTTATGCTGTGTTCCCATCAAATGCTGCTGCCATGGATTTGCATGTGAGGTCCCTGGGCAGAATGCCATCTCTTTGCCTGTACAAGGTGAAGTTCTGCAAGTAGCCTGTAGGTTTAGGAGCAGAGTCTTAATTGCTTCCTGCTGGGACCTTTGTCCCTGTGTTACATGGGCATTGCAAAAATCCTGCCCCTAGTACACAGTCATATCGAACAGTGATCTGTACTTGTGGTCCTGAGATGTATTCCTTTAATTATCTTCATTTAACGTATTAATGCAGTTTTTAAGCGCTGCTGAACAGTAATCAGGCTGGTGTGTTAGATGAGTTGTCTGCACTCGGCGAATGTTTAGTTGCCTTCCTTCCAATACTGTGCATAAGGAACTAAAGCAACCAAGGGGATTTAAATAGATTTTCTTCTCAGTTCTCTTCTTCCTGCCTCTAGACTTTGCTTCCCTAATGCGTAAAAGAGTTAACTAGAGCAGAGTAGAAGTGAGCAGCCCTAAGGGATACGATACAACTGGTTATAACAAGGCTGTGGGGCTGTGATCTATTCCTGTTCTCTAGAGGGTGTGAAGTCTGGCTCTGGTGAATTTCACTGTACCTTTTGATTTGAAGCTTGAAGCCAGATTTTGCTCAAAGAAATGCTGAGCTCTCACAGCTGGGGCTAATTTTCAGGAGAGGGGAGCTCCCATGCCGGGTGGTCGCGCACGTCGAGGCAGTGCCGTGTGCGGTGCGCTTGGCAAGGGGCGCGGGATGCTCCTGCTGTGAGCAGACCTGTCCCGAGGGCACGGCTGCGGCCGCGACGGGCTGCACCGCTCCAGCTGTACCTGCTGGCCTGCCAGGGGCACGTGAGAGCATTTCAGTTTGGCACTAGACAGCAAGGTGAGACCAGCAAGGGTGCTGCTTGTGGAACTCCATGGATGGCTTTGGCTGCCGATTCAGCCTGTTGCAGAAAAATCACTTTGCTTGTTCTGCCTCCTGCTGATACTAGAGACATCGGCAGGGGGGGTGGACAACAAACCAGCAGCCAAAAACCAGCCCTCTCAAAGTTAACAGCAAAACTAAAGGCAGCCAAAAACTAGGAATACAGCAGGGACTGAGCTGAGTTTTGTTTATAAATGGCTTGGGAGAACACAACCCGTCTGTATTTTCCACAGAAATCAGGGGAACTGACTTACCCCACCAGGAATCTGTGCTACTTGTTGGAATTAAAGAGCTCTCTCATTGCTGCGTACCTTTCTATAGCTGGAGTCGGTTCTCACAGGATGACGTTAGCTTACGTGGGGGTCAGGCACAAAGTATTTGCACTGGTTAAGTCTTGCTGAAATCCTATTTTGAATACTTAAGCATGTTGTATGTGGCATGTAAAGCCGTGCTGCCTTTGCACAGGATTGAGCTTCTCTTGCTCTTGGGGAGCTTGAGAGCCTAATATTTGCTAGCTGATGGTACACAGTACTGTAGACAAAAACTGTCCGTTTCTCAACCGTGTAGTAGTATTGTGGAAGGGGATGGTTACTGGGGTGTTCTCCACTCACAAAGGACGGAAAAGTTGGCAACTTTCAGTAAATGTTGCCTTTTTCATTGTGGGTTTTGCATTGTTTTTTAATAGCTTTTTGCAAGTTGCTATGAGGATCCTGGAGGCAGAAAAAAAACCAAAAACCTGGAGAATTCTTGCCTATGGTTTGTGTTCTGCCAAAGAAGCCTAGCGATTTAGTTAACAAGATCAATTCCCCTATTACATGAGTTATTGTTGTTTTTAATTAGAGGTAATGCTGTAGTTTGGATGTACAGCACAATGGGGTATATAAAATACAGTTCAGCATGTATACCAAAGATGAGTTTTCCAATTACAAACCTATTTAGAAGGCGGATGCATTAGAAGTGATGAAATGTCAAACTGCAGATTAGGTGATCAAGCTGGAATGCGCATGTACCCACGCACACGGTCTGTAGCACAAGAGGAGGAAAGTGTTCTGGAAAACAGTTATATATGCATAATTAGTTTAATCTGAAATTAATGCTAATTTCAGCGATTTGCGATGCAGATTCACTGTTAGTACTCTAGTCCACTTCCACCATGCTGAGATGTTTAGGAGGTAAAGAATGGTAGGGAAATAACACTTAAAACCATTAAATTTGACCTAAATTCAAATATGTAACTCCCGTGTCAAGCAGAAACTGGGCCTTGGCTCATCTGAAAATGGTGGTGGGTACTTGTTGCTTGAGATTTTGAAATTCCTTGAATTCTGCAAAATACTTCATCAGCTTGAAATCCTCTTCATTCATTTAAATAGTCATGATAATAAGGCAGTTGTCGTCCCTGTGTCGTTCCTCCCCCCCACCCCCCACTATAAGAAACCTAAAAATAGAGTTGGTATGTGAGTATGCGAGGATATTAACGGACACTGAACTGGAGGCTGTAACTGTGCAAACTGCATGCTGCTCCATTTTACCTTGGTTGGGTTTAGCTCACGTGGCGTATTGATGTGCTCGAATGGGACTGGATTTTTGTTTCCAGAGAGCAAGTCTTCAGACTGTTGTTTAGAGAAGATTTTCATGATTAGCCTCAAACCGATCTAATTACAACCTTAACCTTGCAAAAAATGGCATAAAACCAGAAGAGTTGTCTTGCTGAAGCACAGTGTTTTTTCCTGCTTCTGCACCAACTGAAGCATTTGCTCAGTTGCAGAACACAAAGGCGAATGTATTTCTCAAAAGCCAAGCCAATATAGAGACTGTAACCTTGAGTGACTCTTCGCAGGTGTAGTCACATGTGTTTTGGTTAACTGCAACACAGCACAGTACACAAACAAAGCAATTCTGCAGGTACTTACAATTAACGGACTTCATAACCAATGTTAGATCTAACTCTCCCCTGTTAATTCCTCCTACAGCGAGGGAGAGACACCTTCGGCATACAAAGGCTCCAAAAACGTGTAATATCTACGTTTTGCACAGTCCTGCAATAGCAAATGATAGATATATTATACTGCAAGTTAAAAACAAAGACGTGAAGGTGGAAGTATGGTGGTGTCTGACTGCCCTAGACCTCTTAGCGTCGTTCATAAAACATGGATTTGTGATTGATTCGCACAGATCGCTTCCTATTATCCACACGCTGCCGTTCCACCGCAGGCAGCGAGCAGCTGGAGCTGCGAGTGACCCGACCGCGCTCACCGCGGGCACCTCCCCTTTGCTGTTCACGGGAGTGCCCCCGTCACGAGCAACCTCCAGGAAGTCGATGCTGAATTTTCTTGCAGGAGGTGATAAAGATCCTCAGTGACTTTCCTTGGAGGGGCTTGAGGTTGGAGACTCTTTTGGGTTTTGTTTTTCTGTTACTATAATTAAAAAATTAATGATAATGGGTGCAGACCGATGGCAAAGCATGTTTTTCTTAGATATTGACGCAAAAGTTGTTGCAAAATTGTAGGGTTTTTGGTTAAAGATATGCTAATTTATTTTCACAGCCAAATGAGAAATTTTGATTTTAAAAAAAATTTTAGTTTTGAAAAGAAAAACTCTTCAGTTTGCTCAGTTCTGTATGCGTGCTCTGGTCATCTGTCATCATTAATGTTTACTAAACAGTGTTAAGTGTACTTCTTTAAATACTTCTCAGCCCTTTGTTTTTCCTCCCTGAAGCAAGCCCGGGTGTGGGGAGGTGCGGGCGGAGGGGACCGCTCGGGGCACGGGAGTGCTGTGTTTGCGCAGCAGGAGCCCGTTGGCCTCGGTGCTGTCTCTCTGACTGCAGTCAGCTGCGGTGCTGAGTGGGAAGTGACGTGCTCTCCTTGCGTGCCCTCGCAGCCGATGGCAGTGAGAGGTTTTGAGGCTCCGTAGTTAATGGTTTTATACGTGAGTTTTCTCAGAACTCTCGGGTTAACAGGTCCTGGCAGCTGGATGAGCTTTAAAATCTCTTTGGTGATTCAGCGGACGATGTCCAGAGAGGGTGTCCCTGGTGCGGTAAAATCCCTGAGTTAGTGAATACCTTTTTTTTTTTTTTTTTTTCAGTAATCTGAAGTCTTTTGAGTGCTCGGTGGCGCTTGGCTGGTGTTTGAAGGGTTGTGGCTGTTAGCTGTTACGCTAGCGGTGCACAGCACCGAGCCCGGCGGCCTTCAGGCTCGCGGCCGGCTTGAGCCGTGGCTGCTCTGCGTGGCTGCTCTGCGTGGCTGCTCTGCGTGGCTGCTCTGCGTGGCTGCTCTGCGTGGCTGGTGAGGTGGATTTGCAGGTTAGAGCCGGACTTCGAGGCTTCGTTTCCAGTAGGCCCGAGTCCCGCTGCGCTCATCTAACAACCGAACGTTGGTGAGGCCGTGCTGGGGCGCGTCAGGACAGGAGGAGTTGCTAATGCTACAAATTACCTGTATTCTTTTGCTGAGGGGAATGTGTGTAACAAAGCAGTTGAACCGTCTCTTCAGGAAAACATAGATTTTAAAAGCAGGCTTAATTTTGTCCTTCACTTTTGTACCAAAGAGCTGATTTCTGAAACCATTTCCCAGCTCGCAACACATCTCTAGGCATTAAAATGTTGTGAATTTGCTTGACATGACCAGTATTTTCCTTGACTGAAGCTATTGAAACAAAGTAGTCTTTCTTTTTTCTTTTTTTTTTTTAACCTTCAATCTTGCTTCTAAAAGTAGTAGTTCTCTCTTTCTTGGTCAAATATAAAAATGATGATAATTTCACATATTGCTTTGGAATAATTGCTTTCCTCCCTCTTTTGTATGACAACAGAAGCTTGGCCTGATCTTAAATCAGATGCTGGCAGGCAGAGGGCTCTTGACAGCCCTGCAAAATCCTTTAGTTACAAGTCGGCTTTAGCCAATTCTTTATTTGTAAATGACAATTTTCTACAGAAAAATATATGCTTGGACTTCAATTTCAGAGTCCTAGATTGCAGCCAGGAAAAAATAATTGAATTTTTACACTGGTTTTTTTTTTCTTCCTAACTTGAAGGAAAAAAAAAGTGAATCTCTGTAAAGCATGGTTAGGGGGCTGATTGAGGGAAATATCTACCCTGGTTAATTTGAATGGTGGTAGAGACAGGAGTGATGTTTAATTTGTTCTGTGCTGAGAGAATTTGGGGCAGCTCCAAGCTTTTTGTTCAGTGCCTCAGCTCCGCAAAGGCTTCGCCGGTAGCCGCGCACCACGGCTTGTCACTATGGCTCCGGTCGCGTAGCAAAGCCCGTCTGCGCCCACGCCCGTTGGGGCAGCAGCGCTGCTTTTGGCGGGCCTGGGGCGATGGGGCTGCAGGAGCACAGTGACCCCCGGGCAGCCCCGCGCGCCCCGGTGCTGGGCTGCACCTCGTGAGCCTCAGTCACTGTCATAAAGTGCGTCTCGTCTTTACTAAAAATAAATAAGAAAGTGAAGCTGACCTAACCCCTGTGTCGAGCAGCTGCAGAAGTGGTGTCCCCGGCCGATTGCCCCGTGTCCTTCCCTTTCCACTGGTTCAGAATTTGCTGGCTGTTGTTTAACCAGGCAAGGCCTGGTTCTGGCGTTATGGGGCATTTTTTCCCTTTAGTCTTTGCAAGTTGGCTGCTTCAGCCAATTTCTGTCACACAGGAAACAAAATCAAGCATTTTAATGCATGAATTTCTTACTGACGTGTTTGTTGGTCTCTTGAGTTAACATGCAACATTAACTTCAAAATGTCTGTATAAGGTGGAGTAGTCTGTTAGTTAGTTGCCTCCAGCTGGAAGGGCATTGCCTGCTGTGAGCTGCAGGGTTTCCCCTCTGCCCAGGCATACAGGGATGGTGCCCAGCCCTTGGGAACGCGTTGACAACGTTGTCCTGGATCTGTGTTTGGTGTGAGGTGGCCCCCTGGGCACAGGCGGTTTGGGACTGGCCCACTAGTGGTGCCAGCTTCCCTGCCACTGGTCAGTGGGTTTGGGTCCCTGGGCTGGGTCTTATTATTTTTATTATAGGTCATCTTAAAGGGTTATGGGTAACGGGCTATCTGAAAGCATGTGCTCTGTAAGGAGGCCAGCATCATCCCTTCACTTTGTATGGATCAAACTGGGGGTGTGTGGGTCAGCGAGAAGAGCTGGGATCCTGGGGAACACCCAGGGCAGGGGGAGGATCTGAGGGACCTGATCCAGCCGCGCTGGCCGGTGATACTAAGCACGTTTCAGCTGGAATGTGGTCTGTGGAAGCAAGGGGACTGCCTCAGTGGCTCTCCCTGTGTTACCTCATGTGATTAGTTCTAAAGTAACTGTACAAGTTTCTTTAAAACTAATCCACAGAAACTTAATAACAGCGTTTCAATTTGGTGTAATTGCCTTTTGCCTGCCAAAGAGGATGCACTTGGTCTTTAGGAAAGAAGGGGGAAAAATGGCATGCCTTTTTGAGACGGTAGCTATGAGGATACGACACTTGGAATCCTTTTTCACTTATATTTGCATTGAGAAGCACAATAAAAGTCATTTATTAAAAAAAAATATCCGGGGGCTAGAGTTGTTATTGAGTGCCTTTACTCAGCCATTTCTCAAATAAAAACAAAACAAGACAAAGAAAAAAGAAGTATCTAATCAAATAGAATCTGAATTGCTTTTGTAGAGAAATATTCTCATTAACTGGGCTAGGGATGGCATCTGACAAGTATTTCTTTTTTTCCACATATTGTTTGAAATAATCTGGTTAAACCATATGCTTGTCTTGTAATTTCTTGCAGATGGTCACAAGAACAAAGAAAATATTTGTAGGTGGATTATCGGCTAATACAGTAGTGGAAGACGTAAAGCAATACTTTGAACAGTTTGGCAAGGTAAGTTCCTGCCCAAATGAGCACTGCATATTTTGAATTCTTTTTCTTTTCCTTTCTTCTTAAGGTGTGTTTTGAAAAACAAAAGTGCAGTGAGGCCTATGCTCAAAGGAGGGCCAAATTTTCTGCCTTTCAATATAATTTCTCAACATCTATTTAAATTGGTTCTGGAATTCCTTTTGTTTGTTGCATATGAATTTGTACAGCATTGCCAGAACTGTTTACCTTTATTAAGGAAAAAAAAGAATCATTTGGGAGTTGAATTTGTGTATGTTCAGGAAGAATTTGACCCTTAGCTGAATGATTACACAGTTTTTTACTCCATAAAATCAGTCTTCTGTTTACCACAATTCCAGTAGCTAAAGGGACATATAGAAGTATTTGAGGGAGCTCAGTAAGTTGTGAAAATGCCTGAAGGAACCACATGAGTAGCAAGAGTAATATGGAAGTCACTAGAATATCCTTTTCATTTCTTACTGAAAAATTCTTAAGCAAGATCCTTGTAGAAGTGTATGTAGAATCCTGGAATGATTAAAAACAAAACAAAAAGTTCATGGAAGGATTTAGTAGTGTTTGAAAGAAACCTGAACCTTGCCAGAACATTCTTTTCAGCAGTGAAACAGCTCAAACCCCACAGTCCAGGCTTCAGCTGGAGCTTGGTGCCACACTCTTCTGTGGGGAGCCGTGTCCTCAAAGGTGGCATTTCACGATTGGGCTCTGTCATGTTGAAGTCCCTCTGGGCACTTTGGGTCCCCAAGGCTTCTGGATGCTTGGTCACCTTCCAACAAGGTGAAGAGCTTGCAGAGCTGTCTGCTTTGAAAGCAGTTTGTGGTCCCACCTTCCATGGAGACTCCTGTAAGCCGCACTGTCTGCAGTGCCAGTAAACCCAGAACAACGGCTGTGGTGGTAGCAAGCTGTGGTTTGGCATCCTGGGGCGAGCTGATCTGGTGGAGACAGGGCAGGGGGGAGACCACTTCTATTCCTGCAGGCACAGAGCCTGAGGCTCCAGTGTTCCTGAGGGATGCCGAACCTTTGGTGCCCCATGCAACTCAATTCCTGTCTTTTGGAGTGCATCAACTGATGATTTAGATGCATGATTGCATGAGGACACAGCAGGCTATCCCAAAGCAAAGCAGCTCCCATTCCTTGTAGTTAGTTTATATTTCTTTTATCTGGCTCTGAAATGCCTTGGCCAGGCAGTATTTTGTTGAGGGCTGAGGAGGGGAGTTTATGAACTGTTCCTGTGCTGGATTGATAGTTGTTTTGCAAGCCATTCATTTTATTTTCAATAATAATCTTTGATTCCGGCAGGATGTTTACAGCCTGCTGAGCCTTTTATTAAAGGATTACTTGAGCTTTTGGATGTTTCTTCTGTAGTTACTTCTAATTGCAGAACTCCTCTAACCTGTATTTTTGAAGTTAATAATAGTTTCAATATAAGCGCTTTGCATATTGTCTGGATGCTCTCTTAATATAGTCTCTTTAATTTCGCCATCTGGTAGTTTCATGTCTGCAGTTTTACAGTCCCTGAGAAAGCAGACAACTGGGCTGTGTTTTTTAGCAGTGAGTTGTGGTTCGGGATGCTTCAGTTCCTGCTTTTGTGATCTGCCTGTCTTGAGACAGCTTAAAGAGGTCGGGCTTTTTCAAAAGGTAACACTTGGAAAATCGAATACTTTTTCAAGTGTCGTAAGTTGAAGGCTAAAAAATTAAGGGGCTGAAAATAATTGTGCAAGTTGTGGCCAAGGTTGTAACTCATTCTTCTGGCAGGAGAGCTGGGGTATGGCTGCATGGTCCAGTTGTTGGCGCTCAGCTACTGTAGGACTCGAGGCTCGCTAAGCTAGTTCCCTGTGCTACCAGATGGCATTTTCCTGTTGCATCCCTGTTTCATGCTGCCCTATGCTGGGTTGTGAAAAAGAGTTGAGTTTGAAGGCTGTGGCATTTTGGAGGAAGGCTTCTTGGCTGCATCACTGTGACTTGACCTTGTGCGCAGGCATTCAAGTGCTCTCTGCTGCACTTTGCTGTTTGTCAGCTGAGACAGTTTGGTTCGTGGAGTGTTTTGAGGTGATGCTCTGGTTGTGAGAAGGTGCAAAGCTAGTTAATGACCCTAGGAATTGTGGACTTGTGGTCCAGCTAAATTAGAAGACTCATTAGCCCACTGCAGTGGGTGGGATGCTGCATTCAGGTACCATGACCCAGGACCGGCCCTGCAGGAGCATGTAGGAGTTGCTTCCTTCTCCGTGTCCGTTCCCCTTCCCGACCTTTCCTTGACTTGCTGGTTTAGGTTGCAGGCTCGTTGTGGCGGGGACTGACGACACATCTGTGCACAGCTTAGCACACAAGCCTCACTCTCCCATCAAGCCATTACAATGCGAACAGTGCAGCAGGATCGATTGGCAAGGTTTGCATTTGCTTAGCACTTTCTTAAAATAAAGACAATTGCATTACATAATTAATGTGCAGAGGAGCTGCCCATATTTGATAAGAACATCTCAGGTGACTTCCTCTTTGAAATGCTGAGCTTATTTATCGGTGTGGAAAAAATTGCTTAACTGCTGCTGTGCTTCTTGAAGTCCTGTTTGTACTTGCTGCAGAGAAGAGCTTTGCAACCAGGGGAGGTTGTTTTGGTAACTTGAGGTAGCTCTTGAAATACTTGACGTGGTTAGAGCAGCTATCAGCTCTGGGGCCAAGCTGACTCACTAATTTGACTGGAGTTGGCAGGAAGGGCCCTAAAGTGTTGAATTTGAAACCGCTTCCTTTTGAAAAGTAAATGTCAGAACCTTTCTCTCCAGCAAAAAGAAAACTGCATTTAATAAACCCTCTTCCCTGACTGCACCAGTGAAAATGCCTGCCAGCTAGAACACCAAAATATGTGGTAACGATAACTCCTGAGACTTTTATCGTGAAGTTTCTGATATGATTGTTTTTTCTTTCTGTAAAGCCCGAGATCTGTGAGAATCCCAGCTTTCATTCAGTGAGGAAGGGAAGTCCCTTACTACTGTAAGCTGCAGAGGGAGACCGGGAAAAATTACCTGAGTAAAACCAAAAGGCTTAACAGAAGGAGCACGGAACAGTGTTACTGAAAGCCTTGTGACTGCTGAATGCTTGGGCCTGGTAATGCTGAACATGTGGGCACACAGGCGCTGCAGGGCTCCCCCGAGAGGCTTGCAGACCCTCTGCAGGAGAGGAGGAGGGGGCTGCAGGCCGCGGAGGGGCCGGGGGAGCCGCACGGGACGCGCAGCGCCTGGGAGGAGGGTGGCCCGCCTGGCCGGGTGCTGGGGCTGCGGCCATTTCAGGGGGCTCAGGGAGCGAGATCCAGGCGAGGGCGTGAGGAGGCTAAGCCAGCAAAACGGCACTTTGAACCGTAACCCTTTCACATCAGAAGAATACAGTTGTTTCTGTGATCCTCTATTATTTCAGTCAAAGATGTTTCCAACGTTTTGGCAAACAAAATAAATTCGCTAGCTGTGTTAACTAATCCAGAGTCCGCAGCATTGCCCTCGTGCCGTTGTGTGAAAAGCTGTCTGTTACGACTGACTGTGAAACAGCGCGTAAGTGAGAGAGTGTCGCAGTGGTGCGAGACGACCGGCCGCGGCCAGAGGGGTGGCAGAGCTGGGGCTGCCGACCTGCCTGTTTTGTGGCTTTCTGAACGCGTAACCAAACGGTGCTCTCTGAGGTCAGGACGTGTTGGAGCATTTAAGGCTTCTGGTATCATTAAAAAGTAAAGTAACAGCCTCCTAAAGCCTCACCCAGAGGACTGTGGCCAGCAGAAGGCAGCCCCTCAGAGCCTCTGAATTGCACTTCTGTCAGGACATGCGTGTTCTGCACCTTTCGAGCTGCAAGCGAGTGATGATAAGGGACTTCTTAGGTTTGGTTCTTGCTAGGTAATGCTCCTTTTATAGAGCTCCTGTGGAAGTAATGTAGTCCTTATTTTGCGGCTTGCAATTATACTTCACATGGCGAACTGTGTAATTAGTTTGGAAGACTTATGCCTAGTCATTGGTTTATCCTAATCGGCTTTGGCTTTTCCCAGCAACAAAGTGAGCTTATTTTCCTAAGCTGAAACAACTCTGCTCCCTTTGTTCCTGTCTTTTATTGTCTCATTCCTTTCATTCTGTTTTACTGCCAAAGGTTTGTTTCATTAGGCCTACAAGTCATTTCCAATCCAGTGGGCTGCTACAATAAGGCCTTTATAACTCAGCTGCCCTGGTTCCCATGTCTCTTTGGTCGGGAGCCAGCGCTTGCTGTCTGACACCACTTTAACCCCCGCGCTGCCCGCGCTGCCGCTTGCACCGGGACGGCCGCCTCGCATCGACGCGCCTGTGGCGTGGCGCGGGCCAGGCCTGCAGGCTGGGTCAGAGCCCACCTGAGCTAACGAATGCTGGGTGGTGGCATGTGGCCGCTGATTGGTACATGAACGTGGTGGAGCTCCAGGTCCACTTTTTGACCCAGCTGTTGAAACAATTCTGTTCAAAAATCTTCCTCCTGAAGTACTGCAGTCAGTCTTGGTGGGAAGTCTTTTGAATGAAACTGTTTATTTCCATCCCATTGGGAACAGAGTTTTGTTAAAGGTATGTTTTAGCTGTCTTGAACTACTTAGATCAGTCCAGATATGACTGTTCTGGTAGAAAAATTGTGTTTTCTTGTGTGGGAGAGAATACATTAAATTTATACTTTCTGAAAAAGAATAGTGATTTTTAAAGGAGATGTGTGAAATATTTTCGTGGACTTTTTTACATACTGTTATTTTAAACTGCTAGAAATGCACAGCTAGTGTTGGTGGCTCCAGCTGTTTTACTTGCTCTCAAAATCTTGAAGTAGGAGCATTTGCTGTGTTTTTTCTTTCACAGCAATCCTAAAATGACTTTTGGGGAAGGGGGCTGTGGCATTTGCTTTTTATTTTATAATTTCAAATGAAATTGGAACAGAGATGTACGCATTAATTTTGTTCTCTGTTCTGGCTTGCCACGAGGTCCCTCAGACAAATTGTAGGCATGCTTCAACTTTGCTTGGAATACGTTGCTTCCTCAAGAATGGCTTTTAAGACTTGGAAAATTTGAAACAAGACAGGATTTCTGAATTACCTCTCTGGATCTGAGATGTTTTATACAGTTGCTTGTTATTTCCTGTGAGACGCAAAACAGACCAGTGGAATAATAATTTCTAGCTTCTGATGTTGTGTTTTTCTGCAAAACTGTTGTGCTTTTGAAAGACTGTAATTTTTCTAATTTCCCCCTTCTGTAGCCATGGCTTACTGTCTACTTGCAGTTAACCAAGTAGGAGGAGAGTCACTGCTCCAGGCATACCTTAGCAGAGCCGTGGTGCCGAGGTGCGAGAGAAGTGAAGCTGAAAGCAGCGAGGCTGCAAATAGCAGAACGTGAGGATGAGAATTTCTTCCTTTCGTTGCACAATGTGGTAACAAAGAGAGAAATGCAAATAATGACTGGTTTAACCTTTGAAAAAATAATCTGCTTTGAGTAATAGACAAAGTCCCTCTACTTTCTGTGTTTAACAGGAGGAGGGAGAGGGAAGGAGCTGTGATCCACACAGAGGATTTTAGCCTAATCAGGTGGTTTACATAACTTGCTTCTTACATGCTTTTCTCTCTGACAGCTGTGAAAATATAAATCAAGAAAACATGAGAGAAAACTCCTCCTTGTTTGGCAAGGCTGTCTGGGTGTGAACGAGTTAATGCGCCTTCGGAGTATTAAGCACTCCAGTGGTTTACTTTTCCCTGAGACCTCGAGTATGGCCTCTGAAGATGTTATTACAATAGAGTTGTTAGCATGAGAAAAGGTGGTTGGCTCACCATGGGTTCATTTCAGGGGGATTTGGAAGTCTGCATGGAGCTGGGGCTAAGGCCAGAGTCAGGAGGTGCAGGGAATTTTGCTTGTATGAAAGTGAAAGCTTAGTTAATTCAGACTTGACATACAGTTTGAATTGCATTGTTACATCTGTTGGACATTGATGTGTAGATTTAATGGTCAATAGGATACATGGATGGTCATTGTAAAAGTATTTGCTTTGCAGAAAAGTCATTTTTTGATTTGACAAATTGTTAGCCTTTCACGTTTTTCAGTACTGTATTTCCAGATTCAATATTTGTGAATTGGTTAAGTTTTATAAAATGGAAGGACAGATTTGGACTCTTATTTACATTCTTGTCTGTAATAGCCTGAGTTCCCGAAATATTTTAATATGCTCTAAAACAGAGTGTGTTGGCTTTTTTTTCTTTTCAACTGCCACTAACGTCACTGTTCCCGTCCGAGCAATCCTGAGCTCTAGGCCTGGTGATAAATAGCTTTTTAGGTCCTTATATTCTTCTATCAAAGTTACCTAGGTGTACTTTGGGAGAAGTTGTTTAATTTGATTCATTGCAACTTAAAACAGAACGAGCAGCAGACAAACACGTCGTTGTTTGCAGCCTCTGGTAAGTTTGGAACAGTGCAGAGCACGGTCTGTGCAGGCTATTCCGTTACAGTATTGCAGAGCAGCATTCAGCCTTGTTCAGGCTGCTGCCTCTGCCCTTCGCGTAGGCTTTAAAGTCCCAGTATTTCTGGATTTCCTAATCTGAATGTTATGTCCATGATACTCTAAAGGATAATGAATATTCCTTTAAATTTTTGCTTTGGCATGTGACAAAGGGATCTGGGATATAGTGGTCCCTCGTGGCCTAAGCACTTTTTATTATTTCTGCTCCCTCCCACGCATGCTCTTTTTTTCTTTTTTTTTAAATAAACCAAGAAACTCGATCGTTACTTAAAAAGAAGTCAGTGTTTTCATTCTCTCAATGAAAAGTTGTACACAGGAAGTCAGTTTTTAGGTGGTCTGTAATAAGACATGCTTTGTGGAAGTGGTTTTGTTATAAATTAGATGTTGGTTTCTACCTGGATTTTATGAAAAGAGGAAATGTTAAGGCAGGATTTGTGGGCAAGGCAGCTGTATCAGAACACAGCAGAAGTTTAAAGCACAATTTTATTTCCTTCTTGCTCTGGTTAAATGAAACGGCAAGGAAGCTTTTGTGCTGCAGCGCCGTAACCCGTGTGAGATTAGGTAATTGTGGTGGAGAGTCAGGGCCCCGAACATCTGTCTTCTGTTTCCCACTGTGCCACCCACTTGCTGTCTGACTTTGGGCAAGCTGTTTTATCTTGCCTTACATTTCCTTGCCTTTCTTACTTAGTAAACTCTGAAGGGCATGGGAAATGTAAATATGCCAACACTCATGTCACTCGCAGCCTTCAGCCGTGTGGACTCAATGAAGACTGGAAAAAACACTCTGGTAGCATTACAAATGGGCTGCGGCCGAGCTCTGTGCTAGCAGTACCTGAGCTGGCTCAGGTGTCTGTGCCTGACAGCCGCCGCAGAGCATGCGGTGCGGCTCTGCTGGAGTAGCAGCCTAAGCATCCCAGCTCCGAGGAGCTGTAAGGGCAGGGCCTGCATCCCTTGTTTAGAATGTGTGTGTGTGTTTTTTTTTTTTTAAGACATCTCTGTTAAATCCTTTTTTTGTTTTTCTTCCCTAAAGTCGGGGCTGGTGCACTATATTCTGTCTCACCTACTTTAGTAATAGTAGGGGAGCAGTTTTGATCCTGAGCTTGCAGGGCATGATACACCATTGGTGACCCAGGAGCATACCAAGAGCCCAAATGAAATCAGTGATTAGTCAGGGGCGGTGCTCGGGGGAAAGAAGTTATAAGAAAGTATTCATATTACCTCCTCTAGCATGCATGTGAATGCTTGTTTGCAGTGTGTAGATATTCATTTTTTAACTGAGCCAAACCAATATAAAAATTATCTGCATCTTTTCTGAGACCCCATGAAAGGTGGTTTTTTTTCCATTCTCCTCACTTCTGCTTTATGAAAACCTGGTATAATATACCTAACAAATGTAGCTGATCATGTTTGATAACGTACACAAATTATCCCTGCAGTGGTCTTGGATTCATCCCCGATGTGGATGGGTGGGGCTGTAGATGCAGGACTTCTGGAAGGAAATGTCTGTTTTTATGGTGCTCTGGTAGCATCTCAGAGCCCCTGTTAAGGAGCAGGGCCCGTGGGGTTGACTGCTATGCAAAAAGGCAACAGCGAGATGAACTCTGCCCCAGCAAGCTGCATCTAAAGCAAAAGATAGTGGTGTTAAACTGCAGCAATAGGAGAGACGTAAAATTTTCTTTGATAGTTATTTCTAATATATGCTGTGAAGTTGCATCATATTCCACTTTGGTGCTTGGCTTGAAGTGCAGCCTCTTGGACTCTCCAGAAAGTATTTCTGAACTTAGGTGCTGCTCCTAACATCCACGCAACTGATAACGTGGGTCCAGAACATTACATCTGTCCTTTGAGTAGCTACAACTGAGGGTGCTAAAGCTTTGTCTTGGGAAAACTTGTGTTTTAACATTAGTTCACTGAAGAAAATATAGCAGCAGTTATTTAAAACGTTTTATAGTGTAATTGAAGCTTGCACTGTACTGCTTACAAATTTGGGGTAGGTTCATCAGCTGAAGTGAGTCAGTTAAAACATTGATTAAACAGGAAGCATTTGGGTGTTGTCATACTGCACAATAAATACATCAATATCGAGTGATATGATGTGAAATGGGAGGATTTTTTAAATGCAGCTTTAAGTCTAGGAGCTTCAGAAAAGACCTTTCGAAAGTATCTATGAGGAACTTCATCCTAGTTGTTCCAAACATGGATGGAGCGCGTGTTACTGGATGGAGGCTGGGTGCAGTGAGTGGCCTTGCCTGAGCCAAGGAGAGCCCCGGAGAGCTGGCTCCTGCCCGGCCCTGCTGCCACCGGCACGCTCGGGGGCAAAGTGCTGCCCCCATCACCTGCTTCAAGCAGTTCTCCCGGCTGTGTCTGTCTTTCACCCTGCTGTTAAATGTTAAGGGAGTGCCTGGTTTGATCTGCATCTTGATTTTAAAAAACTTGTTCATTTTTCTGATGGAAAATTTATTTTTAGTGTTTAAGTGGTGGATTTTGTGCTGAGCCTTCTGTTCCTTGTTTTGTTTGTATTCTCATTTTTTTCTATGCATTTCTATGATTTTCCATCACGGTGGTAAAAATCAGCAAGATGATTTTTCAGTCTGTCATAGAGGTGAAATAGCAGAAGTTTGTTCACATACACAACATTGAGGTACGACCGGTTTAATTAAACTTATGCTAGTTCCTCAGAGGTAGAAGATGAAATTCATTTGATGTCCATCTTACACATGTTTACATCTGTTAAGGGAAATTAGTATTTGTTTTTCTAGGGAAATATGTGCCTGGGCGTGTTTCGGTAGAAGTGGAGTAGTAGCCAAGTATGTCGGGTTGGTTAACTTGAGTCCTATCAATAATTGTACCATGTGGTGTAATATGTGCCGGTCCGGAGAGAGAGGTGTGTGTATTTATACTGTGTGTGAAGCAGAATATATATTTATGAATACATCTTTGGAAATGGGGACAAGGGCAAAGTAGCTCAAATGAAGAGCCAATTAAGATAATCTAAGCAGAATGAGGATTAGCTGCCTCTTAATCTGAAGGATACCTAAAATGCATGTGGCCAGTTTAGATCAAACAAATGTTTGTCTCTGTCAGGGACATTCAGAACAGGTTTTAGTGAACAGGAATTAAGAATGGTGTTTTCAGTTTATTGTCCAGGGCAAAATGTTTTTGAAATAGTGATCTGGGCTCTGATGGGCACTGCTGGCAGAATGTATCACAGGCTCTTTGCTGTAATGTCCTTGTGTGGACGTTTGAAGAAGTAAGAGAATTAAGACGTACAGTAATGAAATGATTGCTCATATAAAAACGATTCATATTTTGCAGTTTCTCTTTTTGCAGAAAGTTGAAAACACTAGCAAGTCTGTCGGAGAAGAATTTCTATGTATTTTGTTTTTAAAATGGGTTACAGCACCCATCCTGACCTTTACTGTTACTCCTGATGCTGTGAAAGGGAGTTCTAAAACGAGCCAGTAACACATTCGTGTACCACCAGGTGGTAGTGGCAGTGAGATTACATAAATCTGAGCAAATACAAGCATGTGTAAGATCGCACTTCGAGCATCTTTTCGTTTTAACACTGGCGTTCTAAACTGTGGACCTCTGATTTGGGTCTGCTGCCCGAAGGTGCTGAGCTGTAAGCTTGCTTCAGTGGTGTTTATTGGCAAGCCAGGTTGGCAGCAGACCCTGCTGTAGCGATGCTCCCTTTGTGGGGAAGTGGCTCTGCGAGCGGTGACTTTCTGGGAGAAGGTCCCTGTGCTGACTCTGTTACTCTGATGAGCGGTTTAGCGAGTTCAGATTGGTGCCATGTTAATTGTCAGGATGGGGAGGGTGGGAGCAGATTTCACCAGGGGCAATGGAAGAGATCCAGTGAATTTCCACTCTGTTTCCTTGCTTGGCAAACCAGCACTTACTGTCACTTTGCATAAATAGGTTTATTTCAGAGGGTCAGCCGTCACCACTCCCCCTCTTCCCCTCCCGGCCCACCCTTCCCTGAAGGATAGGAGGCCGACGAGCATTTAATTTCCCCAACAGCAGGTGCTTGTCATCCATCTGAAGATAGCTGCCAACATCTGGTGCAATTGCCTCAGCAAACGCAGTAACAAGGCGGCCTGCAGTTCAAACGCAGAGAGAGCATTGCCTCTTTAATGATAACAAGCTGTTGGCTTCCCCTCTGAGATGAATTCATCTCACAGATGTTTGTCTAGTTTTGGCAATCTTATCACTATAGCTTTGGTGATTATGCTCAACTGGAGACTATTACTATAAAAGAAGTTTGAACTTGTTCCATTTTTGCATTATTTATTTATTTATCCATTTATTTCTTTGCTTTCTGGATATAATTTGTATCAACAACTGTAATGTTGGTCCCATTACCCAAGTACCCTTACTTTTTTTTATTGCATCTGCTGAACAGTAGCTCGCTACTTGACATTCACCACTGGTGAATGTCTTTCAGCCACGCTAACATTTTTAACGTTCCCTATCAACAGCTTTGTGGTTTGAACCCTCTATTTAACACTGCATTTTCTGGGATTACTTGGCGCTCATTCTGTCTGCTCTCTCTAATAACTGCAATATACTTACTATTTCTACAAAGCGTGAGTTGCCAAGAATATTCTGGATACTTGCTTTTGGACGGTAGTGCTCTGGTGACCTTGGCAGGGGTTTGTAATGAGAACATAAGATCATAAGATCATCTTCACTTTTACATCTTAAACGTTTCCAGTCTCAGCATGATTGTACGAAATGTGAAGACCTGCAGGCGGAAGGCTTCAGTGCTTGTTTGCTATTGTTTGCTTTTCTGATGTGCCTTTTTTCATGTTGTTGTTCTGTTTTTAAGGAGACAATTTCTCCTGAGCATGTGGAATTTAATTCTGGTAAATAGGATGTATTTTTGGAAACATGCTTATGAATAGGTGACTCATGCCTGAATGAAGATGTGTCACTGTTGGTGGGGACACCACATATATAATTTCTTAGTCTATAAATAGATGTCCGTCCAAGTATTGGTGACATGATGATGCTTTGCACTAACTCTTTAGCTGCAGAGTGGCTTCTGAGGAGAGTGTTCAGAGAGGCAGTCTCTCCTGCTGGAGCAATAATTTCTGCTGATGCTTAAGGAATAGACATCAATGGCTTTGTAAAATACTCTAAGTACTTTAATTGGCACACTGGAAATCAGGATTCAAACACATTCTCATGCCACTATCACAGAGTACATTTGTATCGCTCCTCTACATTTTACAGGTGGAGAAACTGAGCTGGGGAGTTCAGATGCTTGTCGGAGGCCATGGGTATCACCTGTAGGTTCCTGAAGTTCATAAACGCGTTTGTTCATTTCATGCATACTCTCATTTGTCACTGAGGGAGATTTTAAGCTAAACTTTCAGAATTAAAGGTCACCACAATCTTCAGGTACTGGAAATAGCAGTTCCCTTTTCCCATCTTCATTGATCCTAAGCTGGTTACGTATTGTTGATGTTTGCTTGACACCATTTACCCACCAACACGGCACATATGGTTTAATGTCTTTTTTTCTGCTCCTGCTGTAGTTACAGTATTATTAAAAATCCATTAAATTTTAATGTACGTCATAAAGTATGTGCTCCTGTGAATGTGAGCATAGATAGTTATTTCTGATGAATAAACCAAAAGGACAAGTATGTAAGAAGTTCATCCTGCAGCTTTCAATTTTCATTATATACATCTCCTGCAGGGGCAATCGTTGTGATGTTGCAGCTGGTTGTTTCTACGGCCTGGCTCTCCCTAGAGATGGTTGATGACAATGCAAACTTGAGCTAGCAGAAGTGCCAGTGTTTTTGTGGACCTATTTGTAGATAAATGGTTTACCAGGGGAAGTAACCCTCTGCAAGGCAGAGGATGTGAAGAGCACTGCAACACTGAGCAACTTTCTCAGAGTTTGTTCGTTGCGTATTGGCTTTGTGGAATCTGGAAAGTAACCCAATTATTTCTCATTAAAATAAGCTGGAAGTCTAGCAACAAGCAAAGTATCATTACTAAAAGAAAGGTATCATTACCACCAAGAAACTAGGGAAGCTCTTCTTGATTTCCAGAGCCTAAGTAGGCAAGAGAATCATTAAAAATAATGTATTACAGTGTCCATGAAGTTTCATGCAGTATGTAATAGTCCATAGAGGCCTCACCTACTTTTCCATGTATGATACATACATAATGGTTACAGCTTCTCATTAAGCTTCCCATAATACTGAATATACTTCTCTGTAACACCCCCTTCAGGCTTCACATTATTTGCCAAGCATTTCCTAACAAGCAGGAACTTAAATATTTATCATGCTTGCCTCCTGTCCCCACTAGGCTGAAGAAGTTGTTGCACTCCCTCTCCTCTCTGTTTAACTTCCCATTCTTGAATGCTCTGGACAGAATCCAGTAGCCAAAAGGACTTTCCTAGGATTCTCCTGACCTGGTTTTAAGAGTCCCCTTGGTATTTCTTGTGTTCAGGAGCATACTTGCACCTAGGGAATTAGCCTCAGCGTAGCATGTGAACTCTTGCAGGGACCTTGGTCTTTGCTAAGGGCTAAGTGCCACAGCTATCCCAAATAAGAAAGCAGAGCTATCACAAGAAGTCCTAGAGATCCCACCAAATCCCTTGTACCATTGGTTTCTTTGCGCGTGGATGTTTGTGTTAAAACTGCTTTGGTCTCAATGGATCCTCCACAGTCACTCGGTTGCTTTTTGCCTGGAAGACACCTTTCAGCGCCTTGCACTGCTGACATTGTGTGGTTCTGCTGAGTTCAGATGAGTTCTTACCAAGAAATGATGATGTTTTGGGACGACGTGGTCTGCAATGAGTGCAGGAGTAAAGAGGAGAAAGACGGAGTTATGGTTGTGCTGGTACCAAGGTTCAGGAGTTTTGCTTTGCGGACGTGGCACTGATTTGTCATGTTATTTTGGTCTCATTCAGATCCCCATCTGAAATCTGGGACTAATGGTATGGCTTTCCTATTGCTGCTATTAACTGTAGGCTTTTCCGAGAGGGAGTGAGCATGTCTGTGTGCAGCACCTTGCCCTGACCTTGATCAAAGTCACAGTGCTGCTGTGATACCAAATAATGACAAATAAATTCACCTTTGTACAGTTTAGTCTAGCAGGCTTTGTTCCTTCATCCCTGATCCTCCCTGTGAAGGATTTTGTTTACTTTTCCTGAAATGGAAGAGGCCCTGTTACAGGGTCCTCTTTCAAAAATAAACCTTTAAAAAGGAAAATAAAAGAGAAGGAACAAAAATCAAACCTTGTCTGATAAAAACAGAGCAGATACTGATCTTGAGTTCAAGGCAACTTGAACCAGAGGTTTGTTTAAGTGCAACACAAATTCTACCATTTCTGGATGATTTGAAACCCTCCTCCTGTCCATCCTGTACTTTCTGAAAACAAACAAGAAAGAGAACTGCAGTAAAATTCTAGAAGTAGCAACCATTGGATTTTTTTTTTTCTTTTGCCATCGACTTCAATTAGATTTATGCTCCAAAGTTCACAAAGTCAGTTAGGTGCTTTGGAAAAACTATATTTCATTTGACCTTCTGACTGTATTTTGACTTTAAGAACGTAGAAATACCTTGTAAAGACTGGCTTGTGTTACTTCCGAGCCTAGCAGCAGATTCTTGAACTGGGAGAAAGAAAAGGAGAGGGAAGGGGAGGGAAGGTCTTGCTTGCTGTCTAAAGGGGCCATAGAGTCGTCATGCGCCCTGCGTGCTGTACTCCCACCCCTGCCCGCTGCAAAGGCTGTGCTTCGGGTGTGCAACTCAGGTTGTCGGGCTTTCATTATATTTATTTACTTAGTGGTCTCTTGAAGTTTCTTACTCCTTTGTGGAGCTCTGAAATCCTGCCTGTCAAAATGGAAGTGAGCTATCAATAGTCAGCAACGTGGGAGTGAGCTGCTCTGCCTGTTTGTGAAATCTGGATTCATTTACTTGATGGACTCTTTAGGCTGCGATGACTCCAGAGGAGCCCATCGTGTCAAAAGAAAAGAGCTGCAGAGATTAAATACCCAGCGATCGCGAAAGCAAGTGAATCAACACAAACATCGCTCCGTCTTCGCGCTCTGACTCCCTGGAATGTGACCTTGTCTTTGATGCTGCGGGCTCCCAGCATCAGTCATGGCGGGCGCGCTGTCAGAGCAGCCACCTCGCGCGGGGAAAGAGCGTCCCACTGCTGCTGTGACCTTGTCTTTGTGCGGGAACCTGCCTGTCCTGGGGCAGGGGTCTGTGCGTCTGGGGAGGTGGAAGCGGGCTGGAGCATTTCCTTCAGTGAGGAGTTTGCCTTGCTTCCCCTGCAGACTAAGGATTGTGGTGGATTCTTATTACTGAAGCCAAAATCAGCAACCCGAATCATATCTGAAGGAAGGATGTCCTTTCCTTTGCTGCTGCTTGATGTCTCAAGGCACACCACATAGCATCCTCTGCTTTCCCTTTGGTAAATCGGGAAGGCTGATGGTGCCTTGCGAGGCTCTGTGCTGCTGGTGCCCAGGCTGAGCCAGATGGTAAGCTCAGCGGTTCCACTGCTGAAAATGGAGTTTGAGAACAGCCCTGTGAGTGGCCGTGGCATTACAGACGAACTGGGACGTGCGTGGGAGTGCGCAAATTGCTGGAGTCAGCGTGGGTTTCTTCAGGCTCCGCTGCTGCAGCTGTTGGCAGCTGCCTGGTGCAAAGCGTGAGGCTTCATGGCTTGTGTCAGTGGGCAGGCGGACCTTGAGTGCCGCTCACTCAGCCACGTACTGACATCAGCAGGCTCATCTTTAAAAGCCCTTGCAGTTTGTGGTGACGTTTCTGAAGTAGTAAATGTTGATTGTTCCCCAGTCCCAGAATGACTGTGGAGGATAAATGAAAACTTCTGTAATGCCAGTACTTCACCCTTTTCATCAGTAATTAGGAAAGGGGTTCCTGGTGAAATGTAACCTTCTTGCTTTGTTGACTCATAGGTCATACTTTTCATTCCTGTTTTTCTGTTAAGTGGATAGGTTTATATACTCTTCCTTGACCTAAAAATTTGCTCCATAAAACGTACAGAAGGTGCAAAAGTCTGAGACAATGCATCTTTTGGGACCAGAGGCTTGCTTTCGACCTCTATTTACGTAGTGTAAATCAAACTGGAGTAGATTTGCGAAAATAGGACAGGCTAACACTTGCGTCAGGGGCTATTTGGCCTTATCACAGTAATAACGCTGTGTAAAAATGCTAATATGTAGTACAACTTTGCCGTGGCCTTTGGTGATAAGTGCTCTAAAAATAAAAGAATTGGAGGTAACTGATGATTTCAGCCAGATTGTTTGTGGATGTTAACTGGCAAAACACCTTGAGATGATAGGAACTGTGCTGATTTACACCCACCGCGTGTGAATGAATGCGATCCAGATGTCAGCAGTACCGAGAGCTGCGCTGATTTACAGGAGCTGCGAGTCGGACACTTTGTGTTGAACGGTATACAGCTGGACAAAAACGCTGTCCTCAAATGAAAGATCTGCCTGTGCTCTTTTGAGTCTCGTTCTCTGTACTATTGTGGCCTCTGCAAACAGGAGTTCGAAGTGCAGCGTCGGTGCCAGCGTATGTGGACGTGGCAGCAGCCCCACGCGGTGCGTCCTGAGCATGTGCGCTTGTTTGCTTGCAGCCTGGAAAGAAATCTGTTCATTTGCTTAGTGCTACTGAAATATTAATGCAGAACAAATCATCCGGGCTAAGCTGAACATCAGACTGAGGAGAGAGAAATGGTGTGTGATGGTATCAGTGGTTTGTAAAGGGTAATGTTTGCCTCCTCTGTGATTGAATCTGTTTGGCAGAGTGCTGCAGGTTGGGTGAGCAGGAGGATCCGCAGTAGCCAGGGCATGTAAGTGGCTAAAGTTTTGGTCTTTAACTCTTCCCCAGGTTCCTAGGAGCTCAGGTGAAATGGGAGAAGGAGCTTCGCTATTTTGCATCATCTGTGACTGATTGGGAGGATATTTGGAAAACGTTAACTGCTCTTGGGACTTCTTCAAACAGACTGTTTGAAGTAGTTATTTTACCCAGATGGTAAATATAGGAGACATCCTCAGCAGCCTGCTAGTAATGATAATACTTATATGGCACTTCATATTTTCAGACTGCTGTCCAAGTAGTTGCTGATCTGTCTTGTCTTTCGCAGCGATGTGTAGTTAAACTTGAAGGATATTGGCCTGAATTTGTAGCAGTTTGTCAGCCGTGTCTGTAGGTGAATTCCTTTTCTGTGTTTAGTACTATGGAAGTAAACTGATTTCTCCTGTCTTGACATTGATTCCAGTCTTTCGCTGTGGTAGTGAAAAGATGATCTTTAAGCTGAATGGAGAAGAGAGATGTCTTTCTGCCTGTTGCATTACAAAAAAGATGAGCACAGCTTTACAGAAAAAAGATGCTCCTTTTTCCAGCCTATAGCATATAAACTTAGACATGAAAAGGATCTTGCTTTTTTCTGTGGCACGACCTTGCTGACTTTTAGCCACATGCTGGCTCGGTGTGCGCTTTGCATGCTCTGGTGTGGCTGACAGCAGTTGCAGTGTGCAGTGTTTCCTACTAGTTTGGGTGAAATTCCCCTTGTTCTGCCTGCCAGATTTCTGGATCCATAGGAAGTGCCATTGCATTAAACCTGGGTTCTCTTGGATAAACCTTCATCTGTGTTCCCATTGTAGCAGTGGGACGGGGCAGGGCAGGGGCAGGCAGCACGCCACCATTTCATGAGGGATGGGCAGAGGGATTTGCTGCGACCGGCTGCCTGCGCCTTGCTGGTGCGGGCAGGGAGGGGGTCAGGAGAGGGCCCCGCTCAGCCGCGAGGAGCCCGTCTGCTGTCGTGCTGTGCCCTGGTTGTCTGTCCCTCTGTAGCGCGAGGACAGCCACTGAGACTGCCATGTCTCTTTAATATAATCCCTCCCAAGGATGTTTTTTTCCCTTTAAAAGTATTTCCAAAGAGCATTAGGTGCAGGCAGAGGGAGTAGGTTTGCACACCTGCCTGCAATTACGTGGTTTGTTTTTGTGTTCCTTAATCTTTTGTGACAGCCGCAAGGACAGTACGCGTAATGCGAAATTGTCATTAAGCCAAGTGCATAATGCTCGTGAATGAATGCTCCACGCCCAGCCGCACTTCCCATTTGTGTAGTGTCTCGTGCAGGTATGATCCTGGGGTGTCAAAACAGAGCAGTGCCGGGTGCTGGCACGGGGCAAGAAAGGGAGTGTGGAGCCACGAGTGCTAGGTGATGGCTTTTGGGAGGGGTGAAGGAGAGGAGGAAAACATCCTTAACGGAAGGGACCATGGCGGAGAGTGCTAAGTTCTTAGAAAGAGGCCCTTGCAAAGAATGCGCAGCTGACATGAAAAAGTAATTAAAAGGAAAACCCTAATGGGACATTAGGGGGAGATGCAGCTGGAACTTGAATAAGCAAATGTAAAGAGGGAATTAAGTTTGTAAGCTTTCCTCTAAGGAACCGATGGGGAAAATATGGCAACAACTTCTGTTGATGCAAATCAGCACTGAGTCCATTGTCGAAGAGCTCTAGCTTGTGATTCTTGCTCGTTGTACGCTTGCTAGTCCTAAACCTTGAAAACCACAGGGAAAGAGGATGTGGCATTTTGCAGAGGTGATATGAAGGACACTTGACTCCAAAGTAAAAGATACTGACTTTAAAAATGAAACTGTTGGTAGTGTGGTTTGCATGGGCAAATTGGTAGTTTGTTATAAGTAATATTAATTTAAGTGTATAATGCTTTAAATTATCTAGATAATTTAATGTATGTGATTTTTGTAAAAAGTAATTTATCAGGTCTGATCTTGGGGAAAAACAAAAAAAACCCCAACAAAACAAAAGAGAGACAAAAAACTTCAAGTAATATTAGCACTTCTGTTTTACTCTGGAGAGTAATCTACAGAAGAGACATTTATTTTTAGGTATGAAGAATTTGCATGTGTATTTCCAGATGTATTCTTAGACTTGGTACTGCTTAAAATTCAGCTACCACAGTATGTAGATCGGAATTTTCTTTTCTTTTCTGTAACATTTTGTCTCTGCCACTGTGGATATCTTTTTTCTTTTTTTCCTTTTTTTTTTTTTTTCCAGCAGAGTGTGAAGGGGGGTTGTTGATGATTAAGGCAGCCCGTAAGTCTCTTAGCTTCCTCTGAACTTTACTCCCTCTGCGAGGAATGACCTATTTAGATGAGGCCCTTTGATGCAGCGGGGAGGTCAGGTGAGGTCAGAGCAGTGGCCGTGCCAGAAATCCCACAGATGCAGGAAGCGAAGAACTTCTGGAGGATGCGGCTGAACAGGCAGTTATTTCAGCGTGTTCTTTCTCTGTGTGTGCATTTGTTCTCTCACTAAATTCCTGAAACAGAAAGGGCTGGATCCTCTGCAGCGCAGAGAACAGCCATAATGCCTGTGTGCTTCACGGGCAGGTAGAGTCCCCGCGGACAGCAGTGGGAATAAGGGAAGCGCAGAGAGTGGAGCGGCCGTGGTGAGAGCAGCGGCAGAGCTGAATTCCCTCTTGCTTTGATACCCTGTTTGGTGAATTGCTGAACACTTGTGTGGATACGTACAAGTTGAAACCCTGTCTCCCAAACTTCTCCTTCATAGGCCCGTGGGGTCTGTCTCCGTCCTTACAGCTTGTTGTTTGAAGAAGGGGGCTATGCAGATGTGTTAAATCCTCCAGCCTTTTTTAATTTTTCTAGTTGCCGTGTGGAAGTAAAGAGGAGGAGGGAAGAACGCTCCTCTTGGCTTGGATGTCCCAAAGTAAAATCCCAGCTGAATAGCTTAAAATAGATGGTCAGCTGGTTGTTAGGGCTGGAGCCAGCCTGGAGAGCATGGCATCTGTCCCCCGGGAATGCTGCCTGGTCATCGGGCTGGATAAATTAGGACTAGTTCTGGTCTGTTTGTGCAAGAGACAGACTGTACTGAGGATGGGGAGCTGCCCTAGAAGTCAGTGTCCAGCGCTCTGACATCTGTCTGGAATCGATAATTCACTGATCATGGACATTGCAGGTCTGAAACATGGACGTGCTGATGCTCTGGGGGAGCTGCCGCCTGCACCTGTCCTAGCAGTGCCACGTCCTCTGTGGTCTGCGCCAGGCAGCTCTGACTGTGAACCTACTTTTAATGGTACATCTAATAACCGATCCAGCTTAAAAAGGGGGGAAAAAAAGATTATGCCTTTGATATCACCACAATGACAAAGTCTGTATTTTACCGTCTGTGCCTTTCCTCCCCACGCTGCCTCCTCCCTCCCTCTGAGTCCGGGGGCTGGATCCAATGGCAGTGCTGCTTTTTCTCAGATGCAGCACGAACAGATTTTTCTAGTGGCTGAATTTAATCACTTAGATGCAGAACGCTGATAGACTGAATCAATTTAATTCCTGTTGCTCGTGACTGGGAGGGGAGAGAGGGGAGGAGGAAGGTCATAACAATTTAGCAAGCAACAACTTGGCTTAAAAACATAACCAGTAGGTCAGTCTTTGGGGGAGTTCTTTTAAACCAGCCCAGGCCAATAAATATGGCAGTTTCAGGAAGTGGGAAATGTTATGCTCTGCAAGGCAGGGACAGGTCGTTTATTGGTATGAGTGTAAGGTCTGAAACACTGGGCTGCTGCAGAGCTGGAGGATCACCTCCCATCAGGAAATGAAGTTGAACCTCCCACCTCTTTTTTTTTTTTTTTGAGTGAGCTGCAGGAAAAGGCATCTTGTCAGGCCCTTAAACTCCTGAAATGGCCCATGGTATCTGCGCGTTTCGGTGCCTTCCATATTTACCTCGGAGCATCTTCACTAAGGCAGCAAGTGCTGACTGAGCTGCAGGGTTCTTGGATGGTGCCAGATCTCTTCGGGAGGCTTCGGTTACCTGCTGTGCCATGATCTTGCTCAAAGAATGGGAGGATTTAATTGGAAGTGGAGCAGTCCATGAGTCTCCTTTTAAAATAAGGCCCTGTTTTTCCTAGCATCTGTTGCAGTTACAGTGTACCCATGCCATACGAAGTCTGAAGCTAGGGCTTGGTGGCAGCACTCTTGTGCCTTTTCCAAGGGCGCTGTCTCTAGAGAGTGGCTCTGTATCCCACACCTGGGATACAGCCTTTTCTGTGCTTGTGGACACGACTGCAGTTTTGGTGATCACAGGAGATGAAACCTCTGTTCCCCAGGATTCACCCAGGTAAGCTGTTGATCTAAGATTAATCTTTCACAAGTGTCCAGTTCTCCCAAGAGAAACCTTAGGTGCATCAGTCTGAGTGTCAGTCCCAGGTAGCGTTTTAGAAGGATCGTTGGCAATTTCTTGCATGGCACTTGCCCAGGTGGGTGACTTCAGATGCTGTGCCTTCCTTTGCAGGGAAGCTGCCTTCTGCAGCACCGTGCGAGGTGCGATCCAGCAGGGCAAAGCAGCAGAGCCCTTCCCTCTGGGTGGCCACAATTGCCCACTGGCTGGCATCAGAAGTAGGCCGCCCCCTTTACGTGAGGCACGCGCTAGCAGCAAAGTAATAAAAGCAAACTTGGCTAGCCTAACAGCAAACTTGGTAGCCTGCCACAGCCATCGGCCCATATGCACAATGGTAAATAAAAGCTGTAGCTGAATTTCTTTCAAGTTTCATATAACATTTTTTACTATGTAATGAAAGGGGGAATCACTTAGAGCAGTTCTACCAAAAAATGAATCGGAGCCTTCTGTTCTGTGAAGGAGGTGTGCAGCGGGGCAGCAATGCAGCGCAGAGGAGGGAGCTTGCACACATTTGTCGTAGCCTCTCTGCTCCTTCCCTCCAGGGGCGGCCCGGCCCAGGGCTGGTGCCCCGCCGGCGCCTCACGGCCAAGGGGACCTGCGCGAGGCCACGTGGCAGCTGGCAGAGGCAGCGCGGGCTCCGTGTCCAGGCAGCTAACGCGGAGGTGTGTGCGTCTGGGTGCTCGGCAGTAAGGGAGTGGAAGGTTGCGCACGGACTTACGCCGTAGCAGTGGCGGTGGGAGCAGAAGGGGAGGAAGTTTGGCTGCACTGTGGTGGTCAACTCAAAAATAGACCCGTCTATTTATAGCTTTGGCAGAAGGCTGCTGCCCGCCCAGCGAGTGGTACCGTCTGTCTGCTGTTACACCCCTTGTATACACGAGAGTGGGGCAGAGGCGATGCCGTGTGCTGCCCATACTTGTGTGCGGCGCGGGCCCTGCGCCGTGGCGCTGGGCTTGCTCCGTTGCTCTCCCCCAGCCTCTTCCTTGTTCCTTGAGCTCCAGCTGCGCCCGGCGACGGCTGCCTGGCCCATGCGGTGTTGAACCCCGCGGGGCCTGGCCGCCCCAGGGTGCTGCGCGAGCCGGTGCCTCACGGCGCAGGCCTGCCCTCGCGCAGCGCCAGGCCCCTCCTCGCAGGGCGTGCTGGTGGCAGGCGCGAGGCTGCGGCGCTGCTCCCAGACCGAGCGATTTGGGCGCCTTTTGCTGTACGCCTGTGTTGCGAAATGCCCAGCTAATGTGTGGGTGGCCTCGTGCTCTGTTGCTGCCGGCTAGGAAGGAGGTGTAATGTAAACACCCGTTTAATTGCCACATGTCGGTTGCCGGCGAGTCTTCCACTTTATAGACAGGCAGTGTCAGAGACCGGCGTTGGTTCAGTCACAATCACCCAGCCTCGGAAAGGAAGGAGAGCAGGAAAGGGAATCGCGTGCCGTGCAGACGCCGCACAAATGACCTCGCAGCTGCGTTTCTCTCTAATGGGGCAGAGCCGCATCTCTGAACTCCGATAGTTTCCTTGGGACCAGAAGGTGTTTGGCCTGATGGCAGGCCAGGACTGGAGGGAGAAGCCAGCGCCAGGGCTCCGTGTGCCGTTGTCTCCAGCTGGCGTCAGTGGGCGAGGGGCTGACCTGCCGCTCGGGGTGCGGGGGTCCCGTCAGCTTCCTCGGCACTGCGTGTAGTTGAGCGGGCAGCAAACAGTGATCCACTTCTGTGGGAACCAAAGTGCGTCGTTGGGCGAGTTTACATGGGAACATGTGCCTGCTGCGCCCCGGCAAGCCGTAAGTAGCTGCTCTTGTGCGCTGCCCCGTCCCGCCCAGCCAGGGGCCCCTTACTGCTGCTTGACTGGGAAGGGCGGTGGGCGCACGGTGCTCCCCGGCGGGGTGGCCCAGCCAGGGCTGGGCAGGCTGCGTGTCCCCGCACCCCCAGATGCTGCACCCTGCTCTCTGCGAGCCGGTTGTCGTTTGTTTGCAGTTCTCTCTTCCTCCTCTTTGTTCCTAAACAGGTGCTTCTGTTGTCGTTGGCATTTTCTGAGCTGACTTTGTTTTTTTTGAATATAAGTGGAAAACTGAGAAATTTTTGGCCTCGTTGGGAAGCCTAAGGGGGCGAAGATAGCAGCTTTGTGAGGAGAAGCTCTGTGGATGGCTTGTGCTGGCAGCTGGAGTGGGAAGCCCACAGCTCGGGGTCTGAGGGAGGGTTTGCTTTGGCTTCCTGGCGCGGTGTTGGCTTGCGGATTTTGCCGTTTGTTTCCCTCCCTGCTGTGGGCTCCTGCTGCCGCCTGTCCCCAGGGAGTGAGGGCTGGCAGTGCGGGGGGCGACGCGCGTGTCCCCAGCCGCTGCGGCTGCTCTCGCCCTGGGGACAACACTGCATGCCTGGTGGCAGCCACTGTTTGGTGCTGGCTTCCCGGCTTCCGTGGCAGCCGTGCTCCCGTAGTCTGGCATGGCTCAGGAAGCTGCTGGCTTGCAGCGTGGTCAGCGCGTCGACCGATGAGTGAGATGGGAGCGGAGCAGACAAAAGCCCTTGTGAGGCGGCCGGTGGCCTGGCAGAGCCTCTCAGCTTTGGAGAGCAAATAAAAGCCATCCGCGAGCTGTGACCTGGCTGTCGTCGCAAGCACTCGGTGCCTATGTGCTGGGGATCGCTAACTGCACTCATCGCCCGAGTTAAACTGCAGTCGTCCTGCACGTTGCTGTGCTGGGAAGCCACATATGCTACCACACGTGTAGACCAGGGCAGACAAGTCAATTGATTGCATGTACAGTCTGTTCTTAATTGTGAGGGTTTTTTCCCCTGATGTGTTTTCACCTTCCCACTCCAAATTAGAAGGTATGTGGGAGAGTTTATTCTCACGAGCTTTTGCATTCCTAAAAGAAGACCTGTGCTGATGCTTCCATTGCAAACCTCTGGTTATAAAAATATATGCCACTAGTTGAAACTTAATCTAATTAAATCTTAATTATATGGGGCCTCAGGACAAGGTTGTGTTTTTTATATACGTTTTTCAAAAAAAAAAAAAAAAAAGACAAGGAAAAAAAGTGTTTAGGGGCTGTTTTCTTTGAGATTCTGTCCAGCACTGAGGAATGTTCTGTTCATAATCTGGATGTTTATAATCGGTTTAATTTTAGGACCTCTCAGGCAGGTGTGATCTTTCTGGTTTTTATTTGTACAGTCACTTGCATATTCAGTTTTTATCTGCAACTGGTACTTCTGCAATGGAAATAACTAGCACAGCAGTGCAAACTTTTGATGGACAGCACTTCTAATGATAAAAGCTAGCACCAATGAGAATAAAAGACTTCTTAAGGAGAGATTTGAGTAGAGAGGATGGTCCAGTTCTCCTGTTGCGAGGTGGACAGGATGGGTGGTCACATACAGAGCGGGTGGAAGAGCTGTGCTCCCGTGCGGAAGGGTGAGCTCCTGTCATCTTTCATGGCACCGGTGTGCTGGGACTGGCGCGGTCACAGAATACATGTTTGTTTGCAGAGCAGTTTGGTCGCATTCCAACCTTCCTAGTGAATGTTGAACTTCTGCCCAAATACGTTTTTACCTGGAGGACCCTTACGTAAATTAGATGTGAAGTTTCAGTAACATTTTGTGCAGAAGCTTTTTACACTTGAAATAAAACCAACTGTTTTTTTTCCAAAGAGCATACTGAGAAGAGATTAATGTCTTTCCATACACAACTCATATAAGGACAGTTGTGAGTTCCTTTTGTTGGTGGCTTTTTTTTTTTAATAGAAGAGTGATTTTATATTAATGTTTCAACTTTGGTCTGCCAATTCAGATTTGAAAGTTGGGGCTACTGTTTCATTCACTAGTGTACACTTAAGGGTAGAGTTTCTGCCTTAGTTTTCAATCTCTTGAGCTTTTGTCATTTTTTATCACAATCTTATGTGCTGTTTAAACAGTTTTTTTATTTAATCAGTTATTCTTTTAAGTGGGCTTAATTGTGTGAAGTTTATCATGCACAAGAGACATCTATAATTAGAAGGGGGGGTTGGTGCTATTAGTGCTTCAGTGAAGGACATTATGGTGTTCATAAACTCTTTGCAGAATGGAGGCAGTGTATATTAACATTCAACAAGTTTCACGTTATCCTGAGAGAGGATCGACTGTTGCTAACTTCCAGAGTTTGGGCTGCTCCAGTATTTGCTCTACAAGTGTGGTCTTCTGCTTGCTTGCTTCTCTTCGTCTTTCCTCCTGGCATGGGAGTGGAAACAATCTTGTCTCTGCTTCATTGAAATGCCATGGGGCTGACCCAGAGGCCTGAATGTTAAGCAAGGTTTACCTCATTAAATTAAACAGCAGGCATGGTGCAACGCTGAATGCATCTGGAGCTCTGCTCCTCTTCAGTGAAAAGCTTCCAAAACTCTCGCTCTTGTTGTGTTTTTGGAATAGAATAAAACATGAGAGCTTCGGTTTGGAGTTCTCTTTTATGGAAATAGTAAACAAATGACTTGTCACTTTTCCTAGAAAGCAGGAACTACTTACATGGCAAACATGAATTGGCAATTGTATATTGGTTGGGCTTTAAAAGCCTGTGAAGAGATTTACCTGCCCCGTCCCTCTTGAGATGTATAGAGAATACCTTTCCAATGAGTAGGGACTTTGAAACTGGCAGGAGTGATTTTTTTTTTTTTTTTTTATTATTGCATGCAGACTGTATTGCTGCCTTCATTTGTAGATCATAAAGAGTTTAAATCTCTGTGGTCGTTCTCTGTCTCATGTTGCTACTGGCTTCTGTGCAAGGGGGATGTAAAATGCTACCCTTCTGTTTTGGAAAGATACTGTATTTGTTTTTCTGCATTGATACAGTGAGGTGAATCTGGAGCTCTGCTTCAGTCCTTTCCATGGATTCCTGCCTCTCTTGGCCCTAATTAAACTGCAGAGGTTTCGTACCTCTACTGATAGTCAGCCAGAGCCCTGGGGAGGAAGCAGCGTTGGGAGGGGTTGCTTTGGCTGCCTGCGTGGCACCTGGCTGTCTGGAGCGAGCTCTCTTCTCCGCAGAGTGCTGCGCTGTAGCAGTGTGACTTGCCGAGGCTGCCTTGGGGCAGGAGGGTGCTTGTTTTAATTTGAATAGGTAACAAAACACTTTTTCCTGTCTGAAGACTAAGGATGGGGAATTTTTGTTCATGTTGATTGTCAGTGACAGGATCACAGAGTGGTAGAGGTTGAAAGGGACCTCTGGAGGTCTCCAAGCATGGAGACTCACCAGCCTCTCTGGGCAACCTGTTTGACCACCCTCAGGGCAGTGTTCTATGTTCAAAGAGAATTTCCATTGCTTCAGTATGTGCCCATTACCTCTTGTCCTGTCACTGGGCACCACTGAAAACAGCTTGGTTCCCTTGTCTTCGTTCCATCCCATCTAGTATTTCTGCACACTGATGAGATGCCTCTGAGCCTTCAGAGCAGTCCCAGCTCTCCCAGCCTCTCCTCGCAGGAGTGATGCTCCAGTCCCTTCATTGCTCTCGTGGCTCTTTGCTGCACTCCCTCCAGGAGCTCCATCTCTCTCATGCACCGCAGAGCTCACAACTGGACACAGCGCTCCCCTTCCTCGACCTGCTGGCAACACTGCTCCTGATGCAGGCCAGGATGCCGTTGGCTTTCCTTGCCACAAGGGTGCATTGCTGGGTCATGGCCAATTTGTTGTTCACCAGGCCTTCCAAGTCCTCTGCAGAGCTGCTTTCCAGCTGGTTGGCTTCCAGCAGGCACTGGCGCCTGACAAGGAGGAGCACTGAAGAGATCTTTCCCGTTGATGTGATGTGCCCGTGTCTGATCAGTTCTTGGCAAACTCCAGCTTCAGCAGCACCACCACCTCTGGAAGCCTGCGTGCTGCTGGGCCTGGGAGCTCTCCTGCTCCTCTAGCTCATGCCCACCGCTGGTGGGGGAGCTGGTCTTCATTAAGACACATGCCCTTAGGACAGTCCAGGTGATTTCAGGAGGCTGTGACCACTGTGATGGACTCAGCAGTGGGATGAACACAAGGTGGTTTAAAGCCTCCTAGGTTCTTTCCGGACTGAGTTCTGGGCCAGCTCTCTTGAGGGGGGAAAAAAAGTCACCACTGGTCTTTCTTCACTTGCGTCCTCCTTTTAAGTGTGCATGTGCGAAAGTACAAAAAACCTTAAAGCTATTGTGATATTCCATATGCAGGTAGGTAATTTATTGGGAACAATTACTCTGCCGATCATTTGAGTTGAAATGAGCAGGAGAAGATAGTGTGCGCTGTAGGTTGGCAGCCTGCCTGCAGTACGCATATTGTTAAAATTTCTTCCTCCTCCATCTCCTCCCTTTCTCCCACTGAAATGACATGACACCAGGGGACCATTGATTTCTGCTCTCCGTGTTAATGAAAAATTCCTTGTTGGCTCCTGGTTTTCTAAATCCTTTGAGACAGCTGCAACAGTGTAGATACTTCAGGAGCAAACATGCCAGCCAGGGTGATGTATGACTTTGTGAACTTTCAGGGAACAAAAGGGTAGGCTTTTGTTGGCCATAAAACCAAGAGAGGCTCTTATCCTTGTAGTTATTACATTTTCTGTAGCCGGTTTGCTGAACATATTTTGGTAACTCAGTACACAGTTTCCATCTCAGATGGCATATGAAATTTATCATGTTTCTTAATGCTTAATAATTTTATTTTGAAGTTCAGATCCAGCCAAATAAGAGCCATAAGTCTTGATAATGCTGTATAAAGCCTTCTCACACATTTGATAGGACTCAAAACGCAGTCCTCATTTTCTTCTGGGCTGTGCGTCTCTTTGCCAAGTTAAAGCCATTAATTTTGAGAGAAGGGAAGTATTATTTTAGATCACCTTCTAATGCTTTGTTGCCACATTTTGTGTTCCTGGACAGTATGGTAGTTGGAACACTCTCCATTTATGAAGTGCAGGGTACAGATGGCAACTCATTAAAACTTCAGTGATAATCGTCCTTCCTATGGAATTACCACTTAAATCTAGTTGGAGGAGGAGGAGTGTAACAGAAACATGCTTCTTCTGGGTGATTTAAAAGCATATGGGATTGAGTGTTTTATGTGTGCCCCCTTGTCAGGAGTCCTCAGAGCAGATTGCCGGAATTGTCGAGCAGTGAGAGTTTAATGGAGGTGCAGGAGCTTTTGCTCTTGATCCCTTTGACAGTTAAGCTGTTGTCTTCAAGTGCATTTTTTTCTTTTTTTTAAAAAAAAAATTCTTTTAAATACAGCTTTTCTGCAGAATAAATGGAGGGAAGAACAAGTATGTGAGACAGCTTGTAAGGAGCTTTTTGGTCATTTCAAGGTTGGGAAGCATTCTTTGGGGAGCAATGCATCATTGTTAGATGGCCTCGAAGAAAAAAAAGGTACTTGCTTGCTTGTCCTCACTTGTGCAGATGGTAAGAGGAATGGTCCCCAGGGCTCCTTGAGAGCTTGGAGGTTAGAAAAAATGTTTGGATTCAAGTCTCAGCACTGCTGCAGATTTTCTTTGGGACTTTGAGCAAGTCACTTATTTCTTCTCTGCCTCAGTTTCCCATCTGTAAAATCTGATTGAAGGGTAACTGCCTTTATCATGGCGCAAAGCATTACGGATGCATGCATTGGAGATTATGAAGTATTTGGGTACTAGCGGGATTGGATATTAACTACGGTTAGACAGTCTTGCAATGTGTTTTGAGACTTAGATGCAGTGAGTGTAATCTGCGAAGGCCCGAATCCCGACAGCGTGTGGTGATGGGAGTCTCTTCCAGACGGGTGCGTTCAGGCCCCCCTTACACAGGGTGCTGAGCAGCATCTTGAGTTTACAAATGAAGTTCATCGTAGAGGTCTCTGCAAAGCTCCCCAAATAACTTGCTTTTGTAAAAATGTCAGTTATCTTGTAAAATACTGTTTTAAAATGGATCTCAAAAGTTTGGGATTTGCAAGCCTGGAACAGGCATTTGGGATTTCTAGACAATGACATCCTAGTCCTTTTTCTGGATAGCATTTTTCTTTCTGTCACCTGAGCATCCTTTGTTTTTTGTGTGTTAGACTGCAGAGAAGAGGGCTCTTCATCTCATGTTAAGCTGCTTTCGGTCAGGCAGAGGGATGAGTGAAGCTTTCTGGCTTTCCCTGTTCTTTCCTGTCCTCTCCTTTAACAAGTGCAGACTCTTCACAGGTGACTTGTGCTCAGAAAAGCAGGGATGAAAAGGCTGGCTGAGGTCAGCACACCTGTGCACAGGTGCTATCATATTACAGCACGGTTAGCAATTCAGCCCAACTTGAAGCAGACCCGCAAATTATCCCTTGCAGTAACGGAGGTGATCTGCCTTGCCTGGGTGAGGCAGGCATGTGAAGGCTGTGGGCCTCTTTTTCCTTTTCCAAGGACTTGCACTGTAATGTCCCCGTGCCCCCTGTCTGCAGGCTCTGCTAGCTGTCTTTTCATGAATTTCACTGGAGGGCAGCCAGAGGCTGGGCAGGCAGCTTTGCTACTTACTGCTCCTGCTGTTGGCTGCAGGTTTGCTGGCGTGCGGGGTGAGCCACCAGCCAGAATTTGGCTACTGTTTCCTCTGAGTCACATCTGTCTAGTCTTCCTAAAGCAAATAGAAAAGCTGTCCTGCTTTTGGCGCTGCAGAGCCAAGAGCTGTGTTCAGGTCTGCTCCCTGCTTCCTTGTGGCTGCTATGGTCAAACCTTGCCTGGTCGTGGTGTGAGCAACGAGCTTGAATTTTGTGTGCCAGGTAAGTGGTGGACACTTGGAAGAAACAATAAAAATGTTTAGGACAGTATGCTACCTTGAATAAAATTTTATATCGAAAAACCATGATGCAGGGTGGGACAAAGTGAGATCTCTTAAATGCAGACCTTTCTCATCATTGTAGTCGTTATATTTGAAATGGTAATTCTTTAGTGTACTTAAATGAATTCCTTGATTCTGTCCTTGCATCAAGCAGCCTGATTTCGGTTCAGTCTCTGCCCTGTACTCTGTTGTCACTCGGCCAGTTGCTGGAGACTGGATTTCAGTGCCTTTAGGTGATTTATGCTGTCTTGTAGCTTGGATTTTGCCTCATTCATCAGCAGTCAGAGCTTTACTGCAGCCTGAGCCCTTTCTCTGACAACACTGATGTGACTGAGAGACAGCAGAGGTGACCAGGGGCCATAGCACTCCGTCTGGTGTCGCCGCTTTCACTTACCCAGGTTTTGGAGAGGAGTTTGACCATGTCCTGACCTCCCCTCTGGCTGCTGTGGAGCGAGGTGAGAGGTGGACGTGGAGCCTGGGGCCGGCGCTGCCCGTTGTGTGGTGGAGGAGCTCCCCTCGCTGCCCTGGGATCAGCCTAACCGGCTCTGAGATCAAACTTTGGTTTTTGCGGCTTCATTNCTTTTCTGTCTCACCTCCCCCAAGTGCATGGTTACTGGTAGCAGTGGAGGCTGCAGCAGTGCCCGGCCTCTTGGGCAGCACCACGAAGCCAGTGGCCTGCCCGCTGCAGAGGTGTTGCTGCCCTGGGGGCAGTGCCCCAGCGTGGCACCCGATGCTGCGCGCAGGTAGCTTGGTCTCCAGGCCAGCTGGATATCCAAGGCTTGCTTCCAGCATGTGGAGAGGGAGTAATGGAGGCCCCTTGGCCACACTCGAACAGCAAAAAGGGATTTTGGCAGAGGAAAAAGAGGCCAGGAGTGATCAGAACAGTTTGTGCAGGACACCTGCAATTTCTCTTAACTCTGGGAGATGAAGACAGTAGCCAATATTTTTTCTAGAAGTGCTTGGAAGTAACTGTCCAGTTCTGTTTCAACAAAATAATTTTCTCTGATGGTAGCTTCACCTCAGCTTCCCCCCCCCGCCCCAATCCTACAACCTTGGTCTTACATTCATTGCCCTAGAATGTAAATGCGCGTCGTTACCTCTGAAGGTTCCTGAGGGACCCCAGGCCCGTAGGTAGTGGTGATGTGTGTTGTGTGCTTCTGAGCTAACTCCTCCCAGCGAGGAGCCGGGGGGACTGGTCGCAGTGGGGCACGGCGGTGCCGGGGAGACCGGTGTGCTTCCCTGGGCAGCAGCGGCTGCTCCCCAGGCTGACAGCCGGTAGGAGGATCTGAAACTGCAGCCCAGGGCTTGCAGGGTGCTTCGAAGGCTGGTGCGCTTGCCGCTTCCCACACTGGGTGGGAGAAGCCAGGCAAAGCAGATGTATGCAGGTTTTTTTTTCCCCCTTGTGCATTTGTATGCTGGACAGTGAAGAATAGAAGAATCCACCCTCCTGGAAGGGTATCATCTTTTAAACAAGGCACATTTGAAAAAATACAATAACATTTGTGCACATTTGTTCCAGTATAAACACGCAGGCTCATCAGTGGCAGATGTGGAGGCTGTGGATCTGAAGCAATGTGCACATGTGCAGATAGGGCAGCGCGATGAACCGAGCAGGGCCGCTGTTGTGTGCGCATGTTGGAAGTACTTAGGTCTGCTTTATTACCACCCCTACACCCCAAAAAAAAAAAAGGAAAAAATAAAGAACATCTGCTAATGCATAGTTTAAAAAAAAAAAAAAGGAAAGCCCACCCGCTTCTTTGCAGCTGAACTCAGTAAAAACTTCACAAAAGGGCATCTAAGCTACTCTGCCATCAGGCTTTTGAGAGCACTCTTGGTCGCACCCTGATGTGTGCAAGTAGCACTGCATGTGTGAGCTTATATGTAGTTACAAATTGCATGTAATAATAGAAAATGCATATTAATTTTTAATAGAAATCTGTAACAGCTCATGATGCTGAAATATGGTGTCTCTGTTGACAATTGCTATTTTTGGTGGAAACAAACCCTAAGGCCTTTTCAGTGCTTCTGTGTGTTTATAAACACTGCTGTCTGCAAAAGAGGAAATGTGTTTTTCAGTGTCTTGGTGCAGTAAGTAATTTTTCTCTCTGATTTAATGGAAAACTTCAAAGTTAATTGTTTGGACTACCCGTTGCAGCAATTGTTCATTAAGTTCCTTTTTGGTTTTCACATCTTCTAAATGCATTTAGCTACTGAGTATTCAGATACCAGGGCATGAGAATAATTTGGACAGAGAACCCCCCTGTGTTTTGCATGCTTGCTCTAGCAAAAGTTTTGCTGTGAAACAGTAGTCTTGGAATGCATATAGGAATGCACTTTGCGTTGTAAGTACAATGCTTTGTTTGGTCTTTCAGAAGGTAGTCAAATTTACCTTTAATTGTTCTTTGCATGTTTCTAACAGATGTAGTTCATTTTCTTGTCGGTTGCTGCCCCTTCTGGAAAGCCAAGCAGCCAGTGAGCTTTTGTAAGAAATGGGGCTGTTTGCTTACGTGTCCTAAACCTGAGCAAGAGCTGTCTGCCTTCTCCTTGCTCTTTCTCAAATCCTTGGTCCCCTGTACTAGCTTTCTTAAGGTTAACTTCGCTGTTAATTGCTTTAGAAATCATCACTTTCAAGCTCTTGATGGGGAATTTTTGTGTTTTTATGTGGCTTGTTTGTGGATAGCAGGAAACTTTGATGTAATTAGGGTGCTTTGGTGCCAGGTGCTGGGTGGTGTCAGGTCTATAGCTGCCTGTTCTAATCACCTTGTGCATTTGTAGTCTTTCTCAGTAGATCTTAGATCCACGTAGATCCAACAACATTTGTACCTCTCCCAGGAGCATGAAGAAACCTCATGGCTGCTGCTGTGGCTCTGAAGATGTACAGTTTAAACTGGGAGTTAGGGAGGTCTGGTGTGCGTTGGTGCGAGTGTTTTATGGGTGCAGTGGTTGGAGGACCGGGCTGGTGTGCTCCCAGCCCCTGCAAGTGCATTGACCGAAACCTAACAATGAAATGATCTTTTTTAGACACAGTAATTGTTACCCATCTGGGTACCCAGCTGCCCCTGGCAGGGCTGGGAGTGTTGGGCTGCCGGGGTGAGGGTGAGGAGATGCTTGCAGTGGGCAAGCGAACCTCTTTGTCAGGCTCAGCAGGAAGTTGGAGTGAACAGTTCGAGGTGGCAGCTTAAACTCCTGCTGCCAGTGACTCCTCCGGAAGGTGTCTAAGCCCTCACTGTGTGCAGTAGGAGGGTCTTCTGATATAAGAGAAAAATGTGTATAAATCTTCATTTTTGAGCATAGATGAGCATTAGTAGGGGTGGCTGGAGTTAGGCCGGCAGGTAGGGAAGGGGGCTCTGACCTGGGTGGCAAGGCTTGGCTGGGGGCAGGCTCCATCCAGTGTTCTCACATCACTGTTCGATTTATCCCCAGGCAACCATGGTGAATAGGCACAGAGCGTGTTATTCAGGCATTTGATAATTACCTGTTCTTTTGCCCCTCCGTCTCAGCTTTCACTTCATTTTGATGATTTGTTCCCTTTGCCTGAAGATGAGAATTTCTGCTAGTTGTTTTTCTAGGAATTGTTTTCTCCCTCCTTCCTGAAAGTCAGTCAAGAAGCTGCTGGAGACAGATATCTCTAGAGAACTTGGGACTGACACTTCAATCACTACAGCTGCTGTTGCAGGGAGTTCTTCAGTTTCTGCTGGGTCATCTGCACAGGCCTGGGTTTTGTTTTTACCCTGACAAAATGCTGCGAGACTTCCCCAGGGCTGGGAGTAGGTGCCAACAGGCATGGTGCTGCGGCGTTTCCTCTGACGGCTCGGATCTGCGTGCCACCAGCTCCTCTCTTCTGCTCCAGCTCTTCTGGGGACTGGGGGTGACACCCAAATACGTGTTTTTCATGGTGTTAGTGAAGGTGAAGTGGGCAAGTATCCCATATGCATGTAGCTGTGGCTGTCATTTATTAGACTGTCAAGAGGGTTTGATTTCCCAAATAACCCTCTGAATTATTCTGTGTAATTAACTCATGAACTTATTTAAAATGATAACAGGGTGGGGAGGAGGAGAGGAACTGTTGTGGATCTGAGTAAACTGATAGTATTGCATCGCTTCTCCCCACTGATCACAAGGTCGTCTCCAACAGCTGTTCAGGCGTAATTAGCCAACCCAGACTTCGTGGTTTGAACAATTGAAAAATTACAGGGGTCAATGACTCGGTGTCTTAAATTTTAATAAGTACATAAAACCAAAGTGCTGAGTTATTAAAAATTAATCCTACTAAGCGGTTGTTTAGGCTTTCGGGAGATGGAACGCCTCAGCATGTCCATTTGTCCACTGGGGCTGGAGAAGTGTGGGTGGTTATCTCTGTGGCCTGCGCTGCTCTCCGGCAATAGTTTAATGGGAATGCTAAGTTTGATTATTATTTTAATCAAGGTCATATTTTGTTTATGCATAAGTAGAATGAACTGTGGCCCTCAGTAATCCTTTCTCTCCTCGCTAGCTCAGCCTTTGTAATTCCTGTAAGCTACTCATACAAGCAGAGCTGGGATATTCACACAGTCAAGTGGATATTGTGCAAGTGTTGATTATAGAGCGCAGCTCTGTCTGTTCCGAAGTACTGAGATGTTCTTTTAAAATGGAAGGTAAATCTGTCAGCATTAATGTTATAAGCCTAAATTTCCTCCCCACTTTGGGACTTCAGATCCTGGTTATAAAACTTGTTTTGGAGCTTAAAGCATGGTGAGTGCGCTTTCTTCTCTTGGTGCAATCTTTAGGAAGTGTTTGACCTTGTCATTTATACAAGAACAAATTTGGGAACTTCTGGCTGCTCTGCTTTTATGGCTTTGTGTGTGTGTGCCATTCTGTAAGGCCATGAGAACTTGTTAAAAAGAAGGCAAACCCCTTCTCTGACCCACCTGGCATTGTTTTCAGAGGCAATTACATGTAAGTGGCATGCAAAGTGGGGAGCATAGGTTGAGCCTAGGGGTGGGTTTTGGAATGAGACATTTATTTCCGTAAGTTGTGTGCAGGAATTCTTAAAGAATGCAATAAGAATTTTGCTTTTATTTAAATGTAAAAAGTATTGGAAGATGCATGGTATTGAATTGCTGCAGGGATTGCTAGAAAAATCATGACGTGTATTAGACAGTCTGGATTTTCAGATAGCCAAAGATAGGGTATTAGATCTTTTTCCTCCGTCCTGAGCATAGGCCTGTGAGTTAGCCAAGGTCATTGCTTGCCGTCTTTATAGTCTGCATAATGTGACTTTTTTTAAATGTAGTGGTTCTTAAAAACAGCAGCCCCAGGGAAAGCTTTGGGACCTTTCGGCCAAGCTGCCCCTCAAAGAGGGGCTGGGGACGGGACATCCCGCACCAGGAGCCCGGCGTTCCCGGTCCTGATCTGCTCACTCCACGTGTGACCTTGAGCAGCCCAGCTGCTAAAGTCTGCAGATTTCTTAAGATTAAACTGATGGTGATTTTCGATCTCTGTAAGTCACTGAGCTGTAGCTTAGTGGAGCCGAGCAGTGCCTGGCGGCACCGCTGCCGTGCGAGCGTGCTGGCAGCCGAGCACGGGTACAGAGGCGGCCTCTGAAACGTGGCCCCTCGCACAGCAGGGCCCTGGGGGACAAGTGCCTTGGAGGTGGCGGGGTCTGCAGGGCTCTGTGTGGTGCAGAGAGGACTTCAGGCTGGGTTTGCAGTGCTGCCCAGCCCTTGGGTAAGAGAAGACAACACAGCCTAGCTGCTGGAAAGGTCAGGAGTGCTGACTAGTAGTTTGTCCCTTGGTTTGAATTGCTGTTAGCGTGGTGTGTGCCTCTGAACCGCTGCCAGGGCTTACCTGTGCTAGGGGCTGTCTGGGCTTGGAACAGGAGGACCTAAAGCCCTTGGCCCGAAGCATTTAGCCAAGTCAAGCATCACAGGACTCACCCTTCCGCAGAGGATGCGTGTGCGGAGAGGCCGGAGTGCTCAGGGGAGACCGGGGTGCCCCGGAGGCTGGAGCATCGCTGGGTGCTGGCTCGCAGGGGCCGTCACCTTCTGCCCATAATAGCTGCTCTGCCCTCACCACCTGTACCGTGCCAGCCTCCACCAGCCAGTGTACGTGCAGGGAGGTGAGAGAATAGCGAGAGCCTTATTAAGACGTTTTTAGATAACGTTTGCTCAGCTGCGAGCTAGCAAAAGATTTTCAGAGTCTATTAGGCAGCCAGTGCTATTGAATCGTAAGGTTGATTTGAAAAATTGGCACCTAATGGTTTACAACTGGAATAAATTTCCAGAAATTGGACTGCGGAGAGAAACTTCTTTTTGTGTGTGTGTGTGCGCATGTGTGTGTGAGCGTGCTTGCACCCATTCCCCTGGAAAGGGGCTGCTTGTCACTTCAGTCAGTGCCCCGGATTTTTTCCTTCTAATTAGGGAACACGATGAGTTCAGATCAGCATCTATTCATCTCTGTTTTGACAAAGCTGTTTGATGGGCAAGGATTGCGGAGGGGGACTCTCCTCGCTGCAGCCTTTTTCCTCTTTCCTTCTCCTGCCGGGGTTTGTAAAGGCCAAAGCCTGAGAATTCCTGAAAAATTAATGGGGCCTCAATAGGTGCTTTACATCTGCTGCTAACCTCCCTCTCCCTGAAGCAACCACGGGTCACAACTGAAAAGTTTGCAGCATAATGGCTGCACAGCAGCTGCTCTTTTGTATGTAAATAGGCCCCAAGGCGTGCGGAGCTCCCTGTGTATTGTGCCAGGACAGCGGACAGCGGGATTTCGGGGGTCCAGCTTGGGGTCCGTGAAACGATCCACGCCAACACTGCAAATGTCACCAGCAGGCTTGGCCCCATCCTGCTCCGCGGGTGTCACGGTCTCCTCCAGCACCGAGCGTAATCACCGTGCTGCTAAATAATTTAAAGAGCTGCCTCAAAGGAATTCAGGGGTAGGGGAAAGGTCTCTGCCTGCAGAAAACACTGGCGTCTCTCCCCTCTCGTTGTGGTGTTTGAAATATTCAGAAGCATCCTAGAGGGCTCTGAGCTCAGAAGTGTCTGCCTTTTTGCCATTATGAGAAGTCCTGCATGTTTTTCATTACTGTTATTATTACATTATTTCCAGTTAGCCGGTGCTTGTTTTTAAGGCTGGGTTTAAAATGAAAGGTGCTGCAAATGCTTCATGTTTAAGTTGGATCCGACAGTGCAACTCTTCCTCTCCCGTCTCCTAAGGCTTCTGGCCGCACCTCTCACCAGGACAATCGCGTTTGCTTCCCCGTCCTGTGGGGCTGGGCAGGACAGGGCCCTGCTGGGGGGCCTGGGGGAGGCTGGGGCAGAGGAGGCCGGGGCTGCGCTGGAGGAGGGAGCTGGGATCCTGGTGGCCCTCCTCTGAGCCCCGCTGAGGTTCTGCCACCCCGGGGCGAGGACACTTCGGTTTCGTCGCTCCCTTTGGCGAGGTCAGTCTTCAATGGAGAGATTTCTCTGTAGCAGAGATCTCTTTTGGCACCTTCTGAGAGCTCGACTTGCTCAGAGGAGCAGATTGAGGTTCTCTCAGGGCAGCGGTGTGGTGGCAGCCTTGCAGGTTGGCTCTCGCTGTGCAGACCATTGCCCTTTCAGCTGCTGGGGAGCTGCGCGATGCCCTGAGCTGTGTTTCTCGCTGCCTCAGTTTCTCATTCTGCAAACAGCCTGGGGGTTGGAGAGGATTGATCACAGCCTGTGAAAGCAGCAGTTTATTTTCCATCAGTGAATCTACTGAAAAGTTAAATCTCTCATCTTTTCCTTGAAAACCTAAAAAGTTTCCAGTTTGCTCTAATAATCACTGGCTTCGTCCAAAACCACCCCACAAGAACAAAACCCTGCCCCTGAGCATTGCGCGTTTACTGCCGCGGCCTCGCCAGCCTGGGACAGGGCGCGGGGCCGAGCTCCCTGTGTGCCGATGCGTGCGTCGGCTCCGGCTGAGCCTCGCCTGCTCCTGCCCTCGGCACACGCGCCATTTCTCTCTCTGGCAGGAGCTTCTCTGTGTTCTCGGGGGGGTTTCGTGTCCCTGCTGCTGCCTCGAGGCCACGCGGAGGGGTTTGTGAGCTCTGGTCCTGCATCTCCTGGGTTCTGCATCCCTCGACCTTCTGAATGAGCAGGGAAGGTCACAGGCCTTGCTTTTTCCCTGGGTGGGATGGGGTTGTTTGTATTCCCGTTGTTAATGTAACACCCCCCCGCCCAAGGCAAAAACAAAAGGTGAGGAGTCTTCTCGGTTTGGCAGTGTGTAAAGGCTTTTTAAAACTAAACAAGAAAACCAATTATTTTTCTAACTGCTTTACTCCTTCAAATCTTTCACTGTAATGGAGATTTAGAATCCATCACTGTTTAGCTATTATTTCTGTGTAAACAGAGTCATGCCCTATTGCACCAAGCAAACAGTCAATTTTTTCCATTATACTTAGCTCCAAATAACAAGGGTACAGAATAGATGACCCGTTTTGGAGCATATTTTTCTCCACGCAATGCTCTGCATGCCCGTGTCCCCAGAGGAGGGCAAGGAAGGGGTGAGGCACTGCCCGGGCTCTGTGTGGCTGTGCTCGCTGGTGGAGCCGGTGGGTCCGGCTCCGTCTGGGCCCTGCTGTGAACCCAGGGCTGGCCAGCGGCAACCGCATGCGTTGGCTTGTCCCCTGCGGCGTTGGGTTGTCCCCTGCGGCCGTGGTCTCTGCCGGGCAGGAGCCGCTGTGAGCGCATCTGGGTGGCAGGCAAGGTGGGCGGCAGGGTCCCGCAGGATCGTTACCTGCCGGCGGGGAACAGTGCGCCTGGGGACCGGTGGCCTGCCTTCTCACCATAGCTGTGTCTGATTTTCATTCAGATGCACAAGACTCGCAGGAGATGTGTATGTTGTGTGAAAGCGTAACGCACAAGTATGTAGCCAGCAGCTGTTTTTAAAATTAAACAGACACTTGAGGTTAAAAATCCACAAGTTCAACGTTCACTTCCTTCTGTGTTATTAAGTTTGGATTACATCCAAAAACTGGATAATTTTATTTTATGTCGTTGAGTCTGTTTGTTTACGTTTTGCATTTCATTCACATTTCACTGTTAGATTTTACTCTCCAGCTCTGAGGCCTCACTACTGGGGAGCAGTGTTCAAGTGGCAAGTTTTCTATTTTTATTTTATGAAAATTCAAAGAAAAATTTTTAGGACAGCAGTATTTTCAGGACCCCTGCAGGGTGCGGCGGTAACCTTGCTGGGGAGCCGGGAGGTACCATCGTGTTCGCTCTGGTGGCTCTGAGCTGCAGAGCATCGCTGTTGCAGAGGATCCAGCTGTCTCGCAGGACCAGTTAGATGCAACAGTGAAGACTGAAATAGCAAAGTGTGATAAATTAAAGGAATAAAACACCGTAAGGGACTCATTTAAAGAAAAATCACTTTATGAGAAGCGCATGAGGAGGATTGGAGTATGAAGGCAAACTGGCTCCGCCAAGCACCCAGGTATTTCTGGTAAAGAAAGGGAAATGTTGATGCCTTTTCACAGGACCTCTACGTGATCATCCATCATTAAAAGAAATGAATCCTGATTGGGGGGTTATGGCAATGGGCTATTGAGATGATTGAGGGAAAAGGGAGGAAATGGAAGAGCTGTTGGTCTAGCAAAGCCGGGTGGGGGATGCCTCTGCGTAGGTTTGGGGGGTTAAGCACCAGGCAGAGGATTGTTTGAACAAGCAGCAGTGTCAAGAGAACCAAAGGAAGTAAGGTTAATAGATTTAGCCCGGAAGTTGAAATGAAGTTTCAAACTATCAGTAAGTGAAAGGGATAACGTATCCTGTTGCTTAAGACAGGGAAGGACTGTAAGATACAGGATGTCCCTTCCAGTGCTGAATTCCCATGACGTTCGCACTTGAATTTCATTCTTCTTTTATAGTGTTTGACTTGCATGACTAAGAAAGGACTTTTTTTTTCTTTTAAAAATACTTTATATATAGCCTGTTCCCAATTGAGGCTTTTATTTGAGAAACAAATGCTTCTGGTTAGCTTGTGTATGGAATATGTCCAGCTGTAAACCATTACCATGAGCAAAATTCATTGACAGCAAAAGAAATAAACACTCCCTGAGATGGGACGCTTTTGTCCATGGGCCAGTGGATATNTAAAATATATATGTATGCATGTACACATACACAGTCAGAGCCCAAGCTCGGCAGACCCTGGGCAGCAGAAGCTCTGAGCCCAGCCCCGTGTTTCCGGGCGCGGAGTCCCGGACGTGTGCGCGGCTGCCTGTGCTGCGTGCGGCGGGGCGGTCGCGTAAAACCCAGGCTGGCTGTGGGGATCTGGGGAGGTCCCTTTGTTTGGAGACAGGAGGGTATCCTTTCTGGAGCTTTGATTGCAGCTGTGGGAAGGGAAAGAATCGCTCTGTGTCTTTGGTGGCTGGCTCTGAGTTGTGCCTGCACAGAGGGCCTGCTGGTCCCCTTTCTACCAGAGCTGATGTAGTTTTGATCATGGAAGCTGCTGAGCTGGCTGAGCTTGGAGGGACTGAGCGGGCTGGGGAAGCTGTTTCTGTTGTTTTTTTGGTGGTGTGGAGTGGTGGTTCTTTTTTGTTTCTCTTTTCTTGAACTGTCATAGCTCAAGGGAGCATAGCTCAATCTGGAATCTCATGGGTTGCAATGTCCTTCTCATGCAAACATATTTTCTTTTTTTTCCCCATTTTTCTTCCGTTGGGCACAGGAAGAGCTTGTTCCAGTCTTCCCTTCCACAGTCCTCTCTCCAGGCACTGTCACCATTGCTCTTGCTAACTTTGTCCTGTTTTGGGGAAGAGGGGAAAACTGAAGAAGTCCTTATGTAGTTGTGCAGGTGTTGGTTTCTCTCATTGATCTCGAACAAATCCACGTGCTCCAGGGGAAGAAAGCAGCCCCAAACTGCCCCCTCGTAGCACGGCAGGCTGTGCCGTGGTCCTTGAGAGAGGATGCAGCCTCCTGGCCACGGCCGGGTGCTGGCAGTGACCTGTGGCAGGGGAGGCGTCAGAGAGGGTTCAGCAGCGGGCAGGTGGAGGAGAACCTCCTCTGCAGATCCGCCAGAAGCTCGGCACTGGACAGCTTCTTTCTGCTGGTTTGCTCCCATCGTCATTCCACCCCCCTTTCTTTCCTTTTTTTTTTTTTTTTTTAAATTCCAGAACAACATATTGAGGGTTTTGATTTGTTTTTGTTCTTGCTTTTGTTTTTCCAAAGCTGTGAACGTGCTTTAGACAAACATAATGAAACAATTTAAAAAAATAAAAGGAATGGAAATAACCTCATATAAAGTGGCAGAAAAAAAACACTATCAGCATCATCAGCTGTGCTCATGACAAGGCGTACACTATTTCAGTGCGTCAAAGACACTTAAATTTGCTTCATCTGAGAACCCCTGTGTGGAGGCAGCACTGCAATGCATCCATTTCTGTTGTTTTACAAAGAGGCTGTGATGATCTGCGTCTTGGGTTTTATTTTTTTGTTTTGTTTTCTTCAAGGGTTCTTTCCAGCAGATTGTTTTAAATATGCTGGGCTTTTGATACAGCATCTTAAACTGCGTTGTATGGAAAGGAATAATAATTAAAAAAACCAAACACCACACAGACCTCTCACCTCACTTTTGGTAGATATTTTTTTTCCCTTCACTGAATGGTGGGAAGAATTGGGTTGCACAGGTTGCTTTGATTTCCAGTATATTAGCACCTAACCTAGTAGCAATGCTGCATTTGGAGAGCCTCGTCTGTTAGGATGTGTTTACAACGTGAATTTTGGGCCCCTGGAAGGAGGATCATTTTCTGAACTGCCTAGAGAAGCAACTGTCTTTTATCGCAGTTATTCTTTGAGAACATTAATGAACTGAAAACATCCTGTCACAAGAATCCTTAGCAAGATGTTTATATTTTTTTTAAAAGGGAAGCAAAATTGTTTTTCCCTTTTTTTATTAAACAATAGGATAGGTTCAGACTCTTCTGGTGAGTCTTTAATTGGCACAAAAGGGCAGTTTAGCTTCATCTTAAGGAACAGTTGTCAAACAAGCTGGAGTTGTTTGCCACTCAGAAACACATAGAGCTGTATACTGTGTTTTGCATCTTCTTTTCAGCCATTACGTAGTGCAGCAAGTTGTTTCATTGGCATGAAAAGAGCAGCGAAAGAGTACACTTCTCCATCTCTGCTGTCCCTACAAGAAATACAGTTCTTAAAAGAAGCCTTGTGCTGCAGTAATAGGAGGTTTCTCCTCTGGGAATGGAGTAAGCCCTTGGAGGGGCAGAAGGAAGCTGTGAAATGGGCTGTCCTGTGTGTCCTCCCCACCAAAGAAGAGTGTGTGTACTTGGAGAGCTCTGTGGGCTGAACAGCATTGTCATGGGCGGTAGTACCAATGCCAGCCTAGGCATGTGGGGTATTGCACAAATCTTGCTCAACCTGAAGTGTTCAGTGTAAATTTTGGCTAAAAACCCTCAGACACCAGGGCGGTCATCTCAGCCAAGTTGTTAATTTAACCTTTTGTTCTAATCCCTTTTGTTGCACTGATGATTTAGTAAAAGCCAGGAAGAGAGAGGAGTGCTGTTATTCTTTACAGGTCAGGACCAGCATTGCCACGGCAGCGTAGGAGGGAAAAGCCAAGGATGCTGGAGAGGAAAAGCAGAGTGTGCTGGCGGCAGGGTTGAGCAGGGGCGGCAGCACGGCTGCGCAGGAGAGCACTGGGAAGGTGAATTCGGGCTGTGGGTGAGCTCCTGGCAGTCTGCTTTCCTCCATGGCGAGCGTGCGCTGGTACTTTGCAGAATGACTGCTGAGACTTCTGCCTTGTCCCCAGGTCTTCTTTTCCATTTTGGTCAGTGAAACGCAGGGTGTGCAGCAGGCTGGGCTACGAGATCCTGATTAGAGCAATGCTGTCAGCCCAGGTCAGTGCTTGGGTAATTGGCGCTGCGCAGATCCCGTGGGCAGCCCTCCTGTGCTCTGCCTGGCCTTTCGCAAGCCTTGCATGTTGTCACTGGCAGTATGGCGTTAGCCACCTCGTGTCCCTATGTGTGTCCTCCAGCGTGGCACTCGGCAGAGCGAAGGCTGGCAGTTAGCAGCTCCTGGAAGAAGCTGTAAAGCCCGAGCAGTTGGCCATTTACCGCAAACAATGCACCAGCATGTCTTAACCTTTAGCTTGGCTGGTAACAGCGGAGATCTGTCCTTTTGGTTTCACTGAAGTGCACGGCAACCTTTTAACAGCAGAGGAGCTGCCGCGACTCTTCCAGAGCAGGTGTCTGAATGCTGCTCATTGATTCGGGGGGAAGGGGGCACCCACTGTGCGTTCAGCTTCTCCTGGTTTGTAGCACATAATTACAACTTCCTGGCAGAGTAATGAACGGTTCAGCCTAAGCCCTCTCTGCCGCTGTGCTAGCGACTGGAGTTTCCCCAGGCACTGCTCCCCTCTCGGGACGTCCCTGTGCCCGTGGGTCTGGGAAGCGCTTGCGAGCTGCTGCTCTTTCCGCCCCTGCTTTCTCCTGGTGAAAGCAGTATTAAACTGAAGTCAGCAGCTACGAATACCCTTCTTTAAAGGAGATAGGTGTTTTAGTACCAGTGGTTGAAAATTTTGCTTGAAAACCCCGACGGGAAGTGATTTTGTACCAGTTGTGGGTGCCTGTGCTGTGTCGGCACTGGTGGTGATGCGGGCGGGCTCCAGGCTTGCTGTGTGCCGCGGCTCCTGCTGGCAGCTCACCCAGGTGCCGATGTGGGGCTCCCCTGATGGCCTATACTCCTTCCTCCTGCACCGAGTGCGAGCCGTCAGTTCAGATTTACGCTGAGCAGCAGGAGTCATGCAGATGGCTGCGTGGCAGTGCGGGGCATCCTTGGTAGCACACGCACAAAGGACACGATGGTGGTTTGGATTTGCTGTTTTCCACCTACAGGGGTTCTGCAGAAGTTTTCTTTCTTGTGTTTGCTGTTACTCCTGCATTATTTTTCTCAAAAAATAATCAAACTGAGATCCATTTTATTTTACAGTCTTAGGAAGATGAGTAACCGTGCCTAAAGGAGCTGCTTCTGTCCTGAATAACCGCGGCCGTTTCTGGGCAGCGGTCAGTGCCTGGGGGAGCGGGGCTGGCGCGGCTGCGGGGAGGCACTGCGCCGTTCAGCGCCAGCCCGTCTGCGAGCCATCGAGGAGGGATGCCAGTGGTGCAGGAGTGTGGGGTGATGTAATTAACGTTTGTGAAGTGCCCAGAAGTGTCTGTGGCGAATGCTCTGGTCCCTTTGCACCACTGAATTCCTTCAGCAGTTTTTTTGCTGGCACCGGGGGGTGTGGGTGACTCAGCCTCAGCCTGGCTTCTTGACACCAGTGAGAGTGATGCTGCCGTGCCGCTGGGGGGATCGGAACGGAGCTAGGGGTTTTATCTGAATGGAGACAGCTTCTAGGACTTGGGTTGCATTTTGTTGTTGTTTTCCAAATTTCTCTTCAAATCCGTCTGCTCTCCTGACATCCTTTTTATGTTCGGAAGATGGGGAGGCAGTAGCATTGCGAGTGTGGTTAGGTCAAACTTCTCACTTTTATCTTCTCTCTCCTGCAGGTGATGGGTATTTGGGGAATAAAATGCTAAGAGCAGGGTTTAACAGGCTTTTGTTTGCTATTGTCCAGCTGTGCTTGAGACAGCAACAGAGATGGTGAACAATAAACAGTGAAAGGAAATAGAGCTTGTAAACAGACCCGTTTCTTTTCTTCCTATTCCTGTGTTCCTGGAATGTAACAAATTCTGCTTTTTACTCAAACTATATTAGTAAAAATAACAAAGTGAGGTGCGTTCTCAAAGCAGTTGTAGTTTTGGCTGTCACTTCACTTTTTATCTATGTATCTCCATCTGTGTGCATGTGTATTAATGCCTGTGTGTGTATGTTTTGAAGGCGCTGAAAAGGAATTAGTTGCGATGAGTGACTGTCCCTCCTCAGGTCGGTGTATTTGCTGCATTATCCCCAGCGGTCCCTGGGGCCGCAGTGTTTTTGCCTGGGTTTGTAGGGACACCAGGCTGGCAGGGGCTTCCTGCGCCGAGGTTCTCGCCCATCTCAGGCAACCTTTTCAGAGCTCAGTGGAGTACTGCCCTGAAGGCGTTAGTTTTTCTTACCCTCTCCATTACTGTTGAGAGCCTGTTTGACACCTTGCTGCTATGATGGCTAGAAGCTCACCGAATTTCTCGCCTAAATTTATTCATGGCTGTTTTATTCCCACTTTATTCACTTGCAGCTCGGTGGGAAGCTGGGCACCTTCCTGTCAGAGGTTTCTTTGAAAATCTTATCTCGAAGTCATGCAGCAAATGCCAAAGTCTTCACTTCTTTCTGCTTGCCACTAGTTAAAGCTGTGACCCACCCTGGTGAAAGGTTTGCGTATTGGTTTAATGTGATTTGTAAGGATGTCTGAAGAAGACTTCACTGTCTCTGGTCAGCATTCTGAATTTTTTTACCCTAGTTTTTATCACTTGGTCTTTCATATTTTTGTGGGCTGTTTTCTGAGTCCCTCCTCAGCCCCATTTCTTTTCCCAGTGTCAGTGTCGTGGTGTACTGTTGATCAGAAAACGAAGGAAGCCGGCAGAGAGCAGTGTGGTTTGGCTGGGTTTGTTATACGAGCCTGCCTTTAGTCTTTTGCATGTTGTCAAGCTGAGGTGAATCTTTTCCCCTTACACCTTCTCCATGTAAGCTGTAGTTTTGCCGAGTGCTCGTGAGCATCCTCAGGTGAGAGGCAGCCCGGGGAAAGCTCGGGATGGCAGTGGCTGATTCATGCCCCATTTGTTGCATCTCGCATTAAAAAGCCACACAGGGCTCATGTGTAATAAAAGAAAATCTTCTCATTGTTTTTGTTTCAGATCATAAATAACAAGCAAGTAATATTGCGCTACCCTGTTCTTTCATCTTCTTTTTTTTTTAATTTAATCTCTGAGTGATTTGCCTCACGGAGAGCCGCGCACTGGTGTAGATGCTGTGCGGGAGCTGCCGGGCGTGGGGCTCGGCGGGCACCCAGCCCCGCTGCGGCACTGGGAGGCCAGGCCCGGAGCTGGGCTTGTTTGTCATCCCCCAGCCGGGCTTCGGCCCCGCTCCTCACAGGACGTCATCTCCCGTTGAAGATCTCTACCTACTTCAGAAGCATTGTTTTGAATAGCCGTGCTGTTCTTAATTTTTAAGCCCCAAGAGTAGCTCCCCGGTAGGAATAGCATCTGAAAAACAAAGCAATGAAAGGAAAGCTGTCCTCCTCTCTGGGCATGTTTGGTGAGCGGCATCTCAGGGGGCGCTGGATCCAGTTCTTTAAACTGTCGACTGTCCTCGCTGTGAAAGGCTGGAAAGTTGCAGTCTGCAGCGTCCCTCGAACTCATCTGTGGCTTGTGATGTACATCGAATGGAGATATCCGTTCTGCTGAAGAGCATATAACAAAAATAATCTAACCTATTCCACCCAAATAAATAAGTCTGAAAATAAATCTCTCGTTGTATTGTCTTTATAAATATCTTTTAAATTGAGTCTGAGTGACAAGACGTGGTTGAGTTACTAGACGATCATCTCTGATAGTGTTGGAGAAGCCTTTCCAAATATGTTTTATACCCCAATTGTCATTGCAGTTGTACTTATCTTAGCCACCTGCATTCCCCTTCACTTGCTGCAGATTTTAAAATGACAGTTGGTGGATTGAAGATGGAGATGCTTCTGAATGCTGCTTGGTTCCTCCTTGGTTGGGCCAGAATAGCTGGCGCGGGTGGGGAGGGGGCGCGGGCTGCTTGGGGCCAGCTCCCTGTGCCCGTGGCCGGGGGGACCGGCCCCGTGAGCGCGGCACCGGGGGAATCAGCTGGCAGGGCTTCGCCCCGGAGCGGCCAGCCCGTGTGTGCTTATTAGATTTTCAAATGTTATTTAGCTTGATTGCAGCCTTCTTACAAAAGGAGTTAAGACACGGATATAAAAGATAATAGAACTATAAATTGCAAGACAGGTTCTTATGAAATCAGTAAATTATTCATTTAACAGTTCTGTGCGTGCTAATTTCATGTTGCTATGGTATCTCAAAATGGAGGAGGGAGGTCAGTCTGCAAAACACGGGGCTCGCACAGACCACGCGGGTCTTTGTGGAAGACAGATAACACATTACACACAACCTTCAGCTGAATGATAAATTGCCTCTTTATCTGGCGTTGTCCAGGGAGATCCAAGGCAGACAACTGAAAGAGATGTTTCACACTAGCTAACGTTTTTTGGAATTGGACCAAAAATCGCACATTTCAGTCCTGAAATCTGTTTAAGTATGCATTGTCTTAGTGGCATCTCTTCTCGGTCTGTCTCTGGAGATAGACAAATCACAGCAGTCTGAACGCTAACTTCTGGGGCTGCGTTAACGCGTGTGTTATTGCTTGCTCTGCTCTTGCTGGTGGCCAGCAAGAGCTACGTGGGGAAGATGAACTTTCCTCTAAGCAGTTTTCAAGAAGGGGACATTCTTTTCTGTTGGTTTGGGGGGTATTTTGCTGTAACTTATTAATTGACAGAAAAACTGCAAGTTCCTGCTAATCCATAGCTGTTCGCAGGTATTGTTGTACCGCCCTCCCTGTGCCCTGTGCTGCTGGTGGCTGTGGCTCGCTCGTTCTGAGGGCAGAAAAGATGCTGAAGTGCAAGTCACAAATTTCAGGCTTTCAAACTTGCAGGCGAAACAGCAGGACTGGTGTGGTTTTGTAGGGTGGCGATAGGAAGAGATCTCTGCTCATGTTGATTGTATCTTTTGTTTTGTTTTGTTTTACAGCTGCTGCTTAAGCAATGAAGGCATTTGCCACAGGACGATGCTCCTGTGGTCAGGGGACAGTTTAAATTGTCAGTGTTTTCTCTAACAGATGTTGGTTGGGCTCTTCTGTTGCATTGGTTTTTGTGGAGCTGCAAGGGTCCTTTGTCAGGGTTCTCCGCCGGACGCTTGCAGGTTCGCTCCTGGGAGCACTTCCCAGGTGCTGCCCGTGCCCACGTGCCGTGGTGGGCGATGCTGTGCTGGGGCCACTGCTCCACGCCGGGCAGGTGGCTGACACCTGCGACGGATGGGGGACAGGGCAGGGAAAAAGCTGTCTGAGGTGTTTGTGAGGGCAAAGCAGAACATTTTGAAATGGGACGGAGACAGTTTCACTGCAAAAATACTGTTCTTGGGAAGTGTGAGTCTTTCAGTTATCGTAGATACCGCAGCCAGGCAAAACGAGTTTTATAGCGTGTCTGTATCTTAACCAAAACACTGAGCGTTTCCTAGATAAATGGGACTTAGGACACAGAATCCACCAGGGTCATAAAATCCAGTTACATTGCACTCAGAGAGAGAACTTCACACCAGCATCTCCTCTTTCCCTGCTGCCTCTGTGCACTGTACTAGTTTCCAGCCATCTCTAAGTACTCCGAAGCAAATGTGGGAGACTCCAGTACAAATGACCAGAAGGAGCCTGTAAAGCTGCATTACCCAGAGGGAAGTAACTGCTGTTCCACAATGTGCTATTTTTTCCACTGTGCTTGGTTAATTGAGCCCACTGTGAATGTTTGGGAGCATGGGTACCTATTTTTTTTCCCTGAGTCACCAAATGCAGAGAATATCTGTGTGCATATGGGGAAGTATTTGTGGTCTTTTGCACTGAATAGTCTTAAGTTTTCCTGCTGGCACACGTGCTAGCCGCTGCTGCACGTCAGGTGAGAAGATAATGATCGCACCATTAAGACACTACTAAAGCTGGCATTGCTTGTTAGGTCAACATATCGATCTTGACATTACGCTGCAAGATTTTTTTAGGTAGTGCCTGTCCATCCTGCCTCTTGCTCCAGGAGCAGAAAAGAAAAGGGAGAGAGGAAATGCAAAACTAAAACTCAGCTAAGGCAACTTGACGCAGATCTTTTCCCCAAAATAAAAGTTCTTTGCTTCTTAAAAGATTTGTTCAGCTGCAGAGGCTCCTGCCTTGTTGCTGCTGATTGGATTACTGGCAGATTTCCTTTAAGTTGATGGAAATCCCGGGGGAGTCGCTGGGCTGCTGGGTGGATAATTTGGCCATTCTAAGTAAAGACTCTCCTTTCGCCTGTTGTGTTGGGGTGCGTAGTGCTTTCCTGGGGACAGGATGGCTGCAGCCCCTCCGGCCAGCGGTGGAAGGCATGCCGTGCTGTGCTGCCTGGCCTTGGCTCCCGCTGCAGCCCCCTCGCTGCTGCCTGGGCACGGCCCCGCAGCTGTGACGTGGGGCTCAGAGGATAAGCACAGTGCCATGGCAGAGTGCTCTCCCCCTTTTCTCTGAAGCCCTGCAAGCCCTGGTGTGCGCTGGGGCCCCGCTGGCTGCAGGATTCATGCCTGCCATCGCTGCTGTGCGGGGGCCCCGGGCACCTATAGCGCCTACGGGTTACTGACGCTCCGCGAGTAAACGATCCACCAGTTAGCTCCCTGGGTAGCCTGTCTGTAACTGTATAGCTTTCCGTTAAAGCCTGGTGTACGTTTGCATTGTACCTAATATTCTGAGCATATTAGAAACCTTGGAAATACCCTTCTTGTCCTTGCTGCAGAAAAAAAGCCTCTCACTTTTTAATAAGTTTCTTCTTGTCTGGTTCTCTCTTTTGTATTGAAGCTGTCCAAGCCAGCTTTCCTGATTTCCCTGGGCTCTTTTTATAGTATGCTACTTAAATAAAGGCATTTTGGAAGAATAGCAGCGAATTTAATAATATATATGAAATTATATATATAATGTCTTATATCACTAAGCCTTTATTTGGTGTTTTAATCAAAGCTCACTGACTACACTTTTAAAGTCAAGAGTGATTTTTAAGTCAAAAGCGATAGTTCAAAAAATGCATGATGTTTTTTAGTCTGACTTCCAGAGAAGCAGTGTTTACACCAGTGCTGAGCTAGTTTAATATCCCTCTCTAAATATATTTCATTAAGAAAGGTCCATATGGTGTGTCAGGGAGAAGGGGAATGCAGAGCAGAACCTGTGTCTGCCAAAGAAAACTGTTTTGATCTAATGTTCTGCATAGTACAACTTTTGGGGAAAAAAAATAAACATTGTCAGATGGGTGCTGCCAAATTTCACAATTTATCAAGAGTTTCAGGCTGTTCAGTGATGATTTTTTTTTTCTTCTGAATACTCCAGTTTCTGGAGTCTTGTGATTTACACAAGACTGTTCATTTTCATTTTTAAAATATGTTGTAGAAAAAAACCTCAAAATATGGAACCGAGAGGCTCTAGTGTCAGTGAGCTAGAAAAATCCTCAACTGCATTATATTTAAAATCTCATAGCGTTTTATGTGCGTCTCCTGATCTGTGGAACCGCAGAGCTGGTAGGAAACAGGAGAAGTGGTGGTGGTGGGTGAGCAGGTGTCCTCAGGAGTAAAACCAGCGTTTTCTTATGGTTGCCTTTAGTCTACTTGCAGCTCATCTTTGTTTTTAACACATCCAGTGAAGTTTTCCAAGTTTGTCTGAGGTTAGTTCTCACCAATAAACAAAACCTGTCACAGGAATGTATAACACTTTATACCTTTTGGGCTTACTCCAGGAAATGTTTGGAAGATGCCACCTAATTAGAGTCTGGGGAGTTTAAGGAGCTGATTTTGAATTTCTGACACTTGAGACAGATGTGGGTTTGATCCTCATGGTCTCCCAGGGGGCCCAATGTGCAGATCTGGAGAGTCTGCAGATTCTGTACCAAACAGGAGGACGTCAGTGGCAAACTGGCAGCAGGGGCACACGCAGAGGGGTGCGGGTGGGAGAGCATCGCTCTCTTTCCTCTTCTTGAGGAAAGGTCTTGGAGAGCCAGCTGCCAGAGGAGGTGATCACAGCCGTTCCATAATTCTCAGCTCTGACCCTCCTGTATGGTTTGACCTTCACAGCGATGGAATGGGCCCCGCTGTTTAGCTGCAGCAAAATGCTGGGTCTAAGATGAGGGGAGCTCACCTGGGACCAGGCGTTAGCGGGTGCAGATAATCCTGGCTCAGCCTGCAAGGCACAGCACAAGCACCGGGCTTCTTGCTGGGCTGGGAGTGAGCCCTCAGTAATGGTGTGTTCCACCGTTAAAGGTGGAACCATTAATTACAGCTGTACAGGTCAGCCCCTGAAAACAAGCCTTGTTGCAATAATTTGCTGGAGAGACAGTCAGTCCGGAGTAACCTAGAAAATAATAGAAAATTAATGTTGTCATAGGTTTGAGTGGTGTGAAGTTGGTGCATCAGTTGTCCTGATGGACAGCAGCTCTGGTTGCTTCATCGCACGTTTTGTAGAGCTGTGCAGAGCTCTGCGCGTGGAGAAACGTGCCGTCTTACTGAGGTGGTTGGCAGTGAGTGTAAAATATGGGCCTATTTTTATGACATTGCAAAATGACACCTTACGCTAGTTAGGTGTTATAAATCAGCAACAAGTAAATAACGTAAACTATTTGTTTGCATTAGCAACATTCTCCTGGCGTGAAAGTGCTGGCAAAGGCTTCGGGCCACAGTGAGCTCACGTGCAGGGAAGCCACCATGCTTCCTTGAGTTTTGGTAGCATTTTGGCGGGTCATTACAGAAGTTCCTCTGAAGAGGTCCCCCACGCTCTTACTAAACCCCGCTAGAGGAAGGGAGCAATGAAGAGGGTTGTTGGTAGGCCTTCCAGAAATAGAAAAGCAAACAGGTGCGTCTGGGAGGAGGAGATGATGGGTTCTTGCCCGAGCCAGTCTCTGCCAGTCACTTGCGGGTTTACTTCTGGTCCTGGTTTGTCCCTGATGCAGAACAAGTCACTGCTGTCCCTTTCCTCCTGGCCTGTTCTTTTTGACCCTATCCATTTTTTTCCTGTTGGGTCAGCTTTGAATTTACTGTATTGAAACACAATTTTGAAAGAATAAAATGGGAAAGATTGAAGTAGAAAGTCAAGAGAATGCAAGAGTAAGAAAGAGTTGAAAGGGCCTTTGTCCCACAGCTGGAACAGCAAGGTTAAACTCTGGCCTCTTGTGGTCTGCTGTGGATGTGGTTGCGAGCCCAGCACTGTAGCCTTACTTATGGCAGGGGTGCAAATCTCATTTCTCAACACACTTGAAACTGGCTTAGCAAAAGCACAAGTAAAACACAGCAGAGAGCATTCTTGCCTCAGCCTTTTGGAGGTGGGGACAGATTCTTTCACTTTTTCTGAAGACATTTTCCAGCTTGCAGTTGGCATTTGAAAATACACTGTTAATAAATTTGTGAACCTTTTCATTGTTTGTTTCCAGATTATTTTTCTTTGTCTTCTCTTTCTTTTTTCCTTTGCCTGTTTTAAGCGTCGGTTACAAAATAAATGCTCTGCTTACTGCCGTCCTTTATCATGTAATGTTTTCAGCAGACACTCAAGAATTAAATATGTACAATTTCCCTAATACTGATTATCCCTGTTTAAGTGCTATTTTAGAGGGTATTAATTTCTGTTGCAGTAACAGCCACAGCACTTAGCACCATCAGCCCAGTTTTCCCTCTGTGCCTGAGACTTGATTTTGGTGTGAGCCACAATTTGGCCTGAATTGCACATCGCCCTTTTTTTTAGCCCCGCTGCTCTAAATGAAAACGCATTTCTGTGCTGCAGACAGTCAGACATCCAGGTTGAGGAGTTGGTGCTTTGTTTAAAGAAGGCTGCCTCTGTCACTTTTGATATCTTCTGCTTTTTGTATGCAGAAACACAAAGCACAATTAGAATACAGTTATATATCCTCATAGTTATTAAAGCTTGGATTAACATGACATAAAGTTTTGTCTGGGGAGCCTTTTGCTATGGCTCAGGGAGCATTTTTGTGTGACAGTAATAGGCTACAGTTAATATACTTGAATGATACCAGAATCTGTGTAATAAGACAGAACAAAGGGGGTTTATTTGAAGCTGAATTACAAAGGTGGAATTATCATTGTGAACAATCCACTGAGATGGGAGCTTAGTTATTGTATCTTGTCTTATTTCAGCATAATAAAGTGTAGCCAGTGAAGCAAAGTTTAAAAATATGTATACGCATCTCAGAAGGACACCTTGTCAGTCATCCGGATTGATGTGTGGACCTGTCAGCTTTATTCTTAACGCCAAAATCCTCTCTTTGGCCATTTTTGCAGTTTGCTTGATTTACAGAGCCTGTTTGCTGTGATTCAAGAGTCTCTTGTAGCGTTTCTAGGAGAGATTCATCACTGGGACATAATCCATTCAAATAGCTTTTGAGCAAGAAATAAAAAGTGTTTGAAGCCCAGGGGTTTAAAACAAAATTTTAACAGGCAGCTGTTGGGCCCTGCAGAGGAAGAAATGGGGGGGCTTTGTAGTTCTGCAGGGCTCACAGGAGAAAAGGAACGAAGAGGTGGGAGCTGCCCCTCGAGTACTGCTCTCCCGGCAGCGTGCAGCCGCGGGCGAGGTGGGAAGCGCCTGCGTTCCCGGCCCTGCCGTGCTGCGGCCACGGGCGGCCGAGTTGGAGCAGCCGGTGCAAGCGTTATCTCATTACTGTACAGATTTTATTTCACATCTATGCTTCTAACCTCTTAAATTGCTTAATTGTTTTGACAAGCCGGGGAGTTGATACAACTTGACCTGTGAGCTGCCTGGTTTAGAAAAGGGGCTGTGGTTTGCTCATCGGGCGTTGGAGAGCGGCTGGGGTGATGGGGCTGCGTTTGAAAACTTTGATGTTCACGCCAAAGCGTGAAATGTAAGTAATTCTGTAGGTCTGCATTAAATCCACGTGTAATACTGCTTCAGTGAACAGGGTGCCCTGATCTGTGGGTAGAGGACGGGGGTTTGGTCGGGGGGCTGGGTTGTTTTGCTGGGTTTAGGGCCGGTGCGCCGGGCCGATGCGATCGGTCCCCTCGTACCCAGAAAGGTGGAGCACGTGCAGGAGGGGGCTGCAGAGCACCTCAGCGTCCCCTGGGAAAACACACCATGAAAGTGCACCTTATTATAACAGTTATATCAACTTTTGATGAGAGAGAATGGCATCCGTAGCCGGATGCTGTTTTGCCTTTAAAAGGCTGAAATTTTCTTTCCCTGGCGACAGGGCTCCCCTGCTCCGCTGCTGCTCGTTCCCCTGCGTGCTCCTGCCCTGTCGGCAGCCCCACGGGGGCCGACGATGTTCAGCTGCCCGCCTTGGTGCTGAGAGCTAACCCGTGCCCCAAATCTCCATTATGTGGATAATGAGGGTGGAGGAGGAGGATCCTTTTTTTAATTTTCATTTATAAACCGAAGAAAATGATTTCTTTTTCACACACATTGTTTTGATGATTTAAGTAGCTGCAGGAGGTTGAATGGCTTCAGCGTGGCTTTAAACAAAAAATCTCACAACAGAATTTTTTTCCTGCAATAGGGTCTAACAGAGTAGTAACGTGGTTTCAGAAACCGGGGAATCACGATGGTGCCTGTAATCCCCGTGCTGTCCATGGGTAATTAAAAAATACAGCTGGACCTTGGTTTCAGATGGCTGGGTGAGGCTCTGTCAAACCGATGAGCGCTTGCCGCGCTGACACGTGTGAAACTCAATTTACCCACCAATAGCCATAGTTCGTGGGCATTAAATCTCTCTCAAAACAATGTGACACTCAGGCACAGTGGGACACGATGGCATTAGAGGAGCTCCGAGGGGCATGCAGTTAGGTTTAGGTGTGAGAGGATCTGTGCCGTGCCTCAGCCAGGGCTGCTAATTGCTTGTTTTTTAATGTTGTATTCAGCCTTACTAGCCTGCTCTCCCGGCAGATTGCCTTTCCCAGCATTTACCGAGGAGCCCGGCCAGAGTAGGAAGGGGTGGAGCTGGGGGGGCTGAAATCAAGGTGGTGCTTTAAAAATCCATCCCGGCAGCCCGAACTAATGTTCCACTCTGAGATCCATGATTGAGCTCAAATTAAACGGGGCCAGGCTGCAGCGAGCGTCCCGAGCTCTGGAGTGATCAAAATGGCATTTCATGCCCAGTGCTCCTCGTTCTGTAAAACACGTGGGGTAGAAAGCAGGCTGGGTAGTGCCGTTATTGATGGGCGATCGGTGGCGGTGATTGCCACTGAAGGGTGCTGGTAATGATGTTTTTCTGTAGTGAACAGATTTAAAAGATGCATTCCCACAAACATTTTTTGGTTTCTATCTGCTAATCAAGACTTTGTGGCATATTTTAAGAGTGTTAAAGGATGAGTCTAAACCCACAGACAATACAAATCAGAGCTAGTGCTTCGTTTATAATTTTCTCCCCTCTGTTGAGGGCGGAACGCGTGCTGCAGTGTGAGCGATGCAGGGCTGCGAATGGGTCTGCAGGTCCAGGGAAATTCCTGCTCCCAGCTCTGGCTGTGTAAGTGCCGTGGCAGAGCTCTTGTCTTTTCAAGATGCTTGTGAGAGCAGATCCAGGGACTTGCATTCCCCTGTTTTTGTCACTAATTTGTGACAACGAGAAAATCACTTTTGCTGTCTGTGTGTCAGTGCTGTGAGCTGTTGGAGCAGGCAGAGCGTCTCACTGCGTGTGCTAGGGACAGCAGGGATCTGGTCCAAGGTGCAGCCTGAAAAAAAGCCACAAATCAGAAGTGCAATGAGTTTGGTGTGAGTATGGTTCTCTGAATTCCCAGCCAGCGCAGGAGTTGAGGGCGCGCGTCTGTGCTGCACGCCCGGGGTGCGGCGTGGCTCGCAGTGCGGAGCTGCCAGGCCAGCACCGTGCTGCAGCCTGCAACGCTTGCTGAGGGGAGGGTCTGGCTCCGGAGTGGTTTTCCATGGATTAAAAAAANNNAAAAAAAAAAAAAAAAGTAAAAATATAAAAATGTAAGCCATTTGGGGTTGAGGGACAAACAAGGAGAGAGCTTTGCTTAGAAGAAATAGCACTGGAAAAATATTCTTTAATATGCAAGTCAGTATGTGAAAAGAACAATAAAAGGAAAAAGGTTCTAGCAGGAAATAAAATGAAACTTTTTTTCATTACAGTCAAGAAAAACTTAGATGAGTTTTTCTTTGCTAATAAACTACACTGCTTCATTTTGCAGCTGAGCCTTTTTCTGAAGCTGACTGGCAATTGTTCATACTTTTTTTTTTTTTTTTTAAATCTCTGGGCAATGAAAAAAGCCCTTCATGCACCAGGAGACATGGTAACGCAATACTTGTCTCATCTTCACACTTATTCAGCGGGTATTTACAGAGGGACAGCAGGAAGCTCTTTAAACTCTGTCCTGTTATGTTGCTCAGGATGTCTCTTAATCAGATCTGTTTAGTTGTGTCTGTCCTACACTGGGGCTGTACTCCAAAGGCATCTTCAAAAAAACCACACCTTGGTTTCCTGTGAGCAGGGTTTTTCTCAATATACTCTGTAACAGGCAAGGTTCTGAGGAAGGTTTTACTGCATGGCTTAAGGGTGCTGTACGAAAACTATAGCTTATTGTGGCTCATTTAGTGGATGAGAAAAACCTGCGCTTTAATGCTGTGTTTGTACTCCCAAGTGTGGCAGAGGGGCATGTGATTAGTTTATTCTTCTGCAGGTTTGTGATGAGGTGAAGAGGAACAACTTCTCTTGTGCTCAGAGTAATGTAATACTGCAGGACACAGTCCCGTTATTACCATGTGAGCTGTGGTGTGCTGGCCAGTTGGTCCTGTAAGTCTTGATTCCAATAAGTGCTTAAAAGGAAAATGTGAAAATGAAATTGTTGTCTTCAAAAAACACATCTTGGGCTTAATTGGATTTAACTGTGTGCTTAAAATTGAGCCACACTTAACAGTACTTTCCCTGTGCTAGGGATTGCTCCTGAAATAGTCAACGCCTGATTCAGAGTCCAAGGTATTGTACTTCATTTGGTGTTCAGAGAGATGATTTCTGATGCTCTTTCTGGCGTGTGGCTTTTAATGGTCTCTCTGCATCCAGTTATTTGGCATGTTTGTTTGTAGTAAACAAAACAGCTGCTCGCGTTTTAGTGTTGCAGCAGTAGGGAAAATGCTGGGTTTGGAAAGAAAAGACTTCACGCTGTATGTAGTGCGCTTTGTCCAAGGATGTGCAAGTGCTCCACAAACATCTGAAGCTTCCTTCTCGGGGAGGGCGGCTGTCGCCTCGTTTGCTCTGGGCGTTGCTCTGCGCGCCTCCCGCCTGGAGCCCGGGGCGGCCGGTGGGAGGGCTGCAGGAGCGGCCGGGGGCTGGAGCCTGAGCTGCGCGCGGAGGGCGGCCCAGCACCGGAATCGAGTGCGCAGAGTCAGAGTCAGGCTCCCAGGTTTCAGCGGGAGCCGAGGCTCCTGACAGGGAGCATTTGCTGCACAGTTCGGTGGTTGCCCAGCACTGTCCCTTGCATAGTTCTGATGGGGTGTCACTGTGCAGCGCTACAGAGATGCTCACACGCACTTTTCTATTCCCTTTATTATGGGGAAAATTGGATTGGAAGTTGTCCACCGTACCAGAAAAGAAACCCTCCCTGGGTGCAAGAGTGGTGGCGAAGCGCCGTGTGTGCGCACCAGGAGCTGCCTCCCGGCTGGATGGGGCTCTACCGGTCGCGTGGCTTCCAGAATCGGCGTGGGGCAGGCGGCATGACTTAAGTATTGTTTGGAAAACAAAACAGATTGCAACTTTGCAGTGCTAATATGCAAACGAGCACTGCGAAAGGAGGAAGAATTATTTCTGCTGACGGCAGCTAATGTGCCGTGAAAGTAAAATCACAAACTGCCTCGCACCTGGCTTGCTGAAATGCTGAAGGAGCAATGTTCCACCCGGTGCCCCGTGGTGGCATTGCTGTGCGAACGGGGGAGGTCATCCCGTTCCCTGCCCCGTGGCACCTTTTTGGGGCGTTTGGATGGATGGGAAGACTTCATGCTGGTGGGGACGTCGGGCCAGTTAGGCTCGGTCTGAGAGCACCTGACTGAGTAAAGGAGCTGGGATGAACTTCAGTGTTGTCAGCTCTTGCGGTTTTGCCTTTGCTCTTGTGATACTTGATATATTTAAGCTTCAGTGTGGAGCTACATGGAGCTCTCAGCATTTGTTCTCAAAAGAGCAAAAAGAACTCCTACATTTCACCTGGAGAAGCTTAAAAATGTAAAGCTTCGTGTGTGAGTGCCAAAAAGAATGTTAAAAATTACTGTGTGTGCATTGAAAAGTACAGTTTGTGTGTGTTAGTCGTATGTTTTTGTCTGGTGATAACTCTTGTAGGCAGGAAGAGGGGAAAAGGCTGAGAGCAGAACGGATGGAGTTTGGGTTCTTTGTTTGTGGAACTCGTAAGAAAATGGGGAAAACACTTGTGAAAAGTTATTCAGTTGATGGGGAAATTTGTAGAAAATAATGCGTAACGCGAGCATATGCGTGTGTATGTGAAAGGGGAGGAGGGATGCCTTGAATAAACAGATAGAAGAGGGTGCATGTGGGAAGTAGGTCTCCTGATCCCGGCAGGGAACCAGAGGCTGAAGCTTCAAGGGTTGTGCTTGGCTCTGGGACCACATACGGGTCACTTAAAATGTCCATAGCCTGAGTTGCCTTTGAGTCCCAGCCTCTTCCTTGTCAATGAGATGGGTAAAACACAAGGATGTTTTGAGGCAGGGTGAATTGGACATTTGTGAGCCAGTTTGGAGGCTCTCCAGCAGATGTTTTGAATGAGATGCTGTCCCTGCCTCTCTGGTGCAGGGCAGCAGTGGGAGCTCCGTGATTTAATAGTGGCTGCAGACTGAGTGGGATCAGAAAACACTGCTTCTCCCACTTTTTAACACATACTGAAATGTTTCTAGCTGTTGACATGTATTTTAAAGTTATCAGTTGCTCCATGTCTCATACTGTAGCACGGACCAAGTTTGATCACAGAAGAAATTTCTGTGGTACCGATTTCTGACAGAAATGTAGATCAGAGTTTTATTATAACAGTGATAGAAGCACTGCTCAAATTCACAAATACGTTTTGTTAACCAGCTGCTACAGCTTCGTGTAAACCTGTATTGTGTGGCATTGGATCAGTCTGCTTCAAGAAACAAGTATGCACGCCTGCTTTTTGTCCTCCGTCGCGTTAGCTTGTGCTGTTTTAAAGCAAGCAGCTTTAGGAGGTGGGGTGATCCCTGCTGCGTACGGCGGGGACACCTGAAGCGCTGGAGAGGGAAGAGGCGAGTGGCTCTGCGCTGCGACGTGCCCACCGCAGCGCGGGGTCTGTCCTCGGCAGCGCTCGCGGGGCTGCCCCTCGGGCTGCCCCTGCTGCGGATGCTGCGCGTGGGCACTGTGCGGTGATGGCTTTGCTGGAGGCCGTGGCTCCCCCGGGCGCAGGTGACGGCCCGTAGCAGCACCGAGCCACAGCCACGCTGGTGCTGGCTACCTCGGGACCTGCTGGGCTGCGGGTGATTTCACGCTGCAGCAGCGGCGTGTTTGTCTCCCTGTTGAGCCATGGAGGTAATGGTGCATCTGCCTCACCGGCATCTCGTGAGGGTAATTAACAAGAAGACGCCATGGTGCTCAGACCCTGCCTTTCGTGGCCAGGTCAGTGCCTGTGTTATGCTGGTGGATAAAAAAAGGGTAATTGTGGCAGGTTTTGCTTCATTTATGCAGCATTTGTCATCTCTTTTGCCATCCGAGGATGTTTCAAGCACGTAGGCCCTGAGCAGCACCGCTCTCAGCCCTGAGGCCGGCCCGGAGACGGCCGAGGCCGCTAGCGTGCCGGGCAGCGGGCAGTGCCACAGCTCGTGCTGCTGTGCCGTTCTCAGGCCAAGATGCTGCTCTCTTCTGCGGTGAAATTTTAAGTTTGTTGGTGCCAATCTCCATGAATGCAGGGCAGTAAGTAGTGCAGCACGTAGCCAGCTGGTCTCCCCCATCTCCGGGGATTTGTGTTCGCAGTGACCGCGTGCAGGCCCTGGGGGGCTGCGAGGGGCCGCGTGTGCCCTCTGCACCCTTTCCTGTCGGGGCCTGCGGCTGGGAGTTGGCTCCCGGCAGCGCTGCTGCCTGGGCAGGTGCAGCCGGGCCTCTCACTGCCTCCTGAGCCATGGCCTCCGTGTCGGCTCCACCGACTCCGTTATTCCGTTTCAGAAATGCAGCGCTGGAACCTATTTTCCCGTCAAGCTAAGCAGACCCAGGGGACGGCCGCCCGCGTGCTGGCGGGCATAAATTGTTCTGGGCAATTAGACCCGGCTGCAGGACTGGATTGCAGAGGAGATCAGAGCGGGCCCAAGGCTTGCTTTGCTCCAACCAAGGCAGGCCTTTCTGTCTTCATAAAAGCACAACAAACACAACATGCCCTGAAGCCAAGGACAGGGTAATGCTAGGATGGTTTTGCTGTGCTCCCTGTGTTGCTGTTGTCTTCAGCTTGATTTCCATCATGACAGGCAGCCCTGAAGTACCCCGAGTTACAGGTGCCTGGGAGACGAGAGCCACCTCGTCTGGAGAAAGTCAGTGCCAGTGCCTGGATGAAGTTAGGAGCTGTGAATGCTGTCTCCCAGAGAGGCCTGTTCTGCATCCACCTTTCTTGCAGAGACCTGTACACCTCTCTGGTGGTGATCCCGGCTGCGTAGGTATATTGTACCTTTTGGAGAAGTGTCCCAGGAGTTTATACAATGCCTTCCATCTGCTGGATGGAGATCGTTATCAACCCAAGCTGTCATTACACTGTCACTGGCCCTGTTTGTTTTCTTCCTTCCTGTTTTCACTGCCTTTACTGCTGCCGGTTGTGTAGTGGCACAGCAGTCCCTGTTGCCAAAGAGAGAACTGCCTTTATGTTTCCAAGTGCTTTTTGCAAGAACCTTGTCTTCCCACTCAGTGGTGCTAGCTAATGTGTGGCAGGCCAAAGGAAAACTCACAGTTTATAACCCGGTCTGAGAGTGGCAAACTACCTTGCTTTCATCAATACTTCATATAATTAAGGAATTATTATTAAGGAATTCATGGGAAATTGTATATGGAGTCATCTTTAATTTGTCCTGCTGTGGAAAGCTTTTTTTTTTCTGGAGAGCAGTAGTCATTCCTGCATCGCCCTTGGTAGAGTAAGAGTTGAGTAACGTCTTGGCATTTTGAGGGAACGTTTTGAAGTCCAAGAGTAGCCCCTGTGCTTTTTGGCGAGCAATTGGGATGCTCTTTGCCATGTAACGGCTGGTGAGCAAGCCCTGAGATTAACGTGATTGAATGACTGTTTTAATTTCAGCCCTGATGGAGCAAAATTAGTTACAATGATATGTGTGTGTTGAATAAAATTGTAGTTTTATTAGCTATAATTGCTGAAGAAGACTTTTTAAAGACTTGACTGCTGGGGGGAAAGATTGCTAGCACTGGAATTTGTTCTTGCACAGTATGGCATTGATTATTATCATGGTGCATAATGTGTTCGCCCTCGGTTGGTAAGTTGTCACTGCGAACCACTGGGACGCACTCAGCGAGGGACCCCACCGTGCGTCTTCAGCCCCCTGGGGAGCGCTGCACTAGTTGTGCCTGATCCGCAGAGGTTACAAATCTGTTGCCATGCAGCCGGCAGCCGTGGCTGCTTAGTGGAGCTGTAGGGTTTGGTGCTTTCGGCCCCAGAGGTCTGCAGCTCGCTCCCCAGTGTGCTTACCAAGAGGGCAGCCATCAGGGTGGAGCTGTCAGGTGCGGTGGGATGGGGATAAGCCACCCCTGGGATGGTCATCGCTGCGGGGATGTGGTTCTTAAACACTGGCACTGCTGGAGCCCGAGCAAGTGGTCAGGGGCATTACGAGGAGGGAAGGGGCTACAGTAGAAGGAGGGAGGGCTTTTTTGACGGAGGGGAAAAGGTGAAAGTATTTGTTTCTTTGTTTAATTCCATAGTAATCAAACCCAGAGGCCTGGTGTGGGGGAACAATTTTTTGTAATTGTCTGGCATGCGATATGCATTTGTCTTAATTTATGTTGGGGGAGGCTGTAAATCTGCAGAAATGCATTGCTGGCGCTTAGATTTCACATGCGTATTTAAAATAATAGCACCTGACAGTTTACTAGCAGCTAAGAGTTTTTTCTGCTTCAGAAAGCAAAATATTGCAGGAGTGTGCAGTGTGTATAAATCATTTGAGGAATTAGACCAGAATATCCAGCACACTTTTCTTGGAAGAACAGAAGATGTGATAGACCTGTAAAGATTACAAATCTGGGGCGGAGGGGTAGAAACACAGCGCAGACACATGTTGCTGAATGTCATCCTTCTGTAATTTCTTTTCTCCTAGGACCTCATCTGAATTGCCACAGCGTTAGATTGCAGCGCGTTATTTCATTTGTTTGGCCTAATTCTTCTTTACCTTGAAGGGATGGAAAATGTGGCACTAAATCTGATTGAGAGTACTAGAAATGAGCAGCCCCCAGCCGAATCTGTCAGAGCTCTGCCATGGGGGTCCTGGGGGGAGGCAGGAGGGTCTCCACCTGCTCTGGATGTGTCAGGAGCTTGGGTTTTGGATCAGGACAAACTTTCCTGGACTGGATGAGGAGGCGTGTGAGGAATAAAGGCTGCTGCATGTTCATTAGTTACAGCTGTGAAAGTCAGTGGTTTTCCCATGGATGTTTTACTGAGTGAGCAAACTTGATTCAAAGGAAAAAAAAAAAAGAACTTGGAAATATGATATAGTAGCTGTTGTTTGTCCTGTGCATGCATGCAGACACCCTGTAAATAACCACCCACTTTATAAGCTGCATTTATACGAACTGCCTCCTGGGCTGGCCAGTCTGTGCAGACGTGGAGCAGCAGCAGCCCCTCGGAGCTGTGCCCTGCCCCGGCCGTGAGGGTGGCTCTGCAGGGGCACAGGTTGATGGTGCTTCCTCTCTTCCCTGAACTGTTTCCTTTAAGGAGGGTTGTCCTGTATCTTGGGTCCTGTTCCTGATCCTAGAGCTTTCCTGGTGGCCCTGTGTGGTGGTCCCACGGTAAAGAGGCACCGCAGGGTCTCCACTGGCTCCTGGGGAACCAGTTACAATTTTGGTTTGATTTCGACTGACTTGGCTCAGTGTACAAATCCAGGTTGTAGAAATAGAAGACCAGACATGAAGTTTTCCAGAAAACATCCAGTTTTTGTCATCCCAGCTTTCTAGCTAGGTTTTCACTGATTTCAGTGGCAGCACCTGTGGAGGCTGATTGAAACTACTGTCCTCCAAAACTTACTGAATTGCTTCTTATCTTTGTAGAAGATTCAGCCTTTTCATTAAGGTGTGAGTGGTGATGGGCTGGCGCCAGGTTTGATCATCTCTGACCGCTCAGGACTGCCCTGTGGAAAACGAGAGGAGTTGAAAATCCCTAAGAGGAAAGTGGGAGGAATGAATGGAGAATATTGTATATTCTAGTTCTGGCTGGATCGGTTGCATTAAATTCAGAGCCTTTCTGAGTACAATTAATAGTCATTTTATTTAGGTCATCCTGGTTTTGTTGCTTTAAATATATGTCACCATTAAAGTGGAAGAAAATCAAATACATTTATCTCTGTGGATCCTTTTGTGAACTGGTTGGGCATATTTTAAATAACCCTAGGAACTGTTAGGATTATTAAAGCCTTTGGCTCCTTCAGGTTTTTTTTTTTTTTTATTTCCTCCTCTTATTCCCTATTCCTCCTTCCAGGCAGTGATTAAAGAAAATGGTATAGCCTTTCCTTTTCTTAGAGCCCCAAGTGGATTGGAAAAAAGAGCTTAAATAAACTAAAACCCGTTACTTAGGCTTTATGTAAGAAACTGGGTCTAATTTGGATGTATGTATGGGGCATGCTTGGATAGGGGAGAAGTCTTTTAGACTTACGAAGTGTCCATTTATTCCTAGTATTGTCTGGCGAGTCTATCTGTCTTTGCTGTAAGCGCAAAGAAAATTGTGTTCATTTTGTAACACTCTCTCATTTGATGCTCATTATTAGTTAGGATTAATCAGCTCCTTTCAGCCTCCATATTGAGCCACACCGCATGAGAAAACAGGGACCAGTTTTTGGGTTGCCAGGTGTTTCTGAGCTGCTGGCTCTGTGCTGCGCACGCGCTGGAGCGCGGCGGAGGCGCCCGCCGGGCCGTGGGACACCCTCGCGGTCCTGCCGGGGAGCTGGCCCAGCCTGCAAGTGCTGGTGCAAGCTCAGCTCTCTGCTGCTGCGGCTGTTGGCCGCCTCCAGGCGACGTGCCTCCAGGATGCCGCCTTCGCAGGTGGTGACAGGGTTCAGCTGCGGACTGGTAGCTGAAGCCACAGGTCTTCATGGGCTGAGACACGGCTCCCGAGGTGCTTGGGGACACAGCAGGCGTGTCTGGCACTGGGGATAGGGAGGGCAGCTCTGCGACCGGCTGTCCTCTGCTTCTGCAGTACTGATGGAGAGGTGAGGCTGCTGGTCAAGCAAACGGTACCAGAGTGAGTTGCACTGGCTTCCAGTAGCACTATTACTGGCAGAGGTTGCCTTGAAACGCTACCTGGGCCTTGTAAAACCCCTGCACGTTGCTACAGGTGGATGATCTTACTTCTGGGTGAAGCACTCTGCTCCGACTGCCCTGTCTGCAGTGCAGAGGCTGCGTCTTCTCTGGCCATTGAGGTCTGCTGGTCGGTCCAGCGCTGTGGTAGGTGGTCAGTCCTGGGTGCGTCCCAGCCAGGCCTTGGACGTGGGGATTGTATCTTCCAGTCCTGTTTCTGCCCCTGCAGAAAGCTTCCTTCTTTTTTGTAGGCAAGGCACTAGCTGCATGTTTTGAGTTGAGATCTGGAAAACTTGCTGTTTGAGCATCTTTAAAACACTGGGCAAGCAAAGGAACCTCATCATGGAGGAGGGGGTTAACTTCTGGACAGTCACAGCTACTGAATCTACTTGAGTTTCACTGAGTTTCGTCTATGTTTTTTTCTTTTCTTCCCTTGAAATAGGGATCAATTTGCTTACTACAGGGTTTACTGCCGGTTACCTTGACTGTGTCCCCTATTTCTCCTTGATGAAAACTTGAACAAGCCACTTGTGTTTGATTCACAGAGAACCGTGAGAAACGGACTGTGTGTGTGAGGCAGTGTGGTTTTCTCATTCTATTCAGCCCTTTGTATATTCAAATTCTTCTAGTTTCAGTTCTTGCTGTTCTGCCAGATTTCCATACCATTGATGGGTTTTCTGAATTAATAAGTTTCTTTCTCCCCCTCCATCCCATACCCTTGCCACCTTTTTGCAACTGGTGAAAAGTTTTTCTAAGCGCGCTACCCTCTCCGTATTGATTTTCTTCTCTTGCTTGTCTAACCAGCTCTTAGATGTTTTATTTTGCAAAGCGTTAATAGAATTTTTCTTTTGCCATTGCACTCTATCTATTCAGGAGGTTTCAAGAAGTCTCATTGTGTCACTGGACTATAGAGGAAAGAGGCTATTCTTCTGTTACAATGGCTGCCCTAAAAAATAACACAGGGTGGGGTAAACTCAAAAAGGGCAGAGACGGAGATAAAATGTTCTGACCTTAGGAAACAGAAAAGATAACCAATTAGACATTGTTGAAAGGGCACCAGCTGGCTTAAAGAACACCCCCCTGATTATTTTTTCTTAAAGGCATGCTTGGTCCAAATCTGCAACTCAGCTGTAGAGAGCTACTTCTCCCCTTCCAGGTTTTCAGATTTGAACTCGAGGGTCTGACCCTTCTGTACTTAGCTGCACGCCTGGTTCTGACCCAGCAGCAGGCTCCTCTTGGAGGCTCAGCGCCCACGTCCAGGGGGAGCTGCGCTCTTCGGGGACCCGGCCAGCACATTGGAAGTCTCCTGGATTATCCCATGCAGGCTTCGTTTGTTACTGTTAATAAGGATTTATTTGCATAAAAAAGATCTGTGCCAAGATCATCATTCCAGTGGAGCAGGGCCGTGGTACACGTGACACAAAAATTTGTTTGCCCAGCGGGTATGCGTCTGGTGGGTGAGACAGCATGGCACGCTGTGGAGGTGGGAGAGGCGAGCAACACAGTGATCCCAGTATAACCAGGAGCTGTACCTGGGTACCGTCCCCCTCACCGCATCCCTTGCCAGGACCTGTCCCCTCTGTGTCATGGCCTCACTTGGAGGAACAGGATGAGGCTGCACAAGAGGCTAAAACCTTTGTTGTTGCTGCTGCGGCCGTAGCTGAGCCCGAGACCGGGTTTTGAACCCCGCAGCTCAGGTTTCAGCGTGCTGGAGGACTTCTGGATGAGGCATGGCCGTGATAAAGCGAAGTGAGGTTGGATTCATGTTGTGCCTCATTTTATTTCACCTGTCTGCCTAAAAGCAATAAACAGCCTTCTGAAAGTCCCCAGTAATTCATGTCCTTGCAGGAGGAGGTGTCATTTTGGGATGCCAGCTCTTTCAGGGTGTTTGCAGCCAGGTGAGTGCGGGACAGAGAGCCCGCTTGGGCTGGTGGTGGTTGTGCTGCAGCACCTCCAGGACCTTGGTGGTCCTCTCAGAGCTCTAGAGTGGGATTTGAAGCAAAGACTTTATGCTGGGAGAGCCACCTGTTAAAACTTGTGGAACAGAGTGATTTGTGTAGGGATAAAAGGGTGGTCAGCAGGCTTTCATGGCCTGAGGCTGAGGAAGCTACAGTGCTCTAGGAAACAGTGTTAGGTGCAATATGTAATTTTTGTTTCCAGTGAGGCCAAGACCTGTGAGAATGAAAAATAAAGATTGCTGTACAAACATAACCCCAGAGCAGAGATAAGTGGTTGTGGTAGGGTGAAGGGGAGCTCTGTCCTTATCTGCCTTCTGATGTTACTCAGACTTGTGAGTTTCCTTCCTCAAAGTGAAGAAAGACAGCAGGACAAATGACTCTGTGCTTAATGTGGTTTGGATTTTTCATTGTATCAGCATCTTTAGGTCTTGTTCGTGATGGGTATTCAGGAGACATACCCTTCTCCTCCATCTCAGGATGTTGCTAACACATTTTGCAAACCACTTTGAAAAAGTTAAGAACAAGTTAACCAGAGACAGGTTACTAAATATGTCCAGGTATAGTGTAAGGTTTTACTGCACTGCATTTTTATTATATCCTGGAATGTATTTTAATACAGTAGTTAACAGAGGTTCAAGCTGTGTTTTTACCACCTTCCCAAAATAAGTCTCTGCTCAGCCAAGACTGATATTGTAATTTAGCACAGAAGTAGGCTGTATGTGTGCTCCCCTGCATAGGAGGACTACAGTCAAACTGTACTCCCAGAACCATGAATTTTAACCAGGTGGGAGCTTTCAAATCCTGCTGTAATCCCAGGATCATATTAAGGTGGCAGAACCTGGCACGGCTACCAAAAGTGTTCCCACCTTTCCGTGAAGTGCTGTTCCTCTGCCCTTTGCAGCAGCCCGTCAGTGCAGGGAAACTGATCTGACTCGCAGCTAACCTGGAAGAGAAGGTGAGGTTCAGCTTAACCTGGACCACTTCCCTGGCTTCATTTGCTGCACAAACGTGCTGGCAGAAAGGAAGAGGTCAGCACAGAAGCAGGCACAAGCTGCTGGGATGAAAGCTAGACCCTTTGGTGGCACTGTGCAAGGTGAAGAGAGCGTGTAACTACATTGTAAGTTACTTTTCCTAAGATAAATGATTTATAGAAATCCCAGATATAAGAACATGAAAATCTCATAGAAATTACTGGACAAAAACCAGCTTAAAAAGGTAACCTTCCCCCAGCGTCTTCTGCAATTAAGCAGTGATGCAGGTTTTCATCAACCCTTCATTTAAAACAAGGAATGGGAAGTCTGTAAGTTTTTTCAGAAAGGCTGCACAGGACTTTTCCTGCAACATGCGGGACTGACCTGCATCAGCCCCTGCAGCCTCTGAGCAACAGTTTAAAATGTGATAATGCTAGAAAATAAATCCCAGCACAACAACCTTCTAAAATAAGTGTAAAATTTTAGGTGTGGCTGCACAGATTAAATGGAGGTGGAATAAATCATGCAAATAGTAATGAAAGTTGAAAGCAATTTGGTTGCACTTCAGTACGTTTCATCAGTCATCTCTCTTCTGAAGTGGAAATGCCAAGCCTGATGCGAATTAAACTTTGTCCCTCCTCCCTCTCCCCTCTTTCCTCTAGCTTTTGAAAAGGCCTTTTGAAAACCTCTGAATACCTTTCTTGGCTGACCAGATTTTACCCTGCTCATGCTCCTTGAAACCTCCTAATTCTCAGCCAAGACAGTGCCTCTAATTTGGAGAAGTCATGGTCGTGATTTGCATCCATGATTCCTCTCTTGGCCCTTCTTTATCTCTCTACAAAAGGGAAAAAGGCTGAGATGAGGCACGGCTAGGGACCGATGAGAGGTGGAAGAGCTGCTTAGATGTTTGGCTTTTTAGGGCAACAAAACTTCTAATGTTCACTTTTCTGCTTTAGGATCAAATGCCAGTTAGCATATGGGTTGAAAGCAGCAGATTTCCAAAAGGCAATGCTGACTGTGAGCAAAAGGAAGGAGATATGATACATCGTTTGTACCTACCTGAACTGAGGCTGCTCCTGCCTTTGCCTCCCCTTCCCAGTTTGTTTGTTTGTGTCTTTGTGAACTGTGCAGCCGGTGTGTTAAAGCACACCTCTCCCCTCTTGTGTCTTGCAGGTAGAGGACGCCATGCTTATGTTTGACAAGACGACCAACAGACATAGAGGTAAGAGGGAACGGGAGCTCATACATCACATTTTGTGACTGCTTCTGCATGGTGAGCACAGCCAAAAATCAGTGTCAACACAATGACCTATGTGGCTAAATTCAGTGGTGCTAAATCAGCAGAGCTCTTTGTGTTTGAGACGGCTCCCTCGGTCCTGCAGGTGTACAGAGGAAGGGCTGTTTGGCTTGTAATGCCACATCTCATGTGGGTTTTCTTATTAGAGGTGACTTTTCTGGTCAGTCTAATGACTTCTCCTTGAGAGGATCATTGTCAGGCTCTGCGGTGTCCCTGGAGATGGTAAAGCACAGGGAGCTGTGTGTGATGAGGCTGCAGGGAAGGGGAGAGTTAGAATGGGGAAAAAACTATCTCTGTATACCTGCTCTTGGTCCTGCGGGATGTGCATCCAAATGGGGTCAGCTCCAGCCCTGCTGGGATAACTGCTTAGCACTCCTGTCACCTCTGTATGTGGTTTCCTTCTGGTGCTGTGTGCCCAAATTGCTCTGATGCCCGTTTGCCCTTCGGCAGGAGTAAAACTCCTCCTTGGACCAAGCACAGGCTCAGCGGGGTTGGTGGCCAGCCAGTTTCTGTGGGCTCACAAATTTGTGAGTAAGTGTTTATGGGGCACATTCACATCCAAGTGTGTATGTAAGCTCTGCTTGTGGCCAGAGCCCTCTGGCTCGTCTCGTGGTGGTGGATGAAGACCATCCTTTGTAATGCTGTAGCTCCAAAGAGATCCCCGGTCACAGGTCAGGGTCCTGCTGTGGTAGGTGCTGGGCACATGCCAAGCTCGCTGGGGCTGCATCTAGATGCTGAGATTTGGATATGCTGGCAGCACTTCATGGGGTGTCAGGCTGAGGGCTGTTTTTCAGAGAACCTTTTCAGTGACGTTTCCTTGCCCAGAGTCAATGGGGCCTGGCCTCTCCACTCAACGCACGGCTGCTGGTTCAGATGCAATAATTTGACCTAAGGTTGCGGGAAATATGACCAAGTGTGTGAACTATACCTGAGTGGATGGGGAGGGAAATCTATGGGATGAGAACGTCAGCCACACTGCGGTCTCAATCTCTTGCCTCTCTGCTGAAAGCACTGCAGTGCCTCATTGGTGGCATGCTCATTTGTGAGGGTCCCAGGTGGGACCAAATTTGCATTGCTGTGACCAGCCGTAGATAATCCCTGTCTCCAAAGAGTCTGCAGCCCAAGCAGGAGAGAGGGATCGGAGGAAAGCTGTTTACCCTACTTCCCTGAAGAGGAACTGCGCGTGTTGCTTGCAGACAGCCAAGCGCCTGGCTGTGCCGGCCGCAGCAGCTCTCTGGTCTAGGTGACCGCAGAGCTGTCCTCCCTCCTCTGGCAGTGCCTCCACCACGGGGCAGGGACAGGGCGATGGGGCTGCCCGCCGCAGCGGTAAGACATCTGCACAGCAGCAGAGCTGCACGCTTCACCTGGGAAAAAGTGCGAGGACCAAAGATTGGGCTTTCTGGATCCACCTGTATCCGCGGGATACACAGAGGTTATTCCAAGGTGGCTGGCATTAGAGTAAGCTGAGCATAAGGCCAGTTAGGTTGAGACACCAGGGTATTAAGGTGTTAAACCCCTCCGTTGGGGTTTCCAGCATGCTGGAGTTTTGAAGCTCAGGACTGCTCATCCTCTGGTGATAACTCAGAGTAAGCAAGATCTCCAGAAGAGGAATTTCCCTGCACATATTTCACAAGAGAGACGAGGTTTCATCATTGCTTGTACAGTTCCGTGAAAATGAGCTGAGGATTATTTTCCGTTATAGCCATTCCTTTCAGTGGAAATAAATGATGCTCCTCTGTCTCTGGGTGAGTGGTTTACTCCATCGCTGCAGAGGCACGGGGCTCCAGGCACCGCTCAGCCGGGGGGAGTACCTGGGCGCTCACAGTGGCACAAACAACAGCGCTGGGGAGGGTCTCTGCGGCCCTTCTCTCCGAACGAGATTGATTTTATGCTACCACTCTCCCCACTTTAACAAAGCCTGTGTTTCCAGGCAGCGCAGCTTGTGGCTTCTGCCCCCACGCAACCGCAGGGACATGTAGCCCAGAGGTTTGTCCTCTGCCCTTCACGCTCCAGCCTTTCAGGTGTCCACACGTTGACTCTTTGAGAGGGCTCATTTGATTGATACATTATTGTCTCAGCCACGGGCGTTTTAGCTTCTTGGCATCGTGTATGTGGCCCGTTTGTTTAGGGAAACTGCCAGAAGGTGTAAAGGAGTCTGCGTCGGGTCAGGCAGCGTTGGGAACCCTGGAAACAGGGGGGAGCAGCCCAGAGCACCCGGCCGCTACCTTCGTGCCTCATCTCCATCTCCGCAGCAGCATGGGGAAACCCAAGCCCCCGGCGCTGTCTCATTTACTCACTGGTCTGGTATTTGCCTTAACAAGCAACCTAGTGCAAGTGGCTGGGAGAGTCAGGCAAACCTCCAAGATAACATTCCCTCCCTCCAGCAATTCCCTCCCAGGCACTAATCCCTCTCTCAAGCCCACGATCCTAGTACCCAGAAAAATTCAGCAGCACTGAGCAAAAGAGAGTTGCTTGGAAAGCTAAGCTCTCAGAGCCAGGGGAGGCCTTTCAACAGCCAGCACCCATCATTCTGTAGTGGGAGCCAAGCATTCAAAACTGTTGCATAGTTTGGAAAGTTCAGCCCCTGACAACTTCCTTTTATATCTGGGGCATCACCCATCCTTCTCTTTGCAACCACCCTTAAGCCGTAAACACCCTTCTCCGCTCAGGATCCTGGCACGCTCTTTGTTGCATTTAAGGGCTGCATTAGGTGGTGTTCAGTTCCGACCTGCTCAGCTGCGCTGGAGGAGTGCTGAGGGGCTGCAGTGCATCCGTGACAGATTCAGCCCCTGTGAATGTGCCTCAGTGAGTCAGCTGCCTGCTTCTGTTTGCTTGCTTTGTTTTCGTCTCTTTAGCCTGGCGAGTTTATGCAGCCTGCAGCGGGTGGGCTAGCAGCGTGCTCACGGGGGCTCTGGGCTTTGTCCATGGAGGCTTTTGCAGCCCAAGGTGCAGGTCCCTGACCTGCGGTTTCTCATCTCTGCCCTGGGGACAGTGATGAGGAGCTGCTGCTGTTACTGGGGAGCCATCCCCACCAGTCCCTCCAGGGGAGGCTGCAGGCACGGGTGGCTGCAGGCGGTGCCGGTGCATCCTTCTCTATGTCCCTGGGAAGGGCTGTGCTGCAGGGGCAGGGTGAGAAAGCCCCTGTCTGCTGAAGTGTCCTGAGTCTTGGGGCTTTGTTCCCAGCCAGGCTCGTGGCTGTGCCAGCGGAAAGCCCTGTTCCTGCCGCTGAGCTCTCTGTGTTCTCTTGAAAAGCTTCTGCCTTCCTTAACAGTGCTGCGCTGCCAGGATCGTGTAGGGACATAAAAAATAGAGCACCTTAGTCCTTCCTCTGCATCCTTTGTACGGCACTCACCTCTTCCCGTGTACCGCAAGGCGATGGCTGCCTGGTCCCGCCTGGGGCTCTGTGCTGCCGTCAGCACGCTCCGAGGCAGGAGGGCACGGAAGCGCTGGTGTCCTGCTCTGTGCCGCCGCTGAGCTCTGCCCTGGCAGCTCTGTTCCTGCTCTTCTGTGCTCTGGGGGAAGCTGCAGCAGTGCACAGGAGCCCTGTTATCAGGCGTCAGCCCGAGCGATAAGCAGAGGATGGATTCTTCGTTCCAAAACATCTTTTTGCTATCTTATCTGGAGAAAAGGCCTGTAAATCCTGAAGTTGAGGGCTGCAGATGTAGTGGGCACCATAGCTGCAGTGAAACCTGGTTTTTGCACAAAGGGCTTTTTCCTCACAGTGTATGAGAGAAGAGGCAACAGGTGTTCCTTCCCCCCCACGGAAGTCTCTGAATTAATTTTATTGGTTAATTTTTTCTGTAGCCTAGTTTTTCTACTCGCAAACCATGAGGTTTCTCTTCACATCAGCATCCTTGTGTAAGCTCCTAGAGGAGGTCTAAGGGGTGAGCAGCTGAGTCCAGAAGGTCGGAAGACAGGCTGCAGATGCCGCTGGGTGGAAGCGATGCTATCTGCACCTCCTTTAGGCCCCGCCAGAGTCAGGTGCTGGCTCCGTCCCGCTGGCGTGGGCTGGGCACAAGCCCCCTCCGCCCTGCTCCTGGCTGGGGAGGGTCAGCTCCGTTTGCGAGGCTGTTTCCCAGGAAACAGGCTTACACTTTTGCTGGGTGAATGACAAGGACTGCTGTTTGCTCACTGGGATTAGCCAAAATTGCTGTTGGGATGAAGCCCGACTCGGTGCCGAGTGGCACTGCTGTGGCTGGAGCAGCTGCCTGGGACGCACCAGAGGCTGAGCTCTGGGTTTTCACCTCTGGCAAGGAGTGGTGGAAGGAAGAAGCAAGTGTAATAAAATAAAGGTAGAGAGTCATCTTTATCCTTGTGTTTGAATTTAACCAATCTTTTCAGACATTTTTTCCTTCTCTGTACAGGTAGCTGGCACTAATCAGGCTAATGAACTGGCTAGTAGGCTGTCATCATGAAGCGAGTTCTGCTGCATTGATCGTTTATAAAATCACCCCAGATTTTACGAATTGTGACATTCTGATTGTGTTGAAAACATGTTTAAAATGCAGTAGCATGCAAGCAGCGGTGTTAATGGCAATTCTTAAAACCACTTGCGGGTTGCAATCTGTATCTTCAAATTAGCCAAGGGAAAGAGAAATGGCAGATAAAATATCCATTGTGGTTTACTGTAGTTAGTGTATGCCTAGAATAATCAACGTAGGCAAGGGAAAGGAAAAGTATTAAAATTCACTCCCTACTGCTAGAAGGGAAATAAATTTCTTTGCAAGCAAATTGAGAATGTTTGTTGACATAATGCTGGCACGTGTGTGTTACTCGTGAGTGTATTCTGATAGTGTGTAACTTGTCTGCAAGCGTGGCACTGGGTCCACGTCCGTTAGTTGGTAGAAATGCGCAGATTTACCCAGATATAGCAAGAGGCATTTTCAAAGCTAGTCATCGTTGACCAGTTTTATTAATACCTTGGGAAGGCTTGAAAACCCCACCCAAAATAAAACACTGGCTTTGCCAGCAGAACACATAACTTTTGTAACATTTAAAATGTCATCAAGCTAACCATTTTATTTCCTCTATTGATGTCTTTTTCTTTTATAATGTCCAGCCATTCCTGGATGTTCTCTAAAGAAAATAAGAGTCAGAGCTACCGCATTTCATGCTTACCTGTCTAGCCATATTAATGGGAGGCTACAAATTCCATGAGTATTTAATGGAAGGGGTGGTTACTTTTCGGAGTACTGTAGGTAAAACAATCTCTAGATTCACTGGGATGCAGTGTGATCTTGCAAGGCTTCTCTTTCTAGCTTGGTCATTTCATTTTGATAGTGGGGATGCAAAGACGTAGCGCTCAGAAGGCCAGTGTCTCTGGGTCAGCTTTGTTAAGATGACATTTCTTTTTAGGAAGAGTTGGTGATCTTGTGTTGCTGTACCCTGTGCTGTACTTGTGCATTTCTGTACAGGGAGCAAAAACACACACCAAAGTTCTGTAAACACCCTGGAAAATCACTTGCATCACTTTCTTCACTGCCTAAAATTTCATAGAGCTGAAAATTACTGGGTCAATCTTGAAAGGATTTAGTAATTGGAAAGAAAAAAAAAGAGGGTGGTGTTATTTTGTTACCCTTGCAAACTGCAGATAAAATCTCGAGTTCAGCATTAGTTATTGATCTTTGGGGTTGGAAGGAGCCTTGCGAGATGATGATGTCCTTCTAACTTCATTATGAAGGGAAGCTCTAGAAGGCATACCAATCTGCTGCTGAGCAAGTCACGCAGGTGAAGCTGGAGGGGCTGGCCTCCTTGCCCTTGTGCTTTTCCCCGCGCTGGGTGATCCCCAGACCCCGGCAGCAGGAGCCTTGTTTGTTGTATCCGTCAAAGCTGGGAAGAAATGCTGTAGACGGCGGGCTGCTTGGAGAAGGGAGGAAGGAAGTGTCAGGTGAAAGGTGTCTGAACCGAGGGCTGCTGGAGTGGGCTCAGCTCTTCCCTGGCTGTTTAAATTCGGCGGAAAGGAAAGTGCAGTGGAGCAGAGTGTCTCCTGATTGATAAATTTGCTTGGCAACTCCCCTTTCTCCCGTTTCTTTCTGCGACTGTTAGGCATGTAGGTAGAGATGAGTCAAGAGAAGGTGATACATTGGTTAGTTAATGTGACGGGATGCTCTTGATCACAGCCTTAAATACTCTGCACCAGCATGTACCTGCTTTGGGCTGCGCTTGCCTGTACCCATCTGCTGCCTCAAAAGCCATCCACTGCGTCTGTCACGTCAGTCCCACATCTTGAGCGTGCAGAGAGAAAAATAAAGATTTTGACTGATCGAATCCCCCAAGTTGTAATTGCTGGTATTAAATGTAATGCTATATGTTTTTCAAAGCCATACAGCCCCCAGAGTTATTTTCGTATCAATTAACTCTCTCACATGGTTAGGAATGGCAGGGGAGAGAGGAGGGAAGTGACAGCATGTGATTTGGGCTTCTTTAATCTTAAAACTAAACAAAATTAAAGAAAGACAGGCTGTCTGTGTGATGCAAACAATATCCTCTGTGTTGGGGCTTAAAACATCTCCAAAAGACAGGCATTTATCGCAGCAGATCTTTAAACAACTTGCATTTTTGCAGTTGTGGCAAACCCGTCAGTTGCGTGCCATGCCTCAGGTGCCCGGGCAGGGGCTGCGCTGCCCGGCCTTGCTGCACGCCCGCAGCTGCGGCAGGGGCTGGATTTCGCCTGAGCTTCGCCTCCAGCCAGGCGAGGAAAGCCGCGTTTCTGAGCCGAGGCTCCCGCGGGCTGCGCACTGGGCTCCTGGCGTCTTCGCTTGGCATCCCAGCAGCCTTCTCGTGGGGACACGGGAGCTCTGCGGTGCACGGAGACTAGCGTGCCCATGAGAGGAGAGCTTTGGGGGTTGGTCTAAAACCGCAGAATTCAAACCAAAAGGTTCGTGCCTGCTTTCTCCCTGCCGCTTGTCAGCGGTGGTGGGGCTGTCTGCGCACCTCCGCGGATGCGCGCGGGAGCGCGGGGCCTGCCGCTTCCTTGCCGCGTTCTCCTCTCAAGGAAGAACATGAGGGTTGTGCGTCCTGTTTGTGCTATCCCTGTCTAGCAGATCTCGGTGCATAAAAGTAATTGTCCAGGTGGAAGCGGTTGGCATAATCGTTGTATTTATTGGAAGAGACAGGAGTGATGTTGTTAGTGAGATATTGCCGGTGCCTCAGCGAAGGATGATGCTTTTCTTAGGAGAAAAATAGCCTTTTGTGTGGTCCGGCTTCCAAAACCTCAGTTTTGTAGTTGACCTCTGAAGTTGTAGTTGACATTTTTATAGATGAGATATAAATATAATTAAGAGTCACTGCAATTATTTGTTTATCGCTGTCTCCATCAAATAAAATAAGGTCATGTGCATTTAAAAATACATCTCCAAGCAGTTTTGAGAAGACAGTGTTTAAAATATATGGAAATAATTGCGTAATTTGGTCATTTTAAGTGTAGCTTTTCTTTGCAGCAGTGTGCCAACAGTACCGTGCGCTTTGAGGAAAGCTTGGGAGGAAACCTTTTGTCTGCTCACATAGCTTTGCTTTTAGAAGGATGGGGCTAATGGGGACCTCCTGTTTGGCCAGGTTTGACCCACAGGACTTTGGAAAAGCATCCACAATGATGATGGTGGTGTTGTTTTTGGTGCCTAAAATGCTTTAAAAGCTTTGGATGAAAACTGTGACATAAGATATAAATGGAGGCGGTATTATTATTATTGCTTTCCTAGATGAGACTGGCTTTTATTCCCTTGTCAATTTTATCACTTCATAAATGGGACTCCAGAGAGTGCAGTTGTTTTGAGAGAAGCGCTTGCCCTGCTTCTGCTTGTCCTCACACACATTCCCTAGCCAGTGAAATTCATCTTAGGGACCTGTGTTTTGCAGCACTGAGTGAGACTTTAACCCTTGGTGCATAGAGACCCAGCGCGTTTATCTTCTGCAAAAGGCATAGAGGACTGGAGGGAAGAGTAGCTGCAGGCAGGATTTTTTTATAGCGATTTTAAAGCAAATATTTGCTTCAAAACTTCAGAGGAGGGCTGTGAAGATTAATTAGTTAATATTATTTACCATTTACAGACCTATCAGTGAAAGTAGTGATGGCTGAGCTACAGTGCCATCATTCACACCTATCTGTTTAGATTGCAGTTATGACACGTGCCATATTAATATTTCATGTGTGTATGCTTTTAATATTACATCCCCACTTATAAATATTCATGTCATAAAACACATTAATGACTGCAAGGCTGAAGAATAATATTCACAGCTCTCTGCTTTGTATCCTGAGCTCAAATCCATCCCAGGTGGAAAGAAGGAGAGGCCGTGGCGGCTGTGGCTGGCGAGGTGGCACACGAGGAATGGCTCGTGGTTTCAGCCCAGCTCCGGGGTCCGCATCCTGCCTGTTTCCCACCTGACATCGATCTCTCCCCCTTCACCTTGGTGTCCAGCCATGGGGACCGCGAGTGCTTTTCCCCCCTGGACAGGGGTGGCCACGGCCGGGTGGTGCCTTTGCAAGGCCCCGCGCCAGTGCCCCCCAGGCTTGACACGCTTGGCGCTGCTCACTAGTTGTGTGTTGATAAACAAAGCAAAAAGGAAAAGCTGCCAAATCTTGGGTCTGTCTCCCTTGTCTTCTAATTTCTTGTCCAATGCCTATTGCTGCTGCATCAGGGCACCTTACGTGAAGTGTAAGAATAAATGCATTCAAGCCAGTATGAGCCCTGCATCCCAGTAGACTCTGTTTCAGAATAGCAAATAAGGCTCCTGGCCACGCTTTTCAAGGCGATTATTGAACGTCTCGGGTGGTTACAGTCATTCTGCCCCCAGCCTCATGCTGTATAACGCCACCTGAGGCTTGGAATAATTGCCCAGCTATGTACTGTCTGTCATACCTTATTGCTTAATTTTATACCAGTAATGAAAATTACATCCAGAGGAGGAGAAAGAGCGAACAGCTGCACTGGCCAGGACGCACCTAAGGAATAGATGCGTGCAAATGCTTTCTCTAAAGAAGGGGAGAGACTCAGCTTGCCAGCAGCACTCAGGAGATGGCTTGACATTTTTATTTTCGTGTTTAACAAACAAATGCAATAATAATAAGAAAAAAATCCCACCAACCTCCAGTAAAGGTTGCAAACATAGCGCAGAAATTAGTTTGAAAGTCTCTAGTTACACAATCAGACTTTAAGGTAAATACCAACTTAAAAGTACATTGTAAAGGACAGTAGATTTGTAATACTCATTTGTACCTTGTCTTTGTAGCTGACATGTATAAACAAATAATTTAAATCCTTCTCCCCAGAGGGATAGCCTTGCGTAGCCAGACCTTTTTGACCTTCTTAATTTATCTAGGCTCCTTTCGATTAGCTTTAATACCGGGAGTAACAAGAGGAGACATTGACTGAAATGTTCAGTCCTGGGTGCTCTCTCCACACCCTATCCCATGTGTGAGGCGAGGTAAAGGCAGGCGTCCCTGCCATAGCTCACCGGCGGCTCTGCAGGGTGGGCACCGCACGCAGGGGGCAGTGTCGGGCCCTCGCCCCTGTGCCAGGGACGCAGGAGGGGAAGGTCAGACCCGGAGCGTAAAACCTGCAGGAAGGGAGAGGTGTGCAGGAGGAAAGTTAGCGTTTTCTGTGGCACCTATATACAGAAGATACTAAATAGCTTTTCAAATACTAGCAAAGCCTCCTGAGGTTACTGGGATGATGGTTTTGCAGATCACCAGAGGCTGATAGTCAGATGCCTCGAATGGGAAAGCAGAGACACGGAAAGGTGGGAGATAGCAGTGTTGGTCTCGTAGAAGGTATCAGTGTGGCATCCAGGGCCAGAAGTAGGCAGAGCCACAAGCAGAAAACTGGGTGTTTCCTTCCCATAGAACTTCAGTTAATAGTCACTATCTTAAAAAAGAAAAGTCCTCCCATGCACTTAGTACGGAACAGTATCAATAACTTAATGTAATTAGACTATAGTATTGGAGAGTGCAAAGTAAATCAGTGGAACCTTGCTCATCTCTGAAAGGTTATTCAGGATCCTTAAAGCAAGAATTGTGCAAATATTTAAGATTTTTTTAAAATTATGATAATGGTTATGTTACATGTGCAGAAAGTCAGTATGCTGGGGCTGGACTGCGATGAGTGTTTGCAATAGAAGCAGACAGCGTAATCTTCACAGTCGAAGCTGCGTTGAGAAGACAGTGAGGTCATTTTAATAAGACTTCAGTTTGCCATCTTTATTGTCACTGCTGAGCAGCCAGTTTGAGTGACAGATAAATTAGCAAAAATCCTGATGATCTGTGAATGGAAGGAAACCCTAAATGCCGTGAATAAGTTCTTGCTTATGAATCTACTCAGCTGATGAAACTAAAAACCTTTTGCCTCTCAGAATGCAAGAACGAAGTGATTAGCAGGTAGTGTTTCGAGTCTTGTGGGACTATTTGAAAATGTTAATTGAGGAAAGGCCAGAAACAGGAGGAGAACAAAATACAACATTTACATAGATGGGCAGTCTTAGTACAATGAGCAGAATTAAAATCAGCAGAGTGACCTTGAGAAAACAGACAGCTACTTGCAATGTGCCTGTGCCCAAAGAAGTGATGTGAAAATACTGAAACATCTCACATTCTCACTCCCTAATGCATTGTTTTCTTTTCCCAGTGGATTGCTGAAAATGTATTGAGTGAAGCCTTTTAAATATGCATTGTGGGTTGGGATTTTTAATTTTTTTTATGTATATATATATGTGCTCTATATCTGCTGCTTTTGATAATAAAGCCTTTAGAGCACTTCTACTGAATACGGGGAGGGTGTGCTCAGCAGCCTGGGACGACCGAGAGAGGGTGAGCCGTAGTTGGTGGTGTCGCTGGGAGTGGTCGGTGTCCCTGCCTGTGCCTAGCGTAAGTCCCCTCCGTCTGCTGCCAGCCCACTCATGGCTGGTGCCCGAATGCTGCTGAAGCCTTTAATTTTACAAGGTCGTTCCCATACGTAAAGCCTCCTGGTGATCTGTTTCAACAAACAGATAACACATCCCCTATCCCAAAAACCTTGAGATTCAGCAGAAATGCTGTTATGCAAATAATGCTGGCAGCGCAAGGGAAGCTCTGCCACGCTGTCCCTGACCGCCGCTCTCTTTTCCTGGGCGTTTATTTTGGCGCGGGGGCGATGCGAGGGGCGGCTGGGCAGGGCAGGGCTCACCCCGCGCAGGTGCGCGAGCTCCTGCCCTCGGGACGCCCGCGTGCGGCCGAGCCGGGCCCCGTGTCCTGGGACCAGCAGCAGCTCCTGGGGCCACTCCGCTTGAGCTTCTGGTGGCTCTGCTGCTGGCAGTGGGGCATGTAAACGGAAACAGCGCTACCCTGCGATTAAGGGTTTACAGCTCTTGCACGGATGCATTCCACCTAATCAATCCTCTTGTATTAGCAAATTAGAAGCTGGTAAAATTACTAGCTTAGGTATGTAAAATGCGTACCACTGCAGCGACGCGGTGCCTGGGTCTCCGGGCAGGCCCCACCAAGCCGTGCTCGCTTCGTGCCGCAGCTTCTGCCAGCCGCCCTTGAACCCCTGCCGGCTGCGTTCGCAGGAGGCCGAGGCCGCTGCCCCTCTGCTGCCTCGCTCCCCGCAGCGCCTGCGCCTTGCTCCTCTGCCCTGACGCTGGTGGCTGCGGAGCCTGTGCTGTCCCGGCCCTGGCCCAGGGTCTCCTCGCTGCCACTGTCACCCTGCTGTCCTGCGCAGGACCTCGCAGCCCGAACTGTTCTTGGAGGTGGGCCCAGAAGCCCTGGTTCCCTCCCTTTTCCCATTACACGGCTCTAGTTTCCCACTGCTCAGGGGGCCGTACGAGGATCTTTCCCCAGCGTGGCTGCCTCCTCCGTGTGTTCTCCGCTGTCCCCACGATGAGAGGTCTGTGGAGAGCTGGGGTGCTGCTGCGGCACCCTGCCCCGGCTCGGGCTGGCCGAGAGAGCACAACGCCGGCTCCCACCCGAGGAAGCGAGCGCGCAGGTCTGGGGGAGGCCCTGGTTTGGGGGTGTGGGTCCAGGTATCCGGAATGTCAGGGATTTTCCCCCAGAGCAACAGAAAATCAGAAGCCCTGAACCGTTGCTAGAGCCGAGTTCCTGCTCTGGGAATTGAACGACCTGCGAGGACAAGCAGTTTGCTGCTGTACATGGTCGGCTCGCTGCTGGCCTTGGTGAGCCTGGGCACGCAGCTGCGGGGTGAGGGCAGAGCAAGCTGGGACTCGGTGCGGTGCGAGGGGACAGCGTGGCTTCCAGCTCCCGCTTCCTGAAGACTGGGCTGTAGATGTACTCAGTGTTGCCCCGTGCTTTATCAGCTTCTTTCGGCTTCTTGGGCAAAAGGGAAAGTACTGATTTCCCTGAAATTCTCTAGCTCGGTGTTCACCTCCTGCCAGCCAGCAGTTAGCAACAAGGGAAGACTGAAATGTCTCCAAAAAGAGTAATTCTTCCATGATTTCATCTTCCCCTTTGTTCCTCCCTTCAGGTGAGACCCTTTGAGCTCGCTTCCCCAAGTATCTCACGATGCAGATTTTGTTGGGTGATGCGGAGGGACGCCAGACGGCTCGTCCCAGGCTGAGCTAGAGGGAGCTTGTGTGGTTCGCACCATTCGTCGTCAGTGCCCACTTACCTGTATTCAAGAGCATTTTTCCCAAAACGTTAAGTTTTGACTTCTTTAATTAGGTTGATTAATATGTTCTTGCAAGGAGTAATTTTGCTTATGCTTTATGTTCGTGGGTTTTTTTGTTCTTTTTTTTTTTTTAACCTATAAGCTGAGGTAAGAACATCTGGCACTTTTTTTTGCTGGATCTGATAGAATAAATAAGTTGAAAAACAGCTTCTTGCAAAAAACTGCAGGTCAGCGGATTTGGTGGGTTTTGTGTGTTGTTTTTTTTTTTTTGTTAATTTATTGAGTGTTTTCTGGATGAGGAAGAGTACCTTAAACTAGCGTGATAATTTGGAGATTGTTCTCCATTTAAAAACACCTATGAACAGTAACTACTTATTTCCTTATTTTTCTGCTTTGGTAGAAGACCAGGAGTGAACAGATATAATAATAATTACCCTGCCCAGCCCTCCATGGAGCGATTTCAAAGCCCTTTGCACGCATCTAGTGAATTACGCTTGCAGCGTCCCTGTGAAGTCGGTAGGTTGTGGGGAGCTCGGGGCACGGCAAGGTTAATTGACTTGCTGGCGCTTCTGTCGGAGCCGAGAGCGGAGCCAGGGCGGGCTCCTCGGTGGGCGCTTCGACCACAGCACTGTCTTTCCATATTTACTCTTAATGGGACTGTTGCTGGCCCCGGCGTAAGTCATTTGGGAGCAGTGTTGTTGACTTCAATTGCCGCAAGGCTGGGGTCATGGAAACCTTCCCCGCGCTGGTCGTGCAAGTCGTATGTGCACACATGCAACAGCGAGCTCAGAATTAGGGCAGGATCTATAGAAAGCAGCTGGGCAAGAGACTATGTTTTAAGTGTAATTGTAGCAACAAACGTTACCCGGTCAGTTTATAGGAAGTGCAGATGACCTAAAACAATTTAAAAGGATTTGAGGTGGTTTTGGCTTTTGCCAGTTCCTCTGGTTCTGCAAGCAGAGCGGGGGACTCTCAGGCGTGGGCTCCCTGCATCAAACACAGACAGCAGCTTGAAGTGCCCATCCGTCCAACCCAGGACACGCAGAAACCAGGCACAGAGCGCGCGTCAGCCCCTTCTGCCCATCGGTCAGCGTGCTGGGAGCGCCCGCAGACCTAGCAGTGCTTGTCGCCAGTCTCTGGTCTAACGAGAGCCTTTCCCTGGAGCCGAGGGCTGGCTGTCCTGCGGCTGACCAGCTCCATCCAAGCTCCTGCCATGCTGCCAGCCACAGCTTTACGCCCGCGCGGAGCTCCCAGCTGGGCAGCGGGCACCGGCCCTTTGGCAGCAAGCACCGGGTGCGAACGCCCACTGAGAACGTTACGCGAGTCTGTTCCTATCAGCTCTGTTCCTCTGCACCCACATAGCGAACTAACAAAGGAGTAAAGACATTTGTTTTCCTCCAGTCTCTGGATGTTCCGTATAACTGCAGGAAAACAAATCAGATGACAAAAGTGTGGGATTTGTTTTCTTGCAAATCAGCAGCCTGTTTCCCTACCGCCCAGGTTTTTGCGTGACCATTTGAGTGGGTTTTGGTTTATCCCTCACAGGGCAGGAGCCTGTGCTGGTTTTGTACCCGCATTTGGGGTTTTGGAAGCTTCAGAAGCGGCACGTGGGTGGTGAGAGATGGAGGTAGGCTAATAACTTGCCCGGCTGCTCTGGGAAGGAGCAGCTGCGGAGGGAAGATGAGAGCAGCTGTGGGTATGAAATTAGTCATTCTATGAAGAAATGGATTTGATAAATAATAAAACAGTGGTATTAACAACAGATGCTTTCCAGGTCAGATGACTTTAATAAAAGCACCCAACAACTGTGGGTAATGGCATGAAAAATATATATCTATATTTATAGTTCTATCTATATGAAAAGGCATATAAGTAAATGTGTGTGTACATGCTTACATGTAAATGTACCTGGCATTTTATTTCTGTTTTAAGGTGACAGCGAAAGTTCTTTGCTGGCTTTGAGACTTGCCAAGAGAACCTGAAATCTGATCGATGCCTCCCGCACCTGGAGGCTCCCGCCCCTCCCTCTCTCAGCGCTGGTGCATTTGTTTTTATGTTCATACCTTTTCATTTCGATAACTGTTTTGATTTGTAAAATACTATGCCTTATACAATGTTTCCTTTATGATGATTTAGTATGCTCTTCTTATCTTTCACCTTAAATCTTTGATAGGAGCATTTTAAAAATGAAATTGCTACCTGACACCATTATCAACTCCTGGCTGCCTGCCAAAGGAGAAGGGAGTTACCCAGGAGGAGAGGCTTCCCAAAGCCGTAGCCAGCAGCGCGCAGAGCACCCGGGGTGCCTGGGCATGGGTACTGGGCGAAGGAGGGCAAGGAGCGGGGCCGGGAGCGCTGCGGGACCTGAGCGCGGCCGCTGCCGCTCACTCCTGCTCGTTCTCCATCGAGTCTGGAGCCCCGTGACCCCGCAGGGGTCAACACCGGCCGTGTCCGGGTGATGGCACCGACTCCAAGCATTTCTCTCTCCCGTCCCTGCTGGTACCACTGGCTCTCCTGTCCTGGCTCTGCACAGGAGGCGGCAGCGGTGTTCAGCGTGGCAGCGGGGCTGCTTCGTTTTCACTGCAAAGCCATAAAAGCGAACCTGAGGCTCAGGTTGTTTTTATCTGGCAGCACAACATTGCCTGCAAGTTTCCAGCACGTTCACATAATTGAAATGTTTTTGGATAACTATTCGTTGTGGCTGCTGAATGTAATTTATCAGTGGAAAGGCATCAGCAGTGGGAATATCAGTAAATAGAACTGTCTGACATGGCAGGTCATTTTTATTTTAATATAGTAGATTTAATGAACTCTTGTCTTTATAATTCATGGTACTTGCAGAATGCATCCATTTCCCCTCCTTAATGACGTTAGTTACAGATCTGTCCTTTGTTAGAGGGCTTTATTGCGGCTGGAGAACTTGACTTTCTCTGAGTTGTAGTGATACGTTCCCAAGGCGCAAAGGGTTATGTAATAGATTGTTGCCTTTTACATTCAAAACTGTTACTGATAAACGTAGCCGGAAACTTCCCTGAGTAGTTCATGCATTATTAATTATTGTTATTACTGAATCTCTTGAAAGGTCATTTGCGAAGACCTGTGCTACGTGTTTTGCCAGCTTACTGGGGGCACAGTTCTGAGCTGCTCTGCAGTGACACCTTACTGCTAGCTCGTGAGTGTTCGAGTATGTTTAGGTCACAGGCAATAGAAGACCCAAATCTGCTGTCAAGTGATTTAATAGCATTTGTGTCCAGCCTAACCCAATCTATCTCACCTCACAGAGAAGAAAAAAATAATCCTGCATCAAAATTACTGCTTTTGGAACTGTCTTGTCTCTTTTGAGTAGGAACTGGAGACAACTAGACAAGCTTCAATGAAAGCGAATAAAGAAACATTACTTTCTGAACACAATCTTCTGTTACCAGTCACTTTTCAACAGACATTCAATCAAAATGCTAATAGCAAAGGCAACAAGGGAGTGAGGTTATTGTAATACTAATTGATAGGCTGCAGGGATGGGTTTTGATAAGTGCTGCTGAAGATGTATTTTTGAAATATGATTCTCTTTAATTACAATGATAGTAATAAAAATGAACAAATGATTTAATGATAGTTTTCTAGGTAATGGCTTAAAGATTTTGTTCAAGTTATTTTGCAGGCTTTTTTAAAACCAGAAATTATGAAAATCACCTTAAAAATAAAGCTGTAGTGAAAGGTAGTGACTTTATCTAGACTTGTGTGGCTACTTTGCATCAAAATTAATACTGCCAAATATGAAGCTCTTGAATAAGAAATCCAATCATTTATTTATACAACAGACTTTGCAGAAAGCCCATAGTTGAAGGCACATTGCATGTAGGAATGCGTTTAATATCTAAGGCTTAGAATACTTAGGATCAATTATGCCAGCCATGATTTTAAAAGACATTTTGAGGGAGGGCAAAAATGTGCTGAGGGGTATTCAGTACGGTTTTAAAGTGCATCTAGGGTACCAGTTTTGATCATATTAATGGAGACTATTGACACTCGCTGATGGGAAGCTCCAAACGAAGCCCCGTTTTCCTGGTACAGCAGCAGCAGCTGATGTTGCGTGTCCCCTGGTCGATGGGAGAGCTGTGCCGAGACACCGCGTCGCCTGCGGGGCCGCCCCTGCCCCACCACAGCCCCCTCCTGCCTGCTTCGTCCCGTAGGAGCCGGGGGAACAAAGAGAAAGGGCAGATCTGTCACTAGCAGGCAGCCTCAGTTTCTGCTAATTTTCGATGAATTAGTTGATAATAAAACAAAGAAAGTTGTTGGTTTTTTTGAGTAGGGGGGGTGTTTTGCTTGTGTTGATGTGGGTGGGGGCTTTTCTGGGGCAGGGAAGGATGATCTCTCCTGCCTTTCAATTTGTCAGGCTCTCTCAAAGATCTGCCAGAGAAGAAAGGGTAATTAATAGGCTTGAAGTCATTTCCGATGTGTCAGTATTTCTGCCTTGCTTCCAAGTGATAATGTTCGCTGGCTCGAGGCCTCCGGGGAGCCTTCCATCTTATTAACTTGTCTAGGAGAAACAGTGAGTGGGGACAGCTTGGGCCAGTGGGTGACATGAAATAAGGATTTGTGGTGTAGTGAGCTGTAAACACTGGGGCCGATTGAGTAAAAAGTGGAGGAAAAAAAAAATAAGGAAAAAAATACTAAAAAGGCCACTTGTCACAAGTACAGCAGCACGTGTGATGGTGGGGGGGTGCGGCACTTCGTTTAGGCCAGCCTGCACCGACCCTGGAGCAAGGACCCTCTTCTTCCGTGTGTCTCAAAAACTGCTCTTCGGAGCTGGAGCTCTGCATCCTAAATTTCCATCCTCCCTGGTACATGCATGTATGGCTGGTCCTGTGGTGAACAACAGGATAAAGACTTCTGCTTCCTTCACCTTTGCGCTCTGCCATGTACAGGGCATCGCCTGTCCAGGCCTGGGAAGGGAATGAGCAACTGTACTGCGTTGCTGACATGTGTGCTTTAGGATTTTCCTATGGAAAATTTTCCTTTACACCACAGAGACATAGAAGAATACATTGAAAGCATATCCCTTCCCCTGCCTGCTAAGGAAATCCGTGCAAGCAGACGGGTTCCTGTCGGGACTTGTGGCACAGGCTGGTTTTGGAGGTGGGAGTGCCTTGGGCTGTCCTTGGTCGGCTTTTCGACAGGAGAGGCGCAATTAGAGGAGCAGTTGTGTGCATCTAGTTGGCAAAATAATTGTTAGTTCTTACCTTAACTCGCTATTCAGTGTTACCCTGTTCCAAGGTTTTGCTGTGGAAGGGGATACACAGGAGAGGAGAGATTCCTGGCCGCTGTGTGCATTTGGCAACTACACCTGTAATCGCTGCGTCAACGCAGGGGGTTGTGTAATTGCTTTCCCCCCTCTCAGTCCTGGAGAGATTTCATTAATTAGAATTAGAACACTTAAAAATAGAGATTATTTTTAAACTGTTGTCCCGATTATCCCGTATGATATAGGAAGGGAGTTGGATGGCAGCTCGGTTTTCCTCCTCCTTTCGCGAGGTTTGCTCAACGAACGCAGGGCAGGGCCTGACTCCCTCGAAGCAGGTGGGCTTCCCCCCGCGTGGGCTGGGGGCACGGCGGGGCAGTACCCAGGTGCACTTAGTTCAGGGCAGGTTAGAAATAAGGTGGTTGTAGGTGGGGGCAGGTCTGGATGTGCCGAGTTGCCCGCTGGTCTCTGGCTCCAGCGAAAGCTGCGGGACACCCTGGAGAAGAGGGAGGGGGAAGAGCGAGCGGTATCCGTAAGTTCACCGGATAAAACAAGGAGGAGATGACTGGGAGCAATGTTCTGTGCAACTGAGCTGATGCGCCTTGCGCAGTGTTGATCATCGCTGCTGTTGGAGCTCTGACCTTCATGACAGATGTGAGCTTACGTAAGGGTGATGCTGTATCTGCATATTTAACCTTCTTGAGTTTTTTGATTTTGTTTTTAATTCTTCATAGTAGAAGTGCAAAAGAGATTTCATTAGCTATTAAAGAAAAACACAACGGAGGCAGCACTGGTGTGAACTGTGTACAAGCTGTTCCTTGGAGATTGTTCCCTTTTTGTTTTTTAAAGTAGCAAACCCTGGTGTTTTGGGTCACTGGGAAGGAACAGGATGTCTTTCACATATTGACAGATTTGTTTCTTCTCTTTTCTTTTCTGATCTCACTCCTGTTTGTCAAGCTCACTTTTCATTTTCCAGAGAAATGATTATGACTAAACATCTCTGACAACCTCTTCGCAAAATGTGAGAAGGCTACAATGGGGGGAAAAAAAAGAGCCAGCTCAAAGCAGTTCAGTGATTAAGCTACTTAACTGGGAAGTTTTTCTTTTCTACTGTGGCACGTATTGCTGCACAATAGAGTTCTTCTTGCAAGCACTTATTAGAGAGGCACTAGTGTAATCTAATTAAAATTTGTTTTAATATTCTGTGAAAATTAAAACTGAATCCTTCCTGTTAGAAAGAATGACCGTGCATGTATTAGTCCTCTATGTTTTGTTGTTGTTGTTAGCTTATTCAAATATTAACACTGTCTGCATGCTCAAAATGATGGTTTGCGTCCATTAACAGAGCTTAATTCTCAAATTAAATGATGAGTAATATATAGGAATAGGTGGAAGCTGGCTGCTGGATTTTTTTTTTTTTTTTTAATGCTAGTGTTACTTCCTGGAGGTAAATAAGGGGAGGGGATGCAGTGCAATCTTATCATTGAAATTAAAATAAAGCCTCATTATTTGAGGATGGATTTTAGTGGCTGAAGGTTTACTCTTTGTCTGAAGCTTCATCATGAATTCTTCCAGCTAATTGCCTGCTGATTAGCTGAGAGACAGGCGTTGCTAACGGTGGCCTTGAGCCTCAAATTATCCCCTGGAAGTCCCAGACAGGCAGCGCGGCGCTGGGAGGGCTGAGTGTGGGGCTGCCGCGGGCTCCATCGACCCGCCGGGACGCTGGGCCAGGCCGACCGGGAGCCCTCGGCCCCATGGCCGCCGCTGGCTTCCCTGGCTCGCGGCCTAATTCACTTCGCACTCATGTGTTCATTTGCACTTTTTTTTTTTTCCTAAGAGTTTTGAGTTCTTTCCAACTGAAGGACTTGGATAGCCAGTATATATATTTTCGGTACGTGTGTGGAAATGAAGAAAATACTGGCCTTCAGACAGGAGGTAGCAGCTTCCCTACCTTCTCTGGTCAGATTTAGTCCTGCTGTGGGGGAAAGTGTTTGGGGTAGTAAAAAAATACAGAACTTAAAAGCTGCAATTTATTTAAAAACAATTCCTTTAATTCTTGCACTGACCATGGAAAAATTACCACTGCTTGCTAAAAACGCCAGGAAACCTCCAAATATGCGAATGTTTTCCCCTTTCCCCAGCTGTCTTTCTGAAGTTGATTTGAAACACACTGGAAATATCTCTGTTCCTGATCTATTGAAAGTTTCCATTATTGACTGGCAGAAAGGCCGCTTTTGTGCATGTGTTGCTTGTGGGCAAAAGATAATTTTAAAAAGCGCCCTGTTTATCTCGAGAGAGCAGCGCGGTCGGAGTGCAGGGGGAGGCAGCAGCCCCAGGCCAGCCGTGATTGATGGATCTAAAACTTTGTGTGCAAGACAGCAGGATCTGCCGCAAAATGTGTTACGAGAGCAGCTCAGAGCCGGCGTGGGGCTTGGTGACGGTCCGGGGGCTTTAGCAACCCGAGCTTGTGTGCCCCTTCCCTGCCGCAGCGGGCAGACAGGGCTTATGGGGATTAGCGGTGCTAAACCCGGCCTCCCCTCCCCTTGGGAGCCGGGCACTAATAAAGCTGTACCAGGCTGAAAGGACAAGCAAACACTGCTTTGTAGCTATGGCAACTCGGGAAACAAGAGCTACGTGGAGTATTTCGGAGGAGAGCCCTTATTACGGAGAGTTTAAAGGGAAGGTTCTTAAAAACGCGGAGAGGCTTGGCAGGGTAATTAGACTTGCTGCTCTCAGAGCAAATGTGTAATCTCATGAAGCATTACTGGAGCGTCTGGCCTCGCTAAGAAAATACAGAGACGCTCAGCACAACAGCACATCGAACCTGGGCAGGGATCGTGCCGACACGAGTGGGTGTTCTGCCATCGAGCTCCTGGTTTACGCTCTTATTCTGTCAATCCCCTGCACTCGCGGTCTGCCTGCTGCTCAGCCTGCCTGCTAGCACGGCATTCTGCTGTCTGGGCTGCTTCGGAGGAGAAATCTTGTTCTCCTCAGCAAAAGATAAGGTCCAGATCAAAGCCTGATAACTGCTTGCAGCTCTGGGAGCATCGTTACAGGACGGGTCCTGGGCAGGGTGCTCGGATGAGCTGAGAGTTTGTGTCTGAGCTCTGTGTTGCTGGTGGCTTCCAAATTGTCCTGTAGCCCACTTGTACGTATGCTGTGAGTTCTGGTGGCCAGGTGTCTGACATTTGAAGTCAAGATGCAACCAGTTAATGAGTTACTACCTGCCGGTTCATGTGAAGTCCCTCATGTCCTCACCCCTGCTGAGCTGCTGTCATGGTTCAGCACCCCAGGGGGAACATGAGTGAGGGTCTGGCTTTAGCTTTGCTGCTGGTTCCCTGCATGCTGGTGCCAAATCTCCCCCTCGCTCCACGCCTCAGTTTGCCTGTCTGTGTGAGGTGGTGGATAGCGCTGTACTGATGCTAACGGTTTGCAGGTGCGAGACTTTACTGAAAGAAGAGAAGCAATGTGGTGCTCAGGTGGAAGTGATGATTTCCGTCCAAAGCAAAGAATCGTTGGCCTCTGCCTTTCATCTTCCAAAATGGTGCAGTACAGTTAGTGCTGGTGAAGGATGTAAGGCTGACAGCCAAGCGACCAAAGACCTCTTTTTGTCTTCCCCACGCAGCAAGGCAGAAGCCTTCAGCCGCAGCCAACCTTCGCTGTGACCTGCCCTGCCTGCGGAGGAGAGGGCAGCCCAGCTGCAATGAGTCTGTGCTTCTGTTCTGCAGCCTTCCTGTGCCCGCTCAGTCGCCAGCTCTTTCCTCAGCCTCTGTCGAGGCTGCCAGTTACTTCTCTTGGGGTGATGAGCGAGACACCCATTTAGAACCCAGATTCACGGTCTGTGTTTCACGCCAGCTGCCAGCCAGCACTTGGACTGTGACTGCTACTGCTTGCTGTCAGGTTTGGCCAGGTTCCTGCAGATGATGGCGAAGGAGGCCATGGTGGAGGCAGCTGGGGAGCTGCGGCTGCGGCATCACCCGGCTCTGCCAGGTCAGGGCCTTCCTGCAGCCTCCCCCAGCACGGGGCGGAGGGGCTGGGGCGGCTTGCGGGACATGTAGAGTCTGGCAGGACGGAGATAGCATCAGCTGGCCTTGGTAGATGTTGAAATAATCAACACAATCGATAACTTGCTTTATACTGGTTCCCTTGGTCGCACAGTCCGTCGAAGGAAATGATTTTAGCACTTGCCTGGAGCACGCCTGTCTGGGGAGTAACCATGCAGAAACGGCCATGGTGGCCGTGTTATTTGTACATCCAGCGCTCTGGCACAAGATAAAGTGTGCATCGTATGATTGATGGAAACCCGGTGTCAGGCGGGTGTCAGTCCTACCAGACTGAAATGACAATGGCATCATGTAGTGGATCAAAACATTAAGTCTTTAAAACCATATGTTCGATATGTCATATCACAAGAGCTTTATATTCTTGGCGATAACAATCAGCAACACGTTATCTGTGGTTTCTCGCCTGTACGTTTCTTACAAGCTGATAAACTTTGAGCTGGATGGGAATGAAGCGTGCATTGTCGTTCATGTCTTGATCAGACTTGGTAGAGTGCAGCTGGGGGCTGGTAATGGCGGAGCCCGGCAGCCCCCATGGTGGGTGAGGTTGAGCAGCTCTGCTGCAGCTCCCCGCCAGCAGCACTCGTGTAGCGCGGGGTCCTGGTGCGGCCCCCCAGGTAACGGAGAAAGCCTGCCCCAAAAGGCAGCAGCCCAGGTGGAAAGGCCCAGTGAAACGTGGAGGAAAAAAACAAGAGCAGGAAGGAAACAGCCCGCGGCCATGCTGCTCCTCGCAGCTGCGCTGCCCCCCAGCCCTGCCCGTAGGCTCCACAGCCAGGTAGCTGCTGTGGCCAACAGCGATACAGTGGTGCCGGTGTTTGAGAAGAGGGATGCTTCACTTCACTTGGCATTTTAATATCTTCCAGCAGTAGGTTGGAATTAGCACTTTTTTTAGTGTGTGGTGATTTATTTTGTTAAAAACCAAGGCATTATTCATAATTATGTAGTTTTATGAGGGTATACATAGCAGTATTCTTCCCGCAGTAGGCTGTGGGAGCTGGCATAATATTTAAATAAGAGCCCTGGGGAAAGGACACGCTTGCATTCAGAGGAGGGCTCCGCGCAGTTGCGGGCTCAGCCTATTGAACTAGCGTATAATTACCTCTATTCAGCACTGCCGCTCCAGTTATCAGCCGGCCGTCAGGGGAAGGCCAGCGTTTTAAAATGACATAGATTGTTAGAGAACATCAAACTTTTTTAATACAGTTAATGATCCTCAGCTATAAATAGTCTGTTCCCATTGACTGGCAATAAGGCTTTTGTGCTGTGCCTCATAGAGCTGCAAGGCTTTTCTTAGTTTGTTGTTTTTTTTTTTTTTTTCTCCATATGTACTGTAGGTCCTTTCATCCACATTGCTTACAAATAGCACCCCTCCCTTTCTGGATCAGAAAATGAAGCTCCTATGGAGCAGGAATTTGCCCGAGGTCACATGCAGGTTAATGGGTGGGGAAGGTGGGGGCCTGGCAGCTCTGTCCTCTGACCATTCGACCCTCCTCCTCCTCCCACGGGGATGGGGACAGGAATGGGCTCCTCCAGCATCTCTGCACCTCTCCAGTGTCACTGGATGGTCTTCTGGGAACGGCTTGCCCCTAGCTCATTAGTAAGACAGGCAGCTTTTGTATGTGCCATGCCCCAAAAGTTTGCTCGTTATCTTTCAAGTTGAAATATGAATATAGGTTAGTGGAGGAGAAATTTGGAGGCTGCGGAGACTGAGCTCAGAGGCTGCCACTGCTGTGGCACCAGCAGGGGCTGCGTTTCTCAGCTGCAGCCCAGGCATTTGAAGTGACAAGGACTTGGTCTGGAGGAGCCCCTGTCCGAGCAGGGCTGTGCGTTGACAGAGGAAATCCTGGGGCAAGTGAACATCTGCAGAGAGGAAGGGAGAGAACAAAATGCTTCGTCCTCAACAGTCTTGTCTGGAGACTGTGTAATTTAATTCACACTGAAGGTGAACATTGGTAACTGCTGAAAACTCAGCATGCAATGACCACAGCTCATTACAACTCTCCACAGACATGGCTGACTTTACATATGAGCTAATTATTCCATTTCTGCATCTGGCAGTGATAATGCTTTTCTCAAAAACAGCATAAAAGACCAGGGACTCCATGTTTCTTTTCTTAAGTCTCTGGGATTGACTGCTTTATGTAAGGGCTGGGTTCAAACCCAGAGACACTGCAAGTGCCTTTTATCCAGGTGCCCCCATGCAGGCTGGTGCTTCCCTCCTCCGTAGGACACTTGTGAGGATCAGCACACTCCACAGACTCTACTGTGGCCTCGCCTGCTGCAAAATCCTGTGAAATTCCAAGGCGAATTGTCTGCGTGAAGTCTGACCACTGCATTTTCTCTGTGCTCGGGTAGTTACTATTGCTTGTGTGCACACAGATGCCTCACCCTGTAGACTGTCTTTCTCTCAACAGAATTTGATTTGAACTGGCCAAGAAGTCCTAGAGCAGCACTTAGAAGCTGAGTGCCACCGACGCTCTGAGCTGGTTGCTTCACGCAGCATCATGGGCCTCCTGCGTGGTGTCGGGCTGTAGCTGCTACTGTGCTTTCGTAGACTTCAGAAGGGGCTGAATGTCCAAGCAAAATAATACCAACAAAAAAAAAAACAACAACAACAAGATGCTGAACCAGGCCCCCAACTTTCCCAACAGTGATTAAATAGCTGCATTTTGAATTGCCCAGAAGTTGTGGTGAGATCCTGCCACAGCTTTGTTCCGAGTGCCTGCAGACACAATAGGAAAAGGTCATCGCATAAACACCGCTTCTCCAAGGCAATCTCTTTGTCTGATTTGAAAGCCAGGAAGCAAAGGGTATTCTAATTTGAACTGCTCTGCCGTGGCAGGATCAGGAGTGCCTCCCCCACACCTTTCCACTCTCAGACACGTCTTCAGGTCAATAGCCTTGCACCGTCGGGCTGGAGAGGCACACTTGATCCGCCGGGTTTTGGCTGCTAATAGTTGGCATGTGCTTGCTCCTGCTGCGGGCACGAATGGAGGCTGGTGGGCTGGATATGAGCACGGGAGGGGAAATGCAGTGGGCAATAGATAGCTTGAGGTCTGGGCCAGCAGCACCCAGACTGTGAAAATGCTTCAGGGAATATTCGGGTGTGTATAATGAGTTCACCTTTTCCTTCGCCTGTGACTGCTGCTTGTGGAGGTTTTGTTTTTAAGCATAAAGATTTCAGTTTTCCCTAGTGGTTTGAAGAAAGGTTGAGTGTGTGGGGAAATCCACAGAACAATGCCACCAAAAATGCAAGGAGGAAAAGAAAGCTTTTAATAAAGCACTGCTTGGCATTTGTGCCTGGGAATTGTTTTTGGATGAATTTGGGCTGGGGGAAGCTGGTGGAGAAGGTCACCTCTGAAGGCAGCAGATGAAAAAGCAGCATGGCCAGCTCTTCTTGGGGAGCTTTGGCAGAAACCCGTCAGTCTGCAGGTGCGTGGGCGGCCCGTCCTCTGGCGTGCGATTCCCCTGCGTCCCTGGCGCAGCAGAGCAGCCCTCGATAGGTTGGTGCTTGCGCTTGAGTCAGGGCAGAGGAGATGGAGGGGAGCAAACGCTGAGGAAACCATCCACAGCAGGGAGAAGCTTGGCTGAACTGCGCTGAGCAGTCTGCCAGGGGAGATTAGACGACGGTGTTAAGGCATCCAGTGATGACAAAGTCGTGGTTACCTGAGGTATGATGCTCAGCAAAGAGAGTGCCTCTCTTCTGCCTTGTCTGTCAGTGCATGGTCTCGAAAAGCAGCTGCAGAGGAGGTGAAGTATCCCATTGTATCTGAAGAACGGTAGAAGCACACTGAAGTTATAGAAGTGATTGTAGCAAAGGCTCTGGATTTCGTGCCTGCAATGTGCCTGTCTCAGAGCCTTGTTTTCCTTTTCCTTTACCAGCAGATCCGCGTCATAAAGCTGTTCAGCCCTGTGTGGTCCCTATTAAAAGTTTTCTTTCCCAGGGTGATTCTGCTCCTTTGTAGCATCTGATTTTTGAACACTTTATACTATCAAACAGCAAAACTGCTTTTATTGATGCAGCAAAGAACAATGGGATCTCTCCAGCAGTGCTCCCAAAATACGCTCTTGGCTTTTTTTTATGTCTGGCTTCCAACAGTGGAAAAAATGATTAAGATGTGTTGGGTTTACTCTGGTCACTTCAACAGGAGATTGGTAATATCAACAAATGATTCCAGCAAATGGATTAGGTCCTTTTCTCCAGCAAGGCTGAAGCGACGTGTACTTGCCCTGTCCGTGCTCTTTCTGCGAGACAGACAGCTGAAAAAGCAGAACGCATCCACGATTTAATAGAGCACAGATCGGGTTAGGCAAAGATGATGGCATCGGGCGTGTGTCAGGTCACTGGAGCGATTGCAAGCTGGTTGGACGTGCATGGTCGCTGTTCATACAGTGACTGCACCCGCTGTGGCCCTGAGCTCATGCTCGCTTCCTCCGAGATGCAATTTCCCGTCCATGCAGAGATGGGAAACAGAGAAGACAAGAGGATGAGCAGCGGCTTAAAACCAGTTCTGCTGCATGTGTGAGCTTAGCTTTTCTGAGTGTCTAGGTACTAGCTTTGAATTTCCCGTGTGAACAGATGTCAGGGTACATGTGAGTCTGCCATGTTAAAACATATATGCCATATTAAAAATCTGTATGTGTATATATATATATAAATGGCATCTGCAAAATCTGACGTCTCCTGGCTATCTGGAGCTGTTACTGTAAAAACCAGGCTGTTTGCCTGTTTCAGAGAAGGAGAGGAGTGTGGAGCTTTGAATGCAGCTGGGGCCGGGGGTGTCCATGTTGTTAATGAGCAGACCGCAGGCCTGCCGTCAGCGCTGCGTGGCCGGATCGTACGCTGCGTTAGGTGGTGGTGACTGAGGGAACCTCCTCCAAACAGCAGCAGGGAGGGCTGAGAAGAGGGTCCAGTGCCTGAGGAGCTTGCAGGCATATCCCCAACCAGCAGGGAGGGGACCGAGAACGCCAGCTACTCTGGAGACCGCTTTGGGGCCGCACAGGAAGGGCACTGCGACCACCCAGAGAAGCAGCAGGGGCCCAAGGGCTGCTGGCCCCGGGGGCATTCCCCACGGGAGCAGGCGCTGGTGGAGGCGTTGCATCCACACGTTTTGGTGAGGATAAAGACTTGCAGGGCTCAGCCTCTGCTTGGAGGAGCCTGAAAGGAGTTTCAAGAGCAAGCTGCTGCAGCTGCTTCCATAAGTATCCCTTGTTTCATAACATTCTTTAAAAAGAAAAACAACCCAAAACCAAAAGCACCCAAAACCGTGAGAGTGAAATTGCATTTAGGCTGGATTGACTTGGCAGAAGAGTACTTTTTCCAGCATCAGGGAACATACAGGGTTTTAATTCAAGTGCATGTGCTATGTAATATTTTTATTTATTTGTCCATTCTTTTGGAGCACTTTATTATGTGGCCTTTGTTTTCCTTCAGATGTAAGGTGCTTGTTACGATCCATTGGTAGCCTGCCTTCCACTTCTAAACGTGTGCATTTCCACAGCAGGTTGCATCTGGCTTACTGGGAAAGAAAGGAGTCTGTGTACAGTGACTGAAGATTTCTTCTTTATATAGCACCTTAAAAAAAAGTGTAGTACCATTGAAGTGAAAGCCCGGCTTTCTGTGATAAAGGGCCCTGCAAATTGACCGCAGGGTCTTTCAGAAAAGTCTGTCTCCTTTTGATACAGACATAGCTGGGGGAAAAGAGAAGAGAAAAACAGGGTTGCCTGTGCTCACAGGAGTAAACAGGTGAGCATTGTAAATGTAAGTCCTGAAGAGCAATCCTGCCCGCTCCACAGACAATGCTAATGTATCTGATTCAACTGTATTTATGTACATTTCAGCTCTCAACAGATTGTCGCCCCACAGAGATGCTGGTGCTTTCGGCGCGGCAGAGTAATGAAACGTCACTCCGTGTGCTCACTGACAGCTGGGGAGGAAATCCACCTCTCCGTGCAGCCGGTTTATGCTTTAATATACGTTAAAGGTGCCTTTGGGACAAGTCCCTATCAGTTACATCGACAGGCGATTCTCAAGTTGTCAAGTGAAAGCTGACATGAATTTCTAGATGGTGTCAGTGTAATTGATGAGGGCTTTTCCCCACATATACCAATTCTAAATATATATGTAAGAAAGTGATTATCTTAATGTAATTCATTATTTGCTTGAAGTGCATGCTAAACTTGAACCCACTCGCTCTGATAAGCATTTATGTACTGAAGGAATTGATGTTATCTCTCTTTGCCTGTGGTCTTGAACAAAAAAGCACAGGCTTCAAGCTTATATTAAAAAAGGGTGCTTTCCACCTCTCCTGTATTTCTTCTGATCAGAGCTTTGCTAGGAACAGTACACCAGAGGAATCTGAACTTTTTTTTTGTTTTTAACCTATGCACACGAGAAGATCTGGAGCGTTTCAGTGTTTGCAGGGGGGCTTGCCAGCCAGTGTCTTGCACTTTGATTTTTCAGGGGAGGCCTCAGCCAGCCTGCACAGCGCTGCCTTCTCGTCAGTGGTGGGATCTGGTTTCCAGGAATAGCTCAGCAAATAGTTTGCTCTTTACATGTGTATCCAGAGGAACAAATGGTGCATATATTCAAAGCATCTGCCGTAGCTAGGCACTCCTTCTCACAGTAGTATATGTTGTTTGCTTAGGCAAATAGTGATACGGTGCGTGAGCAGCAGGGATGGTGTCTTAGCCGAGGATATTAATAATGTCCAAGAATGTTGTATGTTGCCTGGAGCTGTAGCCTGAAGGGGTCATTCTGCACAATTCAAAGGTATTATTTTAACCTGAGGCTAAGGTTCTCGTTTTTGCTGGTATTTCCCTTGACTCTCATCAGTATTTATTTCAATTCCTTGAATAGTCTTTTTGTAGTTTGGTGCCTAATTCTCTCTTCCTTTGCATGATGGTGTCTAGACAGCAGGGCAACAAGAGGCCACGGTCTCCTTCCCAGCTGAGGCTTGCAGCCGTTTGGGATGCAGCCTGGGATAGGTAACAAGTCCATACAGAACGCAAACCTGTAAGAAAGTGTGCCATCAGTTTTTGCACACAGCAGCATTTGACCTGGAAGTGAGGTGCAAATACAGCAAGTAAACCACAGCTGTGAAACAGTTAGTCGGACCTGGGGACTCTTTGTAGTGAGGGTCCCGCTCGGAGGTGCACTCAGTGGAGACATGCCCTTGCATGGTTTTTCACGCGAGCTTCGTGTCAGCAGCTCCTGCAGCAGCTGGGATGAATTACTAAATGCGGCGATGTCCGGGCTGTACCAGTCGCCCGTTAGCTCCCTGGTGTGCTCCCATTTCTGGCCAGTAGCGCAGGATCGGTGTGGAGGGCTGGACGCAGCCCGTGCTGGGTGCTCTGCTTTGGGCTGACGGCAGCAGCTGCCAGCCCTGGAGCTTGCCCCGTGGCAAAGCACGGCCTTTTGCCTTCCCATTCATCGTAGCCGATGCTCGTGTAGTGCTGAGAGACGAGATGCCTGCATTCCTGCAAGCGTCCTTCTGCTGCTCGTCAGGAGCCAGGACTTGGTGACAGCGGTGGCTCTGCGTGGGCAGTGCCGTGCGGCGTCCTGGGACGTGGGAGTCAGCATGAGCGCAGTGTCGCGGCTGGCTGAGGTCTCCCCCACGAAGCCAGCTCTGCAGGCACGTCGCTTCTCCTGGGGCACGGCTGCTGAGCCCCGGAGCTCTCAGGTGGTGGTAATTAAGTTTTAGAGGCCGGAGCAACATGAAGCTTCTGGGTTTGACGTGGGCTTTGGGGAGCAGCAGCGTTGGTAGTGGGTTTTGGCACGGCAGCTTTGTTCCTTCGCTGCAGAACTGCCTCGCGCTTCTCCTCGTGTTGAAATCAAACAGAAATCCCTGCTGTTGTGAGTCCCTTTTTCTCTGTCCAGCCCTGGAGTGCATCCGCTCCAGGGGACAGCAATGTCCCAGGTGAAGAGAAGCTGCTTGTTATGCCCTGAGTGACAGGGAACGGGGTCGTGAACAGATGGGTCGTCTTTGGTTTTCAGACCGGTAGGCATCCCTGGGCTGGGCTGAGATGTACAAGTTAGATTTTCCTGGGACTTTCAGTGTGTTTTAGTGGCAGGTTTTCTGGGTGAAGGTGGCTGAAATTGGACCAGTTGGTGGATGGAGAGCTGTGGAGCGCTGGGTCCATCCGCTGCTGTTTTCCCCTTGTGGTGCAGCTTCCTAACCAGCCGGTCAGGGGAGTGACGAGAGGTGCACATTTCGCCACGTTCTCCTCGTCGTGCGCTGTTCTTAGATCACTCAGAGTTTTACGCTGTTTTTGCGAAGCAGCCAGCCGTTGTGTGTGCCTGTGGGTGTCGATAAATACTAAAGACTTCTGATCCCTTGGTCAATCACAGTGATTTTCTGGGATTGAGTGAGCTTTTTTGGTCTCTTTGTTGCAGAAGATACAACTCTGGGAAAGCGTACATCCTTTTTTTTTTTTTTTTAATAATCTATTTCTATAATTGAAGGATTTCAGATTTCTTTTGTAAGAGCAAGCGCCTGCTTAAACATGGAGACAAATACAACCAATAATATGTACTTGAAATTTAATGCAAGCTAATTCATTTTGGCACAGCCCCAGATATGCTGATTAAATGGCCTGTGAAGTGCTACAATATCTTGATAATGTACGTTCTACATTTGATTATATAATCAATTATGTTGCACCTAATAAAATTTAAAATTAGTGAAAAAGCTCGGAGCAGATTCTATCGGGTACTGAGTGGGTCTTGGGCAGCTTTAAGGAAACTTCTGCAGTCATAAGCTGGGAAAGAGCTTGTGCGTGCGTATTTCCAAAGTACTGGTCTTCAGTAAAGAAGGAGGCAGCTGATGCTGAAGGAGGCAGCTCAGCAAAGTGTTCCTGTTTAACTCAGTGACTTGATCTAAAATAAACCATGTGCAGCTCCTGCTAGTTTCATGGGAATTCCCAGGTGCGTGGCCATCCCAAACTGGTGACCACCGTCAGAGTGCCGTGGGGTTCATGCACGAGGATTCAGCGATTCGTTACGACCCAACTTGTCCATCGCCCCCACCTCGTCTCGCTCCCCGCAGCAGCACCAGCTGCTGCCCTGCTCCTGGCGCAATGCGGGGCTGGGGCAGGGGGGCAGCCGGCTGCAGACCAAGTCCTCGCGCACCGGCTCGGGCTGTTCTGCTCCGGCATCTGCGACGCCCTCGCTGCCTTCCCATGGTAGCCGAGGGCTCTCGGGCCTGCCGCGAGCGTGGTGCTCCAGGGCTCGCCGACCCGATGTGGCCATGCGGGAGGGATCAGCCGTAATATCTGGCAATTGTTTCTCATTCCTTTACAGGAAAGTTAGTGGTTTCTGGGTGACTGGCTATGGCAGATTAGGGGGAATTTGGCCTGGGTTTTATGGCCCTCCCGTAAGACAGAGTTGATGGGAAACAAATGCGTTATGGCCCCTGACAAGCTGTTGCTACGTTTTTTGTTTCATTTTAAAACAGCACTATCAACCAGTTGGAATATGGGCCTGGAGTATCGCGGGGAGTAATCTAATTAGTATGAAGTCAATTCACTAGTTCCTTTTGTATCTCGTGATTAAATAAGTGGGAAAATGGCTTGAAAATTAGGTGCTAGAACGACCCAATTACATTTCTGTAGCTTTTTGTATTCAATTTCATAAACAATTTTGCTCTTCGCTGGTTAATCAGTGAATGCCTTTTTCCAGTTTGAAAAGCACTTTTGAAATTATAATGCAATTAAATTGTGTGTGGATGTTCTGGCATAGTGAGTGTGAAAGCTGGGGGCCTGGCAGACAGCCATGTTGTACCTTGACAGTAATGAGTTCCTGAGCTGGCAGCTTGCTCGTGTCATTCATAATATTGTCCACGCCGGGTTACTGTAAGATGCAGCTGCCTTCGCTCCTTCCAAGCTGGGGTCACCAGCATCCGTGCACCGCACCCGCTGCCTCCCGCTGTGGCGGCAGAGCCGCAGCGCTGGGGAGGGGGGGACCCATCCCTGCCCGACCAAACCTGCCCCGGGCGTCCTCGGGGGCTCTGCCGCAGCGCTGGGCGCAGGGCTCGCCCTGCAGCACCCTGCTCTGCGCCTGGCCGGTGGAGAGGGGGCTCTTCCACCGTGACCTTTTTTGCTAACAGTATTGAGTAGCTGCATGCTTGCTTCGTTGGTTTCCCCCCCCCCGCCCCCCACGAGCCTCTGCAAGACTGAGGGATGGGTAAGGGGGATGTAGGGGATTAACTACTGTTTTCCTGGAGGACATAACTGAGGCAAGTAGGAAAATGCTTTGATGGTGGCCAGAAGTATCCCTTGTCAAGGTGGAATGCAAAATTGCTGCTTTAAGTAAATCATTAAATCCCTGCTGAAGAGAAGCAGAACTGAGTTAATGTGAAAGCAGCGCACAGCATAAGGAGCTGCATGGCTGATGCCTTTGCTTCCCTCCGGCCTGCCAGGTGCCTCTGTGCTTTTGGGCTGGGTTTGCATTGAACAATGTCACAAATACGCTGACACGGCCTCCCAAGTCCATCCACGTTGGTTTGAGTCTCTGGGTGCGGCTGTCCTGGCGGTCTGTGAGCCAGGGGCACGGGGTTTTCCTGGAGGGGCCGGGCGGCATGGCTGGGCACAGCCTGCAGGGACGTCTCTGTGCCCTCCATGGGAGATGCCAGAGGTGCGGGAGACTTGCGGAGTTCACTCACAAGCAGAGTGACAGCTGGCCCTGGGGCATATTTTGTGGTGGACCATAATGACGGTAAGGCAGTCTAGCAGGGAGCACTACGACAGGAGCCAGAAAGACCTGCCAAAGCTCTGCCTCCTTCCTGCAGCCGCTGACTCGCCTTGAGCCGTTCATCCTTTTTCATCACCAGTCCTCGCGCCTCCTGTACTAGGCTGTGAAGTCTCAGCGCTCCCATTCGCCTCTCACCTGCCCGTGCGCCTTCCCCCAGGCTCTCTTGCGGATTTGGGCTCTGACAGTCCCCAGTGGAGCCATCTCCGCCATTTCTCCTCTGCGGAGGGTGAAACCTTCTTGTCAAAGCCACCAGCAGGCCTGTCCCTGGCCTCGCTGCAGCCTCGCTACCTGGTAGCTCTTGGCTCAGGGAAGCATTCAGTGAATTGTTGGCTCTGGCTCTGCATTTCCCTTCCCAAATGTTTGAAAACTGTCTTGTTTCCCCAGATGCACTGGTAGGCTTCCTCAAGACTTCCTCTGGGGCAGTGGTGGTTGTTTAAGCTCATCTCCTCACAGCAAATTGCCAGTGGTCCACACAGCACACGAATCGTGTAGCATCAGCTGGTATCTAACTGGATGCCAGCTGCAAGTGACTTCCAAAGGCCCACCGGCTCTTTGGGGCCACCAGGCTACGAAGACCCCTGTGTGGTACGTGCTTGTCCTGTACTGCTGCGTGTCCCCATGGGCCTTCTGAAGTCAAGGTTTGTCAGGGCATGCCTTTTATTCTTGTGGGGTGTTTGTCTCATGTTCAGCCCGCTCGTGGTGAGCGGGAGCTGAATTCAGCCTCCTCGGGAAGGGCGACGGAGGCTGCGTGATCACCACTGCCAGTGATTTACAGCCAAGCACCACAAGGAGAAAGGTAGAAAGCTGTGTTAAGAGAAAAAGAAATAATGTTAGAAATAATGACTTGCTTGGCAGGTTTTAACAAGTTCAGTAATGGTATTAGGTGCCCTTGGCTCAAGATAGTAACCTCCTCTTAAATGATCATTACCTGACTAATAAAGACCTCAGAGCAGGTCATTACAGCTTAATTTAGACATAGCATCCTGTTTGGTTTGCACAGCATTGCCATCTTTCAAGTTGTTGAATCTATTGCCTAAACGCCGTGGTTGGGAGTTGGGGTTTGCTTGGGCTTTTTCTCTCCCAGCTGTTGAGCAGCTTAACGAGGAACTGAGCATTTGCTCCTGATGTTCCTTCAGCTCACGGTGGCCGGACCCTGCTCAGAAGCTGCTCACGGAGGCAGGGATGGGCATGGGCAGGGAAGAGGACAAATGACTTTTCCAGCTTGTCGCTTCAGCTCTGCTTACAGCTTGTGCTCTTCCTGAGCATTGATTCAAGGAAGAGAAGGAAGAAATGATAGGAATGGAGGCTGCAGAGGTGGGAGCATGTGCAAGAAATGCAGGTGTGGGGGAAATGCTCTCTGCTTGTCATCAGCCGTGCAGTCGAACAGGGATTTTGCACAGCGCTGGGCTGGTGTTTGAGCCTAACTGTGATTCTCTTACAAAGATTTTAAGAGCTTATTGCTTCTTGTTAATCGTACTTTGTGCTTTTATTGTTCCTTTTCAGAGCACTTGATAAAAATGATTTTTTCTCATCCCAGGGTTTGTGGTAGAACTGTATGAGCCATGAATGGCATGAAAGAGGCTTATGGGATGGGTTGTCCTTTCTCAATACACATGAGCTAAGGGCACCAAGGAGAACTACCGGGCCACGAGTTTAGCACAAACTCAAGGATGTCTTTTTTCATATAAGACGCAAGTAAACTGTGGAGCTTATTGCCGCAAGACGCTGTGGAGACCAAGGGGATAAGAGGCTTCAAAAGTCATTGGCGGCTGCTGGTGAGCGCAGCGGGGCAGCTCCTCTGCTTGATGCGGCTGCATTTCAGCTCTGCCCTTGGTGCCCGCTATCTTGAAGTGATTTTAGGTCTTTTACGTTGAAAAGAGTTAATCGGGTATGATATTGCCATGTCACTCATCTGTAATGGCTGAGCACTGCAGGAGGCTGCTGCCCATAGCACTGCTCCGCGTCGTGCAGCTTGTCGGTGCAGCGGGACAAGGCAGGGAAAGCAGCGTCTGCCTTTGCTCTTCATACACGGGTACATGTGCGCATGATATGCGCACACATGCACGGCTGCTTTTTGTCCTGGTAGTGAAGTCGCTTTAAATTGAAGGGGGTTTTGTGCCGTGATAAATAGAGTGTCCGAGGGCAACCATTGCATCCTGCCTGTAGATGTGGATGTAGTGGCATTTTGGGACGGCCGATGGCGGGTGCTCAGCGCCCGAGCGCGGCAGAAATGCTGCTGCTTACTGCAGTGAGCTCGCCGCCCTCTTGACAGCTCCAGGAAAGCTCAGTGCCAAGGAGGCCGCCACTTGTGCATGTTCCGTAGTGGTCTACCAGGGAGCAGAGCTTCAGCCAGGACTCTGCCTCATGCCCCGTCCAGTGCCACCTCTTCGTGCTGAGGTGAGACGGGAGATGCTGCTCCATGTTGGCTGCCACCCGCCTTCTTGTCCCTGTCCTGGTGAATCCCTTGGGTTAGCATTTCAGGTCCAGTCCCAGCCTTTTAAGGACCGTCTCAGCTGAACTGTTTTGTGTGATTTGTGTACAGGCTGCTTGGCGAGGGCAGGGGATTAAAGGATGTAGCCATTTCCAAAGCTGCATCATGACATGGTGGAAGGGAGGGCAGCCGCAGCGCTGCTCACTGCCAGCCCTGGCCCGGCCCCTGATGCGGGGGCGCTGGGTAATAGAGCCGTGCAGGCAGCGCCGGGGAGGTTTACTCTGCTCACTTGGCTGGGTGCTTTCTTCCTCCAACTCCCCTCCCTGCATAAAGGGGCAGCTGAGCACCTCACAGGTGCAGTGAAAAGCCAGAGCGAGAAGCAACGCCAGAGGGAATATTGTGCTTGGGAATGTTGCGCACCCGAGCAGTGTGCCCAACCTTCCCACCCTCTCGCTGCGGAAGAGGGCTTAGGCTGATGGATGAGCGGGGGCAGCAGTGGTCGCGCAGGAGCAGAGACACCAGCCTGGGACCCGCCGTGCCACTGCAGCCCTCTCCTCGCTCGGAGATGAGCTGTCATGCTTCCCTAACCCCATTAACAGCAAGCTTTAAATGCAAGTAATTATAATAACCAACCCGCACCAGTTATTAATATTTTGAGGACATCTCTTTGATAAGCCCATCTTTTCCGCCAATTTCCTATTCAACCAAAAGCAAAACATCTTTCCTCCCAATATTGTAAATCTGTTGTTAAAATGAAGAAAAGAAAATGGAAAAAAGAAATCCCCCCAACAACAAAACCTTAACGCCAGGCTTGGTGCTGCATCGCCTTTGTTAGCCCTGGATAGAATTATGCATCATGAATAAAAACTGCTGTCAACATGCATTGGTTTCAAAACATTAGAGCATATGGTATGTGATTATCTGTATTGTCAAATGCAATAAAGTGAATTTGGATATAATAAAAAATGTAATATTTTAGAAATTTGGTAATAAACTGTGGAAGAATTGACAGGCAGAGAGTATTGGACGCCTGTAGGCAAACAGATGAAGTTGGCAGGCCTTCTCCACGCCGTGGGCAGCGCCTACTGCAGCCGCCTTAGGAGCATCGCTGTCGGTGGGGAACCCGGCCCGGGCAGCGGCACCAGGGCAGCGGTGGCCTCGCAGCCCTTCCTGCTGCCGCTCGCCGGTGCTCCTCCCGTCCCCGTCCCCATCTCGCAGAGCCGGGCGGGCGCTGGGGGCCCCACGGGCACCGGCGCTGGCTGCGGCACAGGGGCTGAGCGGCCGGGTGGTGGCGGCAGCCGGCTTGGCCTCTCGCGAGCGGGTCCCTGGGGTGACGGCTGCATGCCCGTTCCTGGCCGCGAGGTCGGCTCTTCTGGGGCTTTTTGGGAAGCCGAGCGGCTCGCCGCCTGCGTGGCACGGCGGCCACAGCTGCGGGCAAGTGGAGCACACTCCTTGTTCGCACCCTGCTGTGGGTGGTTCGTTTCTGGAGGGGAAAATAGCCTTTAGATTTGTCGCTGGCTCTGTGTGCTGCAGCTAACGAACAGACACAAGCATTCACTTGAAGCAGGAGGCTTGCATTCTGGTGGTAGACAGATTAATTGGATTTTACAAGCATTTGGGGTTTTCTTCTTTGATAGCAAAAAGAAATCCATTAGTTTATATCACGCTTCCACCACCCGGCTGCACTCCCATCATTTTTGTATACCACTGGCTTGTGTGAGAGCTGGAAAATCCTTACCTGGAACGAAAGGAGCGGTGAAGAGCTGTGATGAGCAAGAGTGGGTCTGCTTTGGACGCTGCCGAGGAGCTGGAGTTAAATACAGGCAAAAAAGTAAACACTCCCTGAGATAACTTCCTCCTTCAGTAGCTCGTATTTCAGCCTGGTGCATTAATTCTTGAGCCTCTGACAAAAATGCAACCGTTGAGACACGATGTCTCCAACATAGCAAAGCTGAACCAGGAGCAAACTTTGGGGCCTCCTATGTAGAAAATTCAAATGCAAAGAATACAGACCTAAGTGTATCACACGTACCTGCAATTTTTCTTAGGTCACCGTTAATGCTTCTGAATGATCTGTGAATGCATTAATGGTTCCTGTTAATTAACAATATGGTAAAGCTGGCATTTAGTGAGTTGCTGTGTAGTGTGCGTTTTAGTCATTATGTACTCAGCGCTTTGGTTTGATTTCAGAATGCTAATAGAATAAAATTTTAATGAAGATTTGTTGTTATGAAAAATTTATTACGAGAAGTTCAGGTACTGCTTACATTAGCGTGGTCTGTAACATGAAGTGAGGTTTCCCTTTTCGTAGCCGGCTCTGCGGAAGGAGCAGAGCCCCAAGGAACTGCCCTGAGCCACAGAGACAGGTCGGGTCCTGGCTCCCTCCTGCCGCCCCTGCGAGGCGCTGCAGGCACGCACCCGCCGGCTCGGGCGTCTTGCGTCCCTCTGCGTACCCTTCTTCCTTCGAGGACGATCACTCCCAGAAGCTGGTGTGGGTGGATTTTTGCCTGTTCAGACAGGCAGGCTGCTATGTGGTGCAGTGGCTTCTCATTCTAAGATGCCCTCTTTCTTTTTTTTTTTTTTTTTTGAACGATGCTCCATTTGCAAATGCCACGCAGCCGTGGGAGGACAGCAAGGAACCTGAGCGTTGCAGCTTCCCAGAACAAAAGCAGAGGAGTATCTTGCTGCTGCCCTTTATCCAGCTGCGCAGCTGACCTCAGCTCTTCGCTCTCCTGCCGCGCTGGTATTGAAACGCTAGCACCTTGTGTGGAGGTTTTGATCTAAGGCAGACGTCTGCTGATTTAATTTTGAGAATTTACTCTCATGTCATGGAGTATATATTGACACTTTAAGCAGCAGTAATACCTGCCTTGTGTCTGCCAGGAGAACCTGACTATTTTCCGCACCCGACCTGAGGTGCACATAAACAGCAAATGGATGTGCGGGCTAATCATCTGTCTTGATGAGCGTCATTCACAGAAGCACTGCTAGAGAGCACACTTTACAGTTAAATGAGGATGGTGTTTTCTGTCCTAGATCATGGGTGTTAACCTTCTCTTTCCCCTTCTGTCTCCTCCTGGCACATCCCTGCCCTGGTGCGGTTACCAGGATGCTGGGGTGAGGTCTTGTTCTGCATGGAGCAGGTGGTGCCTTCGCATGGTGCCTTCAGTGTGGTCATCGCTCCTCCAGCCAGGCCCCTCCGTGGAGATAAGGAGGTAAAACTGGGGAGGTGTGCACATCTGACTAAGGTCATATTCTGTGAACCTGGACAGAGTTACTTCCCAGGAAACAGAAACCTCTCCTTTTTGTGTGTGCAGCACAGGAAATGGGAATAACGAGGAATAACAAATTAGAATTGACAGCTTTTGTCTCAGACAACTCTGAGCTGTAACAAGCTGAGTTGCAGTATGTCAGATGGACACATTGTGGAAGGGACTGGAAAGTAGGGGAGAAGCAACATGGGACCTGGAACACAAGGAACAGTTCAGCGACTTGTCCAAAGGCACAAAGTAAGAAGGTGGCAAAGTTGGGGCTGATTTTCGGGAGTCCTGATGGCTGCGTCCTGGTTCAAGCAAAGGAGTGGCTGTCCCTAGAGGTCCCTGTTCCAGGCTCGCAGGGAAATGGTTGGAATTTCTTTCACAGACAGCATAAAGTTAGAACCATCCCTGGTTCACTGTCTAAGCAATTAAAATGTCATGGCCTCTCCGCTCACTTCACTCTGCTCGTCTGTAAACACAAGCTCTGGTGGCGGTGATTGCCAGCCTTGATTTCCTGGCCCCCTCTCCCCTCCCGTGCAGGTTTGTTGTTGTTATAAGGTGGCCTGGCAGCCACGGGTGCGAGATAGCTTACTAAGTAACTTTTTCCCTTCTGATTACAAGGGATGTGTGAATAAAGTAGAACGGTATTGATTCACACCAATCTATGCATTGACTGTGTGGGAGCCACTTGCAATTCCCAGCAGCACCAGAAAGCTTTGCAACAGGGAGAAATATGACCAGGCAAGTTGAGAAAATAAATTAAACTAGTGTCAACTTTTCTTGTTTCTTCCCTCATTATTAATGGATGGAATGGGGCTCGTTTATCAAGAGGAGGAAAAATTAATTGACATGGGCTTTAATATTATTATGCCTGGCTTGTCTGGTCACATTTCTTCATTTTTTATTTTTTTAAAATGCATTTTATTACAGTTTACAGGACCAGCTGCCAAAACTATTGGTATAAACAAGAAAGCAGGTGCATAAATAATGCCACAGCAGGACTGGACATTTCTGTGCTTTGAAGCTTAAGTCACTTAAATATGGGGAGAAAAGGAGAAGCATAAAGGAAACAAATGAGAAGATCAGGTACTGAGACCTAACACAAAAGGGGAATGCAGCCTGAACTAATATTTCCTCGTTACAGTGCTGTGCTTCTGCAGGGGTGTCGGGGGATCTGCATCCCTCAGCACAGCCATCGCAAGCTGTGCGGCCGGGGCGCCGCAGACCTGCAGGGGCCGGGGGCCGTGCCGCGCTTGCACTGCGCCGCGTGCTGGGAGTCTGGAGAAGGACGGAGCCGCTGTAGTGTCCTTCGTGTGTAAGAGGAGACTGATCCGGCATTAATGAGAGCGCCAGCAGGTGACTGTCAGGTTATTCTTGCCCAGCAGCCGGAGTAAGATTTAAGCATCGCTTATTGGTATGATGTGGACCATGTAAATCTCTTCCCTTCTACTCTCCCTGCTCTTGTCTGCTTCCCTTGGTTTTGTGGATTATTGTGTAGGCACAAAAGGGCCTTGGTGGTTGCTTATTTCCCAGAACCCTTTAAGGAGCTATCTCATAATTTGGCATGCTATAAATATAGTAAGAGGCAGTCCCAGCTGTAAACACCTTGCAGTCTAACTAGACAATACAGACCCAAGTTGGGTGAACAGGAGCCCTGCAGATGAGTTGAAGTGACCTCCTCCACATCATGGGGTGACCCTGAGACAGCCTGGGAATTGAAACAGGCTCCTCCGGCACTCACTGCAGTGCCTTCATCCACCAGAGCGCCGTTCTCTGTGGCTGAAGAGTCTCTTCGTAAAGCAGAGGTGTCCGTGCGGAGGTGGTGGTGTCTGCTCCCCATGGCCGTCGCAGGCGGCCGGGCACAGTGCAGGGCTGGGCCTTCTCTTCCCTTCACCACATGTAGCCTCGGTGCACGCCTCGGGGGAAGGCGCTGGGCTGGCAGCTGGTGGCAGAGTGCGTGATGGGCGGTGGTGGAGCTTGGGTTGGGTTAGGTAGGGTTGGCTGCTGGGGGTGGTGGAAGCCCCCAAGCCAGGGCCGGGCATGCTGCTGCGGCCAGGGTCCCGGTCTGTCTGTCATGGCCGCCAGGGACAACCCCAGCATTAGCCTAGTTTTAACCTTTCTGGTGCAGGATGTGATCACCGTGTTTTGTTCGCTTTAATGCGCGTGCAGGCTTGAAAGAGCAAGACCTTTCACACGGTAAGCTGCTTTCGCGAAAGTGCTGATGAGTGACGTCCTCGGTATGTACAAACGCAGCTGTAATATATATTGCTGTGCACACAGATAAAACGCTGGCTGTAGAAAAGCTGCTGCCAACTAGCAAGGGGAAGTAGATATATTTCATAGCAGTGGTGTCGTCATCTCAGCTATATTTTACTGGGGTTGACATAAAACTCCTCAAGTGACGACAAAGGTGTGAAATATAGTTGATTCAAGTGTGAAAAAAACAAAATGCAGAACATAGGAGCACTGACATTTGATATCTTCAGTACGGCTTCTTAATATTATTTATGGTTCCCACTGATTTTTTAAGTTGTTTTAATCTTTCTATGGTTTCAGTCACTTTCTCTGAACAGTGTTCCTCTCATTTCTGGAATACTATGGCAGGAAGTGCTGCAACAGAGCTCTGCTTCTCTGCGCAGAGCCGTCCACCCACGGACCCGGGCATCTTCCTGGGCTGAACAGGGCTCCGGACCAAAGGAGGCTTTTTAGTGCAGTGAAGGCGTTTCGGGGGACGTGTCCCATGCCGTAGGACACCAAGCCTCTGGGCTGATGTTTGCAGACGAATTGGAAATGTTTCCAGGGGAACTCAGGGTAGTTCGGATACTTGCGGCTATCTTGCTTCGCACTAAGAAATGTATTTCCCTAGGTTTTGCTGTCCTCTGTGAACCATGCACTTGTACCCGTTTCGCTGTGAAGATGTCCGGTTGGACAGCCCCCCGCCTTGCCCAGCTTCGCTTCCAGTGAGCAGCGGGAGCTCTGTGCACAGGCAGGATCCGGCCCGTCCCACGCGCAGTCCTCGAGCGGGGGGCTTGCTCACAGCAGCCAGCACTCCGGCACAGCCACGCATTGTTGCAGTCCCTGTCATTGCCCATTAACTGACGTTTGAATAGAGTGAAATGACTCCTTTTTTTGAGCAGATGCTAAAGGAGGTTTTTTTCACCTGAAGGTCATGAATACATGTCTCATCTCTCTAATACTTCCTTTAGTGCTCACTCTTGGCTTGGAGCCTCTCATTTGGGGGCATCAGTTTGCCTCATATTTTATTTTTTTCCCTCTTCTTTGTCTTTTCTTTTACAGAAAAGATTATTCAAATGAATATTCAGTTTTATTCATTTGAATAAAAAACCAAACCGTTTGACTCTGTTAAATGCTTATCTCTTAAATAGAGCTTGTTAGCTTCCAATAATAGCTTCATTCAGAAGGATGCAGTATAATTTCATTTTAAAATGTGTGCTCCTTGACAACCGGAATCCTATTTATGTCACCATTTTAAACAGCCTTCTTTGTTTTGTGTTAATCTTTTTCATACACTTTCCAAGGACCATTTTTTGTTGACTCTTAGTACCTCTCATAAGAAGTAATTGTCTGTTCAGTCCAGGAAGGTTTCTGAGAGTTTTGATAATTTAAAAATGAGCGTGTATTCATTACGCTAACTAATAAGGCATGCATACAGTAATATTTTTTTATATGTGCAATTATTGAAAGTTGTAATCTTAATATTTAAAAAGTGAAACAAAGAAGGACCCATTACGTGGTAGTTTAATGAAGTTTTTAACTCTGGGGCATATGATCTCTTGGGGGTTGTTTGTTTAAGGAGTGGTAGGATCTCTTGAATAGCATCCTGTGGATTTTAAGTGGCTGTATATGTGCAGATTAAAATCCTCAGGTTACTTTCCAGCGAGTGCAAGGATTGCACAGCCACAGCACAGCACTGAGAGGTGATCAGCTTTTTTCACTACTCCTGTGCTTGTCCAGAGAGGAATGAACAAAAGATGATGCTGGGTTTTCTTACAGACCCGCTCAAGTCTGTGTTTTCTGGCCTGTGTGAAATGGCGTAGATCTTTAAAAACCTGCAAATGAGTGTTGACACCTATGGATCGTTATTTTATTCTTGTTACAAAGTCTGTAAATACAGAAAGCTGGGTGGCTATCTGATTTAATCAGAGAAATAATTTCTTGATAAACCTGTGTTTAAGCCATATGGAGTGGGATGAGAATGGGAAACTTGTTTCCTGGTCCAAATGTGTAATGCCTGCAGCGGGCTTTCTCCCGGTGCTCTGCATATTAACACTAATCTCCTCTAAATTCCCCTTCCTGGCTTCATCCTGGCAGTGAGACCTGACAGAAGTCGAAAGAGAAATCCTCAGCTGCAGTACTTGCTAATGAGTTACTAATGATGAAGATGCTTGTGGTGCTGAGGCCGCTAACGACGTGCAGACCCAGCTGGACACTCGCTGTGCGGGGCCACGCTAGTTCTGGTCACGCTGCCCGCAGCCCAGGTCACTGCTGGTGCAGGGTGCTGCCGGGATGCCTGGGATGCCGGATTTAGCCAGTTAACCACAAAAATTCCAGTTTTGACTGCAGGTCTGTTCAAGGTACATTTAAAGGGAGTAACTTGGAAGGCAAATAAAAGACCTAGGTTAAGTAAATCACTTCAAGCTGCTACATGCTTAAGTGCAAAGCAGAGTAGTGCTCTGAGCACTGGGTTGCACTGTCAGATGATGTTACGCCTTGGAGGAGAGCTATAAACCGTTTCTAGTGTTTTTTTCCCTGGAGAAGAGGGTCCAGAGACTCGGCCTCACGGCTTCACGCGGCCGCAGGGGGCGACGGCGGGGGCTGTGGGGCCGGGAGCGCACCCTGCAGCGCTGCGAGGTGCTGGTGGGGGCACGGGTGCGGGACGAGGCACTGTTGCTGTGCTCCTGAGCAGCAGAGGCTGGCGCTGGTGGCGCGGAGTGGTCCGGCTCCGCGGCCGGGGCAGGCGGGAGGTCCAGGGTCCCCCCTGCCCTGTCCCTTGGCACGCGGTGTGACGGGGGGAGCTGGCGGGACCCAGCTCCGCTGGCGGTGGCGCGGCACGACACAGCTCTGCTGGCCCGCAGGGCCAGCACCGCTCTCGGGACAGGTCGGGGGGTGAAGCTTATTCTGTTGGTATGTTTCATTAGCTTAATCAGTGGTGATGTTTATTCATCGAGTCATTGCCAGAAATGTAGCACATTAGGTTATTTGTTAGCTTGATTTTTTTTTAAAAAAGAAATGAGCAGAGAAAATTAATGCGTAGAGCTGTGGTGGGCTGCCAGATTCCTCCGTGCGGCATATCTACAGCCGCGTGGAGCCAGCAGAGCAAACAGCATACAGCTACAGGCGGGCAGCAGGCATCAAACAACACTAAACCGGCCCAAATCCACAGCTCCTTTGAAGCAGCAGCGCAGAGGAGAGGAGCGATTAGATCAGAGGCCTCAGACGTAATGGCTTCTTAGAGGCCTCAGGATGTCCTGATGAGGCATTAGAGGAAGTCATTCAGGAAGAAGGGGACAAACGAGCACCTCCGGAGCTCGGCTGGCCCAAACACAAAGCGCTGCCACGTGTCTGTGAAACCATTAGTGTTTGCTTCATCACCAGGGGTGGCGAGGGGTGACTGAGGAATCATCTTCTGTCTTCACAGGTTTTTATTTTTTTTTTTGGTCGTGTAATGAGTCAGCCCTAATGGAGAAGTCCCATGGAATTAAACAGGAGATAAAATCAATATGGTTCCATAGACATATAATTGGGTTTTGTAGAGGTTGCTCTTAAAAACCTATAAGGTGTAAAAGAAAATATAGCCTTATTGTAGTTTCTGAGCCATCATGTAACCGGGGTGTAACTATCCATTAAATTCTTCAGGATGGATCAAAAAATCCATAAGGAGGTTTTAATTCTCTATTAAATCCTACGAAAGAGCTGTAACAGAACCGTATTAATTTTCTCTGAGATGATGCTCCTTCCCTCCGTTATTCTGTAATGAGTTCAGCAACAGCTGTGTAGAAAGCAGGTATATTTACATATGCATATTTCTATGAAAGTTTTCCAAAGTCCAAATGACTAGCTAATGCTTTATTAGAATGAAAGCTGTTTGACTTCACTGATATTTTCCTTTTCCCCTTCCCTTTTTGTTCCTTCATTAAACAGGATTTGGATTCGTTACTTTTGAAAATGAAGACGTGGTGGAAAAAGTCTGCGAAATTCACTTCCACGAAATCAACAATAAAATGGTAAGTGCTTTTTCTGCCAAGCGTGTCGGTGCCAACGAGGTCTCCCCAGTGGTCACAGGTGGGCCCAGCTGCTCCCCTGGGGCCGCACTGTCCCAGGAGCCGGTCACAGTGTCACAGGCATGCGGTGCTGCAGGGTCAGGGTGAGGGTGCGAGGCCTTGCTCTGATGCTGTGGCTGCCTGCTGGCCGGCATCCCCGAGGAGGCCATGGCTCTACCGTCAAGTGCCATCGCTTTCCCACTCAGGCCCGTCGTGAAGTTTCTCCTCAATGACATCAGGTCCCAGGTTGCAGATTGCCCTGTCAGTAAAGCCACTGAGCCTGATGAAAAAGGGCATTTGTATTTCAATTGATGCAAAAACTTTGATATTTTTGGCTAAAATATTCTTTTTCCCTTTGTCAAAACATCCTTTGCTTCTCAAATGTATATTCAGATATGCATTGTATATTGGTCTGATATGTGTTCACAGACTTTAAATTCAATAATAGAGCTTTTAGTGTGGATAAGATCAAAGCAATCTCCTTGGCATATGCTGGAGGCCTGATTCAATATTTGACTTGCTAATTTTTCCCAGGGCACTGAAATAATATTCTTCATATTGTTCCTGACTGCAATATGCATCTGAAATAAAAGTAACGATCCCTTTGCTGAACGCGGTGGTGGGGTACCGAGGCAGGGCTGGGACAGCTCGCTCCGGCCCTGATCCGTGCTGTGGGCTTTGCCACTGGCCCGTCCCAGCCGCTCGCTGCTCTCCCCAGCCGTCTCTCGCCGCCTGTGTTCCTTCTGGAGTTTCCTTCTGCCACCGGTGATGCATCGCATGAGATAAATGTGGGTTGTGGGGGAGGTTTCATTCCCCTGTATAGTCACTAAATGCTGATTAATCTGCCTTAAAACAAAACAAGAACTAACACCAAACGCCCCCACCCCAGCCAAGGAACAACAAACCCAGCCACAAACTAGAAACACTTTACATGTAAATTTCGGTAAGACTTGTCAGTTGGGAAGGAAGAACTACAGTGCTGCACTCCAAGATTTTCCTACTGCTTAATTCAAGGTTGGGTGCCTGTAATGTAACACTCTGTGGATTTGCTTATTTCACACAGTAGATTTTTCTTTGGAGACTCAGTGATGCTGAGTCCCAGCCAAAACGGAGCACGCAGCGGGGCAGAGCATGTTTCTTGATGCTTCCTAGCAGGGAGGTGGAGACGCGCATGCAGCCAGCCGGACAGGTCCGCTGCAGAAATGCTGCGCACGGCGGCTGGCCGGGGGCTGCACTGGGGGCTGGGGGGGCCGCAGGTGGGACGAGCACAATGGGCAGACCTGGACTTGAGCAGCAGGCGTAGCTTCCAACTGAAGCCGTGTGCCTGCGGGACGTGTACCTGGAGGTGTGAGTGGAGAGTCCACGGTTGTTTCCCTTCCTTTGCCCTGAATCTCAGGTTGGGTTTTGCTCTGTTATTAAAAAATCTTCCCCACTATTTGCTGCTTGCATGCCCCTGCTGGCCAGGAGAGCTGTTTGAAGGGTTTCTTCTCCGTTGAAAGGCTGCATGGTAAGGTAGCAGTGGTACAAGCAGCCTGGAGGACGGGACAGGGCGAAAACACTCAAGGAACATCACAAAGAGCAAAAGAAACAGTGTAGGCTGTTGGTGTTTTGTTGTCATGGATAATTAAAGTACATTCTTCCCAGCAGTCTGTGCCTACTTGGTGCATGATCCAGGTGCCACGATGCTTTAAGCATGCTCTTCTTGTCACTTCTTTTACAGCACTAATTTTAAAAGCAGCCCACGAGGGAGGAGATGAGGCATGATCCTGTCTTGGGACTGACTCATCGTGTTGCTGATGTGTCTGCAGATTAATTACCAAACCCATGCAGGAGCAGGAGAGCCTGTGCACGCATGTGTGACAGCGAGCTGGTGCAGATGGCCGGGGATGGCACACAGATCAGGGTTGGGTGCAGACGTACTTTCCGCCGCCCCGTCGGAGGCTGACCGCTCCTGCTTTGTTTTTATCATGTCCCCCTCTAGCGTTGTGCTGCACAGGGAGCAGGTGCTGGCCGCCCAGCGCAGAGCGATGCTCTGCAGCCGCTTGGGATCAGCCCTCGGCCACCCTGGCCCCAGGGTGTGAGGGCACCGTGCTGGCTCCTCGTGCCGCGCTCGCGCTCTCCCATCCTCCAAACCCTGCTGTTGCTTGAGTGAGGGCAGCGGGGCGGCTGCTGTTCACGAGCCTATTTCCAGCCTCCCTTTCCATGCAGTCTATTTTTAGCCCTCCCGTTCTGCTTCTGTTGCCATCCATAAAGCTTAGAATGTCAAGTGTAATATTAAACGAGCAGTGTGCAAGCGAAAAGAAAATGCCAGTGAGGTATTTAATAAATGAAACCTGGAATTTATGTGGGAGACCACAGATTGTCTCCAAATTCTGAGGGCAGGGGGCGGGGTAAATAAAACCAAAACAGAATGTCCCCCAGAATATTGTTGTTTTTGCACAAGTGGGCTTCTTTGCCAAAAAAAAAAAAGGTTTTATAGGGGGGTGCAAAAGTAGCTGGAAAAGAAGTGTGATGGAGACATTTATTTTCTTTGGGATTTGGCTGTACTGGAGTTGTTCACATCCCAGGTACAGGGTGACAAGTGCGGGGAGCTGGGGCTGGCCACGCTTCTCTGCGCTGCAAGTCACCGTCTCACGTCAGCTGTTTTAAAATAGGCTTTCACATTGCAAAGTGCCTGTAGCTCTCTTTCTCTCTCTCATTGTGGGATTCAGAGGGCTGGTTTGTTTGTTTGTTTGTTTTTAATGTATTGGCACTCCTCAGGCTTCTCCCGGGATTGGCATCCTTCACCGCCTGATGGAGTTGTAGATGTGGTGTGCATCACACGCCACATGCCTTTGGGATTTCATCCGAGTACCTCATAGTCCAAGGCACCCCGTTCCTGGAGAGGCTGAGCTGTGCCCCACATGCAGAAAACAGGGAGCGGGACTCTACTGCAATGCCAGGCAAGCTCTCTGGAGTTGGGGTTGCCCATTCTACAGGTCTGCAGGACCTACCCCAGGGAGCTGCCGTCACGCATCGCACGGCTGCGGTACTGCTCATAGTTTCCTGCTGCAGGATTGCTTTACCAGCTCGTGGAGCTGGAGCCCAACATGCTGCTGGTTGGCACCGCCGTCAGGTCGTGCAAGGAGGCTGAGGGTCGTGGCGATGGCTGCGCTGCGGCAGGGGAGGCAGGGCCCTGTGCGGGACAGCGCTGGGTGGCCAGGTCTGCAGGGTTTTTCTTGCGGTCACGGTGCTCAGGAAAAGCCTGGAGTCAGCAAGGTGCGGCAGCGTTGGAAACCCCGCCTGTCAGCTGAAGGACACTGCAGCCCGCCTGCAGTCTGGATGCATTCCTGTAACATTGATCTCAAACGTGCTTGTGAATGATGTAGCTCATGAGACGTGTGGTGATGCTGCCCTTGTCACATTCTCCAAGCGTGGCCAGGTTCACCAGCCTGTGCAGGACAGGTAGGGAGCTGCCCAGCGCTGGGTGTTATCAGGTGTTTGGGGGGACGAACACATTGATGAACAGCAAGAAACTGTCAGACTGCGCTGCCCTCCCATAGTGGCCAGCTTCTCCAAAACCTCCTGCACTCTGAGGATGTGCCAAGCAACTTCTGATCCCAGTGTCCCCACCCCACCTTGGTCAATGATCTAATGCTTTTTATTAAATATTCTTAATGACCTTTCTTCTGTTTCTGGTGTAGTCCTGCCTTCACAGCATTACTGGTGAATACAGATTTCTGTTAGAGGAGCGATAGCTCTGGCTTGCCATGACATGAAAGACAGGGCTTCCCCAAGGTAATCCAATCTCAACTTACTGGGAAGTGCACTTCGCTGGCAAGACAAAGTTGCCTTGTCTTTGGGTGGTAAAATAGTTTTTTGTGCATTGTGAATATGGGAGCAGTCTGCTTTCCTGAAAGTAGCTCTGGTTTCCCTGGAAAGCTGTTAGCCATGGTTTTTTTGAAACATCCTGGTGTAGCGAGTTGACAGCCTGTTTTGTTGCGCTGGGTATAAGAGGCTTTTCACTCCCCATCTCAGCCATCCTGGGTTCTCGTGGCTTTGACTACTTGTCTTGACCTAGGAGCACCCCAGTGTAATGTTAATTCTCCAAACTAGACTAAACAAAAGTGGTGAATTTTACTTTCCCTGCCTTTTTTTTTTTTAGCCTTAGACTTAAAACTTTCTTTGTTAGGCTGCTGAAACTGAAGTACATCCACGTACAGGGGAGGTGGAAAAAATCTGGAAATTATTAAGATGTGCAGAAATGCTGAACTGAAAGTCTGTGTAAGATGCAGACTTGTGCACAAAGTGCCCGCATCGAGCAGGCTCCCGGGGGTGACGCGGTGCAGAGCTGAGCGCTGCCTCTTCCATCAGATGCTCTCCCGATGCAGAAGCCCAGCTGTGCGTCCTGCTGGGCCAGCCTGCCCCGGGCTCCGATGTCCCGTGGTCCCCTGGGGTTTTGCCCCATGGTAACCGTTGCTGCGGGTGGTGACAGCCGTCCCCGTCCTGAGCAGCCTGGCCCCTGCACCTCCTGCTTCACCGTCCCCGTTTGTCAGTGGGATGGGGCTTGGGCAGCTTCTGCGAAGCACGTCAGGCCCTGATGCTGCTGCATGCTGAGTGTAAAAATTCCCCCCAGGCGTGTGGCCGGGCTGGGGCTCATGGTTCTGTACCTGCACATCACCCATCCTAGAGAGGAGGAGTCTCTGCTGGATAATGGCAAATATTTCTGCCCTCCATATGGGGTATATTTGTTTACAAGGCTTAGGAATTATTTCTCTTTCCTACCGGTGACTTTTTCTTCCCCTTTAAAGCCAAGTTAAAACTTCTTTGCAGCTCACTGCCGTTCCCTTTATATCCTCGTGTGCTGTGAAAATCATAAATTAAGCTAGTCTTTCAGAGAGCAGCAGTAGGCTGTTTTGTGGTTGCAAAAGCTAATTACTGGGTTATTGTTTCTAACGGTGCTAATCCAAACTTCATTTTCCTGTTAATTGTCCGTCAAGCCAGGCTAGATTGTTTTTATCATTCTGAATATTTACAGCGAAAGCGGCTATGAGGTGTAACCAATGCCTCCGTGACATTTTGAGTGGTGGTGAACCCGAAGAATGTGGCTGAGAAATGAGATGATACACTTCTGGTGATCACCCCGCTGCAATTTGGCTGGAGTAATTAGATTGGCATAGTCCTGTTCAATGTCTCTCTGATTAAAAATAAGCAAAGGAAAGTTTCTGAGGATATTGCCAAGCTGCTTTGCTGGCCTGCGAGGCACTGGGGAGGCTGGTGCTTGTGCTCAGCATTTCGAGTGCATTTAGAGCCCTGGAGCGATGGAGAGTCATGGCAGGTTGCTGCCCTTGGGCTGGGGGGTTCTGGGGGCACTGAGGTTTTGGGGTGGAAGTAAATGGTGGGACATGCACCCCACTTAGGCTGAGACCCACCATCGGTCCTCACCCCACCTTCCCTGCCCTGCTGCGCCAGCGGCACCGCAGCAAGCGAGCTGCTGCTCATGGAATTCGTTGAAGGAATTTTTTGCTTCCTTTTCCTTCTCTCTTTATCTTAATATCAGGGCACAGAAAGCTGGTCGGGCACCACAGGGCTTTCCATCACATAATGTGCCTGCACTGGTACACGCTTGCATGCTGCAGCGTGCACGCATGCCATCCCGCTCCAGCTGTCCCATCCCTTGCGGTGCTTCTCCTGATGTCTCCTGTAAGGACCCAAGCAGATGTTGGCAGGAGAGTAGCACAGCAGAACTCCAGAAGAGTATTACTCCAAAATTCACTGAAATCGGGCAGTTTGCTTGCAAGAAGTGCATGTTTTGACAATGTTGGCAGTATCTGAGCATTGTAGCATTGGGATGTGTTGCAAGCAAAGTAAATATGATCTGCACGAGGTTTGCAGCAGAAAGGGGAGGAGTAGGTGGTTTTGTTTAAAATACTCCCATTACAGTCAGTTAACCTTTATGTTACCTAAATGAAAATTGTATAAACCTGAAATTTTCGCTGATCAGGTTGCCTAGGAACAGGCAGTTGGTTTTCATAAGACAATGAATACACAGGCACTGATAGGGCTATTAGGAACAGAGACGTTTAGCCACATTATTCTACATCCCTGGGCTTGTCTGCTGCGGTTGCCGCTTGCCCACAGGCACACGCCCGCCTCTGCCTGCTCACGCGAGTGCCGAAGGTGACGGGGACGTGGCACTGCTTGGAGCGAGCCCCTGGCAGGGAGCGACAGCACGGACAGCCGCTCGTTTCCCCCCGTCCCATCCGGAGGCAGAGAAGCAGCACCTGAAGGTGCACCTGGGCCCCTTGGGGCCCTTTCCCAGAGCGTGTCCCGGTCCCGGGGCGGCTCTGCCTGGCTGCAGGGGCTCGGGAGGAGTTAGTGGAGGCTCGCGATGCGATTAACATGGCATTAAGTGACTTCAAAGGGCAGCAGGAGTAACTGGAAGTGAAAGAATGCAGATCATTTATTAATAGGGTTTACAGAAATTTTCTGCTGGGTAGAAATATCGATTCTTTATTCCTGTTTTAAAAGGAGCTTTTTGTAATGATCACCGAGAGTCATTTTCTGCTATCGATTGTAATAGAGCTGTGCCGAAGACTTTCCTCCATCCATTCCACGCCCGCAGGTGTCATTGAGAGTAAACGCAGCGCAGGTTTTCCTTTCAGGACCATGGCAACTTATTCAATCAGCATTTCTGTCATCTTTGCAGTGTTGGTTTGCTATGTGTGTTTAAAGAGACATACGCGTTTGCTCTTCTAAATCCGTTTACACTATTCTGAAGGTTCACCTTTGAGGGGGAGGCGGTGTGGGGAGGAAAATGCTAAAAATAAATCTCCCACCTTAAGTAGATCAGTTCTGCATTTGACATTTACATGGAATTCATTTGCATCTCATTTGTACATGTTTCTGCTCAATAGGTAGAATGTAAGAAAGCACAACCTAAAGAAGTGATGTTTCCACCAGGGACGAGAGGAAGGGCGCGTGGATTACCGTATACCATGGACGCTTTTATGCTAGGGATGGGAATGTTGGGTAAGTGTGCAATAGCCACCGAACGTCTTCCAGGCGAGCCTCCCCTGTGTTGTCTCCCTGATTTGTGAACGCTTAAGGCATAGGGGTGAGCACTTCTCTGCACTTGTGTGAGTGCGAGCCTAAAACTTCAGCAGGGGTGGAGTGGGGAAAATAATCCTGTCTGTGGTAAATGATTAACTCCCCCCCTTCCTGGAATATAAAAATTTGCATTTAAATGGATGTTTTAAATAGCCTGTTTTACTCGCAAAAATAGAATGATGAAAGATGCAGTGTGTTCATTCTGACTAAAAATGATCTCTCCCCCTTTTTGGAGGAATTGAGTCACACATTATTCCCCTTCTTTTAAAGGTATCTTTGACAGTTCAGCATAGATAATTGAAAATCTTGCCGTTTCTTAAATGGCATGCAAGATGGGGAAAGCAGGGAGATATGTAACAGTATAGGTCACAACAATAATTACGAGTTTCAAGGAGATGGAACGGTATTTTAGTCCAGTGTATTGTGTCCAGAAAATACTAATTAAATGGGATAAATGATATTTAATGGCAAAATTCTATTTGTGCACGAGGTCTATTTAGTTATAATTGGTTCTCATTTGTTTCTGCCTAGATAGTTCTTCTTTTTGTATAGTCTGACAACCTCTTGATATTCTGTCCTCAGATTTACTAAGCCAAAATTCTGCTAATGCATTGCCAATGTCTTTTGGTAAAACCTGTGTATTTTCAAGTTTCTGCTCCCTTTGTATTGCTGGACTTTCCCTTGGTTATCAGCTGCTGGGTCTGTAAAGTGTGAGTGAGAGAGGGGGCAGCTGGAGGTGTCCCCAGGCAGAAGTGACCCTTCCAAGCCGCATCCCTGCTCCGTGGCCTTTCCCGGGTGCTCTCAGGTTTCTGTCCGGAGCTGACCAGGGCTGGTGGGGCGGCACAGTGGGGACAGCAGTAGCAGAGCTCCGGAGGAGAGCACTTGGCTTCGCCACAGCCCTGCAGCCGTTCTCCTCACCCGTCCCCACCCAGCGCCGCGGACCCGAGGGCACCCGTCAGCCGGAGCGGGCGGCGAGGCCCCGGGGTGTCCGCCGTCCTGGTGCCACCTAACTCCACTGCCCTCCCTGCCCGTGGTCAGGAAAGCTTGGAATTGGTCAAATTGAAATCCCCGTTGCCAAAAGCCAGAACAGGACAGATGCCATTTGCGGTGAGTTGTTGTTAGAAACAGATGTGAAGATTCTTCAGCAAACCCCATGACTTTTGAGGGACCTCACTCTTGGTTTCCGAGCAGTTGGGCTACTGAGCATTGTCACCACGAGCAGTCCCGGGGGAAGGACCCGTGTTTGTGTGTCCCAGCAAGAGGAGTCAGGAACATTGGGCACTTGCTGTCTTCAGCAGAAGGAGGGAGAGGCAAGAGGCCCTCAGGAATTTTTCCAGGCTTTTTTTAAGTGGAACCAGGCAGTTCCCCATGGGACTGGCCCACAAAGAGGGTGTTGGGTTTTGCTCTCGAGTGCCATGTTCTCCAGCAAACCATCAGTGGCAAGAGTAAAGACTCCACTGGCCCCGCAGGCCTGTCCATCTGGTGCTTCATAAACGAGATGCTCTTCAGCTTTTCAAGATGAAATTTTCTCAAGTTTAGATGATCCTAGATGCTGAGCGCGAAAATGAGCCTTGAAAGCTGGTGCTCTGTGCTCCAGAGCTCCACAGAGCAGGTCCATGGGCAGCGTCATCTGGGGCCCTGAAGGACCCAAAGGCTCCTGGAGCTGGCCTCTGGGCAGAGGATTTGGTTCCTATGAAAATCAGGCTGTTCTGCCGAGATGTCTGAGTTCAGACACTGCTTGATTTGATAGGAGAAACTTCCCTGCCATGTTTGCTTTATCTCGGAATTAATAGCACTTCTCTTCTTGTGGCCAGAACGATCCATTTCTGGGATGTGTAATTCAGTTATTTCAGCCGATCATCTGTTTTTCTGTCCCCACACTCCACCGCCACCCTGCCCCAAAGTGTTTGGAAATTACATTTTATGGTTAAAATATTTATCTTGTTCTAGTCAGTCTGTGATTTCGTTACCTGTATGTTCCCAGTGTGCCTGAGCATGCGTACTGTTTTTCTGCTGTTTTTCTTTCTTCTGCGCTGTGGTGTCTGACATTCTGGGAGGCGGAGGTGGGTGCACCTTGCCGCGCTGTCCTGCTCGGCTGCTGGAGGCTGGGCAGAAGGACTGGGGGCGGCATCGGCTCAGCCTGCTCCTCGCAGCTGGGCAAGGAGGTGAAGTTGAGAGAAGTTCCTGGAGCTGGGCTTCACCCCAGGGACCTGGAAGGAAAATTCGCCTCTCAGATGTGGTGTGACTAATTGCAGCTGGGGCTGCCTCTTTGGAAAAAGATCGCTTCAGGCTTTAAGAAGCAACAAAGAAGCCCTCAGTGAGCAGATCGGCTTCTGCGGACAACAAGCGATGCTGACGCCTGCAGACAAGTTACCCCACTGCACAGGTGCAGGTCAGGCTTCGCTGGGTCATCCCCACCGGTGCTGCTCCACCACTTCTCGCAGGGCGGCCCTTAGCGTGCTCTCATGAGATTTCAAATCAGAGCGGCTTGCTCAGAATTAACAATTGATTGTGTTGAAGGCCAGATGCTTCATTATCTGCTCACGCTGTTTTTTTCATCTTCCAAGTTCCTACTTGCTACGGAGGCACCATGTTAAATAATTAAGTGCTGAACAACAAAATTGTAGCACACAAGTAGGAGGCTGGCCGGTCGGCCATTATAATCTCCTTTTCAAAGGCTGCCTGGAGGAACTTGCTTCAAGGCTGGAAAGGGGGCACCTGGGTGGAGGCTCGTCGGGGAGCCTGCATCTCCTGGCCGTTCCCAGCCGCAGTGGGGAGAGGAGGGCATAATTAACCCATCACACAGCGAGGCACCCAGCATAACATGCTGCCAGGGGCAGAGTCTGGAGTAGCTGAGTGTTCTGCTAAGATCCCAAGAGGCTGGTGTGAGATTTACTCCACTCCTCATTTTAGGAACTCGGCTGGACTGAAACCGAGTGGATGGGAGCTACTCTTGAAAGGTTTTTATACCTTTTTCCAGGAGCCCTTGTCCAAGGTCACCTTCTCCAGATGCTGTTCACAGGCAGAGGAGGAAATCAAAGGAATGAACGCACAAGACAACCCAAAGGAAGGAGTGGAGAGTGACTCCCTCCAAAGCTATTAAGGAAGTTGGTCTTTTTCATTAATCATAGCCTCCCTGAGGAGCCTGCAGCAGCCGGGGTCTAAAGGTGCACAGGCAGCCGCTTCTGTGATGATTTGGTTGATTGGAACAAAATTAAAGTGTTCTTCTGAAAGGATTTTTTGACTGCGAGAGTACAGGCAGGCTGAGCCTTCTGCCAGGACTGCTCCTGGGCTGTCTCAGTCTCTGTCTGCTGATGGGAAGCGCACGTCCTCAGGGGAGACCAGGAACATTAATTAGCCACTCTGCATAAAGAGCGGGCTGGAATGGTTTCAGTTCCCGTGATCTATTTCTCTCTGGCAGCTCACCTGGCAGAAGGATGTGAGGCTCTCGCATGCACTGTGGTGAGCAGGCACCGTGTCCCTCCCAGCCGGCAGTGCACACACCTTCAGCTGGATGAGGACTGCTGCAGCCCGAAAGCGCGCACTGCACCCCTGTCAGCTGGTCCTAGTACAAACCCATCACCCGTGGAGCCCCTTCGCCAGGGGCCATGTGCGTGCTGCTGCCTTACCCCCTGCTTTCTGCTCTCTGTTCAGGTCCATACCTGAAAATCTGAAAAAAACAGAGAAAAGAGAAAAACAAAGAGGGGCAACATTAAGAGCAGGTGGTCTCCGTCTCTCCTTCCCTCCCATCTGCAGCAGCTCTGTGTCTGGGACGGGGCAGCTGCTGGTGTGGTGGTCCCGGCGGGGACGCCGTGCTCCAGGGGTGGCTTCTGCACTCCTTGATGTGAGCTGGGGCCCTGTGGCACTCATTTCATTTGGTGATGGGCATCTTAGGCTTGCTGGTGTTTAATATTAAAGTTGGGCCCTTTTTAAATTGCAAATCCCTCCAGAGATAGGAGAGCACAGCCCATAAAACTTATACCCCCAGACTGCTGAAATAATGTCTGATATGAACACCAAATTTCAGGAAGTCCCTGGCAGGCTGCTTGTATCATTGCACCAGGCAGACCGGGGCTCTGCATTACTGCACATGTTCAGCTGAGGTAGGGTGAACTCATGCATAAAAGAAGCTTGTGCCCTTCAAAGAAAGTCATTCCTTTTTTCCATCAGACTCTGTTTAATAGAGCAGTAGCTGCCTCTGAGGCAGGATTAAGGAAGGGGAACCCTGTGCTGGACACGCACTTCCCGGCAGGCTGACACGACTTGCAGGAACCACCGGGGCTCCTGCAGCAGCTCCGGGTGCAGCGTTCACCCCAGTTAGCACAGCTACGCTCAGCTTGGGCTTAGCTTTTTACTGCCCTTGAAGTAGGAGACAGATAAACTTTTTTGGACTGAGGGGGCAACTTTTACAGCAGATGGGCTTCTTCTCCATAGCTGCTCCCTGGTATGTGGCCACCCCCACGTGCCTCTAGGAGCTGGCTTTTGTTTTACGTTCCCTGGTGCAATGGGTGCTTACTTCAAGGTCACAGCAGGTTTCTTTTGAGAAAGAGCCTGAGCATTTTTATTGTAGCATGGGGTGATGCTTTGGCAGAAGGACAGCACCTTTCATTGAAAAGGACCTGGAGCTCTCTGCTCAGAGCCGCACTGAGAGATGATAATTTTCTTACATTGACTGGAGTATTTGAATTGATTTTAAAAGCAGAAGTCCTCAGGCCACAGAGTGGTCACTCAGTGTGTCCATATGTTAACCATGAGGTTTGTCCATCCTGGATCACCACATTTAAAAACTAAGAGACATTTCTGTAGGCTGGTTCAGTGTTTGTGGACACTTCCTCCTGTGGAGCAGGGAAGTCATTTCTCCCTCTGGAGCTGTGCTGGGACAGCAGGGAGCAGAGGGTCTGGCTTGGGTGTCCTGCCTTCCCAGTGACCTTGTGTGCGTGTTTGGCAAGGCGCTCAGTCTCCAGGGCCACAGGTTCCCGTGTGTATAACGGAAGGTAGGGCACTCTGCCCAGTTTCCCATTCTGTAAAATGCCTGTAATGCTTGGGCTTTAACGTGGGCCCACCATGATGGGCTTTCATACTAGTAATGTTGTGGTACCCTTAGGTCAACTGTAAGTAAAAAGGTCGGTGTTATCTATTTGCAGTTGTTTTTGTCCTGGAAGCGGAACCTTTGCTTTCCTCTGGGAAACCTTCCCCGTACCCAGGCAACGACCATATGCTGCGGTGGTAGTGGGTTTGGCGGCAGCACCGGGTGTTCCTCCAGTGACAGTGTGACCGTGACCATCGGGTGGTCAGCATGGCAATACTTAGCGCAGCCATCACTGTCACCCTGCGTACGGCAGCGCCTCACGTGTGCTCTGCCCTTCGCCCCGGTGCTGGAGGCCAGGGAGCGTCCAACACAGGTGAGGATCCGTCCCACGGCCAGGACGGGGCTCTGCAAGGCTGCCAGGCGTGGGCTGCTGGCTCGGCCAGCCTGCGGGGTGGACGTACAGGACCTGCAGCTGGTGACAGCGGAGACAGGGAGCCGTGTGAAGGTGTTGTGAAAGTGGTTTTGGGTGCTGGTTTGAGTTTGCGCTCCCATGAGCAGCAGGGTCTCACTTCAGAGGAAACAATCCAGGCAAAACTTTGATTTTTGGTTTAGCAACAAGGGATAATTAGAGGGTTTGGTCATTCACTAGGACTACTGAGGCAAGTAAACTGTTCGGTACCCAATGCAGGATGAGAATGGCATCTAATAGAAATGGTGGATAGGTCAGCATGGCTGTAATTTGGCTTGATGAAGCAGCCACATGGGCATGGTGTTAATGTGCTATTGATATTCAGCCAGCCAATTTCCCCTGCATGGATTGGGCTTTGACTCGTTAGAGCAGAGCTGGGCACTGCAGCAGTAAATGAAGAGGAAAATTGAAGTAATGTTATATTATAAATTTATGATTTCATCTGCCTGACCTAGAGAGCGTTGAGCGGCAGGGATGCAGCCAAGACCCCCCCTGGCAGCCCCACCGCCGGCCTTGGGCATGGTGGCTTTGACGAGGGAGTGCGCGGCTGCCGCGCGTGCACTGCCCGGGTTCTGGGGACACGTGCGGGCGCAGGTGCAGCCCCGGCCCCGCGGGGCAGCTGACGAGATGTGCCCGCAGCATCCGTGCCCCAGGGCAGACCTGGGCGCTCCCCGGTATGCAGGGCCCCGTGGTCCCCTCGGTCGCCAGCCGACAAACCTGCCTCGGAATCGTTTGGACCCGAATTGGAGTGAATGTTTTCCTGTTGGTGAGGAGAGCGGCTGTGGTAGGCTCCACACAGCGATTTTTCATTGCGGAGCTCTCAGTGGTGTTAATGGCTCTAGTTACTTAGCAAACAATCCATTTATCAATATTGTTGTTTTATTAAAAAAAAAAAAAGGAAAAAAGGTTTGTAAAGCTTAACTCTGAAAGATCTGATTTAATGACAGAGGTGATTAATTTCTAAGGGAATTCAGCTGTTGAGCTGCGAAATAAATACGCAGGGGCTAAGCAGTGTGTAACGTATCTGCTGGAAGCCACCATGCGCTGTCCTGTGATCGTGGGGCTGCTTTCCCCTGGCACTGCCTAATCCTGTAATCAAAATTCATCCAAGCATTTTTATCTTCCAGTTTTAGATTATGATTAATAGCACATTATATGTATGTATAAATCTAATCATAAATGGAGAGACTTGCTGTGGCAGAAAAATTACTGTACGACATATTAGTATTTTAAAGAATAAATAAACACAGAGATACAAGACATCCAGAAGAGCCGCATGGCAGCTCCGCATGTTCTCAGGGTCTGGTCCAGCTGCTGCTGTCATCAGTGCAAGATGTCTGTTGACTTCAGATGGAGTGAGAACAAACTTCTTAAGATGGTTTCATGGTCTGGAGAGGCCTTTCCTGGAGACTGGAGTAGTCTGGGCAGACCGGTTAACACTGGTAGTCAAGGGGAACTTTATATAGCATTTATTACATTGGAATTGCAAAGGAGAATTCCTGTATTCAAGGAAACTGAGCAAGCAAATGCTGAGGATCAGAAGCAAGGGTGCAGTTTTAGGAAACCTCCTTAGTGCAAAGGACCCCACGCAGCATCCACAGCACCGTCGGGGCAGGAAACAGCTGGTGGGGCAGAGGCGGCCGTCGCTTTGCGTGAGGGCCGGGAAGTCACAGCACATAGCTTGCGGGGGCCCCTTGGCTGCTGCCACCCCACGCGTGGTTTGGGGGCTTGACCTCCGGCAGGTACCAAACCTCCCTGGTGCCTGACCAGGGAAGCCGCTCTTCTCTGACCTCGTCGGCGGCCGCGGCAAGGCCCACGCTGTGTCACCCAGCGAGACCCTTGGGGAAGCACCTGCAGGGCTGCCCTTCGGGCGCTGCTGCCTTTGTCCACAAGGCTCTCGGCGTGGTCCCACGCGCGGCTGCATGAGGGGAAGGGGCTGAGGCCGGCTGTGCCTGGGGCCGTGCCTCGCTTCAGCACCCGCAGTCACCAGAGTGCCCTGCCCTGCTAGCAGCGTTAGTTTTAACTTCCATCCGCTGCGCTGAAGTGGGCACAGTTGCACCTGAATGCATTTACTTAGGCATTTTTATTAGCAAAATGGTCTTGAATGGTACTTTTCTCATAATAAAACTTCAAAAGCTGCCTGAGGTTGGATGTGTGTATCTTAGCAATTGCTTTAGGAAGCAGTTCTCATATCTGGGTTTTACTTTCGTGAAAAATTAAAAGCTCTTTGGCTCATTGCCATTGCTGCCTCTAACTCTTTGATGTGTTAACTGTTGTCCTTCACGCTCCCAGGATAAAGAATTACTACTACCTTAATCTCCAACTGTCAATAGCTCTGAAGCAAAGTACATTCATTGTAAGCTCTCCAAATGTCAGAGCAAACCTGTGTTATGTGTTTAGCCTTAGCATTTGGCATTTACTCTTCCAGCTAACAAGTATGCATAGTCCTTGGACTTCAGGTACCAAAGAGCATGTTAATTACCTGAGTGACAGGTCTCATGCACAAAGCAAGGCAGGCAAGTGGTCAGCAAAGTCATGTATCTCTAGATGCTTCTATTCAAGATAATAATGAAACCTTTCTGCAGTTTTGCATGAGCGTAATAAAGCTCATTTTTGAGTACCCCATGTAAAATCAAGTTTTCTCCATATTTTGTATTATATTTATAAACAAAAAAGCCTTTATTAATCTTTGAACTTTTTTCTCTCTCCTTTATTTTATTTTAT
>VXAL01018179.1:6001-42583 GCA_013399475.1 Chauna torquata | reverse complement strand
TCTCAACATATTTTTAATACATTTTTATTAATGTGTAAATTGGTACTGGTTATTTGAAAACAAACTTCTTAAATTAAAAGATGAAGCAACAGAAATAATTTAAGAGCTATTAGCCTCCCTTCGATGTTTTTTTTCTTTATATATATATTACAGATATATGTACAGGCACACACAGACTCGCACACATGTTCACATACTGTTCTGTGGTAAGTTCATTTTCATTAGAAGTGCAGTTCTGGAGCAAGAAGTCCAACATTCCTGTATTCTGCATAGATACCTTCGGTGTCCTTCCTAGCAGCTAGTTCCTGACAGCCTGTTGCTCGTTTGGTTTGCTTTGTTCTGTTTTCCCTCCCTCTCCTTGGCGTGGCTGCCAGGCCTGGCTGCGTGCGGTGCTTTCCCCTCCCGAGGGCCCAGGTCCGCGGGGCACGGGCGCTGCTCTGGCTGCGTGGCACTGCTGGACCGCGGCTGCTGCTGGGTCTGGCTGCCTCTGCCCTGTCAGGACTGAAACTGCACAGGACTGAGAATTTCTTTCTACTTCACCTTAGCATTTCTTGGGGAGATCTAGCAGGCGAAGTTACGGCTGCTGTGTTTACTGCTCCTAGTAGCTAAAGCCCGCCCGGACACCGTGGCAAGGCAACCCCTGCGTGTTGCACGTTAAATTCACGAGCACATTCATCACTGAGGTCACACGCAAGCGGTCCCACCACCCTGTGCCGTGCTCCCTAATGGCTTAGGAAGGGAATGGTGGAAGCACAGCTTTGCTCAGGTCAGTTGAGAAACCGAGGGAAACCCTGCCTGTGGTGATGTTTGCTGCCGAGGGGCAGCAGCTGCGTGGCGGGGAGGACACTGAGCACCCTCCCGGGATGGTCCTGTAGGGTGGGCCAGAGAACGTGGAGCCCGTTTGGCTCTGCTGCGGGCACGCTGGGGCATACGTCCGTGTGTTCAGCCCTGGATCAGCAGGACGAAACACTGCATTGAAAGGATACGTATTATTAACATCCATAAGATGAATAATGTCTTTGCACTGTAGTTTCTGCAGAACTGGGTTCTGCAGGATGAATAGCATCCTGAGAAACTGTTGTTAGATTTTTTTTTCTGTTGTTGAACTTTACAAATGCTAAGGCATTGCTAAACTTCACAAATGCTACGGCTCTATTTTAAACTCATCTGCCTGTTTCCCACCTGTGCTGCCACCCCTCCAAACTGAATCAGGTCCTTTGGAGGATGTGTGAGTAAAACGAACGCTGTCTTGGCAGGGGTGTTCGGGCTGCAAACAGCAGCGTGCTGGGCAGGCAGGGTCCGGTGCCCCGCAGGCTGTGCCGGGGCGGCAGGGCAGGTGCTGGTGCTGCTGCCGGCTGCAGCGGCCCCGCACTGGCAGCTCCTCCAGCCAGTGCTGGGCTCGGCCAGGCGCTGCTCCCAACACGGGGAAGTCGCCCAAATACACGCACGCACTCTGTCCAGGCGGGTGCTGTTTTGTGCTTGAGTGCAGGAGAAGGCTTCAGAAGGCGCTTGCCTGTTGTCTCTTGCTGTCCTCCCAGGTTCTCCTGTCTCCTGCACCAGCTCATTTGTATGAAGACAGCTAAATGAGAGACAGCTTTGATAAGTTAAATGATGAAAATCGGCAGAGATTTAGATGACTTTAATTATAAACATGTCTAAAATGAACATGTCTGCCAGCTGAAAGCAGAGATGCCATTTCACTCCAGCCCTCATTATATATACTTTAAGGGCAGTAGGCCTTCCAGTTCTTTGCTAGTTATTTTCAGCTTCTTGCAGAGATTGCAAACGCAGAGGAAAATCAAAGTGAATTGTCACCTCTAGAAAGCAGGTGCACTTAACTGCCGGCCCCAGTTGTGCCTTCTGCACCGGGGGCCAGCTCGAAATGGGCTTGGAAGGGGAGCTGTGCAGCAGCCACCTCAGCTGGCGTGGCTGTGCTGGTCCTAGAGCCGTGCCCACGTTGCTCTCCCCTGTAGGTAATAAGTTCCTTAGAGCAATTAGACCCTTGGCAGGGGCAGCATGGAAGCACCGCTCCTCATGGCGGCGCGGGGGCCGCATGGCAAGGGCGGCTCGGGCAGGCTGTGGCGGGCGCTCCCGGGCTGCGGTGTCCCCTCCGTGGAGCCGGCTGTTGGGAGGAGAGCGCGTCTGGGGCAGTAAGTGCTGCGGCATGGAGCATGAGATTGGAGCCCGTGTGAGCCCGGTGGAAAGGAATCTGAAATCTGCTTTTTTAATAAGTTGTCGTGCCCAAGCGCTCAGTGTCATGATTTGGAAAAAAAAAAAAAAGCTATGTGGCCATTTCTGAAGGAGCACCTGGGCAGTGTGCCGGAGGGCTCTGGCAGCCTCACAACTCCGTGGTACTTAAACAGCAGCGGTGCTGCGACCCCGCGTGTGTGTATGTGTAAGCGTACATGTAAACATGCAGCCGTAATCATACGGTTTATTACAGAGGAGAGCTGGCAGTGCGTTTTGCTACAGCACGGTTGTGTGAGAGCTCTCCGGCGCGGGTGCCTGCGCTGCAGGAGATCAGCCCGGCAGTGCTGACCACGGCCGCGGCCCTCCCGGCCGGCGGCGTTGCAGAGCTGAGCTGCTCCCGCCGACATGCCCGCGGGCATTGTGATGGTTGCTTCTCAGGTTACACAACCTATTTACTTTTTTAATTAAAAAAAAAAAATTGAATGCCCACTGAAATTGAACTGTACCACTGATATTTGCCATTGTGGAAGTGAAGCAGTGCTACAAATGTCACACTCCAGCTGTTTGCGTTTTCATTCCTGTACGGGGCAAGCAGCCTGCCCGCGCTGTCGGCAGCGCGCTATTGCGACGCCCTGGCCCCGCAGTGAGGCACACGTAGTCAGTTTGGTGACTGTTCTGTCTTTTCATGTCACGTTATTTTTTTCCTCTAGGCACGTATAACTCAGTACATAGCCTTTTTTTTTTTTTAATTACAATCACTCCCTTTCTGTGTCATTTTTTTTTTTAATTTCTGGGACTTATCTTTTCAGTTTAATCTATTAATTTCTGTTCTTATTTCACTTTGCAGACTATTTGCCGATTTCACAAGACATAATTTTTATCAACTAGTTCTTAAAGATGCATAACAAATTAATCGGGGTTTACTACAGTGCTAATGAGAGAGAGAGACAGAAAAAGCCTGGGTGGTCCATGTTTAATATCAATGTCCACTGAAAAATTGCTGCTCTTACTGGCTGGTTTGATTGACTGGACTTTTTATTTTATTTTTTATTTTTTTTTAAAGGCTCCATATCCTCACTGCTTTGAGTTTGCTTTTTATTTTTTTATTTTATTTTTTCCTCTGCTTTGTTATGAGTTTTTAATGCCCACTTGGAATGTAACTCACAAGGACTGGGGTTAGGGGCATTATGAAGGCATGACTTCTCACAAACTTCTTAGAAATAATTTTATCAAGGAAGCGAAAATGATGATTGGTTCTCATATAGCAGCCCCAAAGAGAAATGTTGGCGCTTTTTTACATAGAGATGTTCAGCAGTAGTGCAAATCATAGTTACAGTGGAGCGAGACTAGCGTCTCCTCTTGCTGGGATTATTGACAAAGCAGGGTTTAATTATTCCAAACAAGCGTGCCCTCTGTGCGGTCAGGTGTGAACCTGTGCCGCTGGTGGCTGCGGGTGCAGCTGACCCACTTGTGTTTTGTTTTGTTGATTTGCTTTGTCCTGGTGGCTCTGCCCAGAGCTGCCGCAATCACGGAGCTGTGCCCCGATGCAGCGGTGACAGGGTCAGTGGCTGGCGAGCCTCCGCGTGGCTGCCAGCTGGGGGGCTGGAAGCCACCAAAAACGGGCTGTAACAGACCGCACTGTGCTGTCCCGCAGGAATCCCCGCTTGAGCTCTGCACCGCTAACCGCCCCCTCCTCTTGCAGCAGGTGATGCTTTCACATACTCCCTATAGTCGCTTTTACTTCCAGACTTTGCTTGCAAATCATGGGCAAATTACTTAAATTTTGGCAAGAGGGACAAGCTTTTACGTTCCTAGCTTGAGCTGTATTGCGCCTCTTAATCTCACCCAAACGCCAGAAGAACTGCAAACCTATGTGATACACCTCTATCCATTGGCTTCATTTTTAACAAGACAAGATTCTGGTGTTTCGGGTAGAAAACACACATTGTATTTGAATCCTGTTTTTCTTTAAGTGTTTCTACCCATTTTATAAGTTTGTGAGAAGTAAACTGCATGCTTACAGTAGAACTGTAATGCATTTTAATGTTTGTTAATCCACTTGTTTAAAATGTGTCAAAGGCTCTACAATACACGGCTATGCTGTTCATTTCATTAAAGATGCTTGATGTAATAATTGGTTAGTTTTCTTTTTACTTTTCTGCAGGCAGTAGCTTTTTTTAATCTGTATGGCTTCTTATTATTTTGTTTGGGTTTTTTTGCTATGAATTGCTTTGCTTTTGTGAACTTGTCTTAGTGTGCATGATTTGCAAACATTTCGGCTATTGTGAATTTTCTCATTTTTTGTAAATAGTCCATCTGTGCTTTTCTTTTTTTCTTTTTTTATGACTTTTTTCCTGTAAGTAACTGAGGTAGAAAATAATAATAAATTGTTTACAACGGATATGCTGTGTTGCTGCTCTCTTAGCTTGCAGTTTTAATATTTTGGTTTGGACGCACCAAATAACCAGTACCAATGACAATTTAATAAAAGAATAAAACAACCATCACTCCAAGCGTGTGACCCAGTATTTGAAGAATCTGCAGATGAATGGTTACATATGAGGTGTGTTGACAGCAAAAATTAAAACAAAAAAAGATGACAACGCACTTGTAATTGGGGGGAGATCGATGTCTACATGTAAAAATTGCAGTATTCCCAACCATCTGATCTTCCACCACAGTGACCGAGGTGGGTTTTTTAAGCATCAAACCCGTGTGTGTGTTAGAAACCCTTACTGCAAACTCTCCAGCACTGATGTGCAGGAATCTCTTTCTGCTGTTTGAAAATGGAAAGGAAAATCAGGTAACTCTTGTCGCTTTAGAGAAGGTCCCTTGTTGGGATGGCAAACATTGTCCCCAGACCCTGCAGTGGGACTGGTGCCACTGGCTGTGCCCAGAGAGCATGGAAGTTGCCATTGCTTTGTTTCTCTCTGTTACACTTTCTTCCATCATTACCTGGATGGCTGGGGATTGTCAAAGTTACTTAGAAGCCTTCAGCTCAGGAATTTAAATTTCTTTTTAATCAAGGGTTTGTTTGCTTTTGTGTTTGTTAAAACTTACTGTAGCCTTTGTATATGGGGAGAGGTGAGAAAAATATTTTCACAAACTTCTCTGAGCTCATGGAAATACACTTGCTTATTACTAACGATACTCAATAGTCTGCAAAGCCCGGCCTTGGGTCATGCTCTTGCAGTGCCTGGTGCTGTGAAAATGCAACACAAGATCAGTTCAAAGTCTAAACTGATGTTTTTCATTATTATGAGAGCATTTAAAACCAAACCAACTTTCTGTTAATGTATAAAGCTTAATTTAGTTTCTTTCCTGATAGCAGTCGCAACCTGTTCACTTGTAGGCCATCAGTTCTGGGTAGGAGGGTGTTCTTATGTAAAAGTTATTTGTGATGCTTGCCTAGTAGGTCTAATAGTTATTTTCTCGGTCAAGAAAAGGAGCTGGTACCAAAGACAAGGGTAATTACTATAATAATGACAGGCTTAAGGCTTATTTTTCATTGTGCCTGAAAGAAGGAGGTAAGGAAGTAAGTTGCTGTATCTGGTATTTAGGACATTCAGCAGTATTACAAAGCTGCAAGCTTACTTTGCTCCTGCAGGTCTCTCACTCTTGGTTTCCCACTCCGTTGTAAGTAATCTCCTAAAGGAAATGCAGTGGGACTGGGAGGAAAAGAATATGTTTGTAGTCTCACCATACTGCCAAGCAGACCGTTTCATATGTAGCAAGACGTAATATAAAGCAGTGGAGGTACTCGGGAGGTGCAGCTTTGCAATGCTGAGTGCGGTCTGGCAAGGTCTGGGAGCCGGATGTTCAGCTCACCAGAGAGCATGAAGCAGCTTCCCAAGGACTTAGCTGTAATTCTGCCGATTTGTATCAGCCGAGGTCTGGCTCTGAACGTGGTATGCGTGGTGCTTCAAGGATCCTGAGCCACCTTCCCATGTATGCTAGCACCCGACTGTCTGCTCAGGTGAAGTAAAAGTTTTGAAACTGGAGATGCTGCCTACACACGGCTTCTTTACCAGCAGGGAGTAATGAGGTTAGTATTAGAAAGAGTCAACTCTGTAAAACACTCTTTTAAAGCACTGTTATACAGGTGTTATATAACATTTAATAATGGGAGTAAGTTTGTCTAGCCATGATACTTCAATGATCAAACTTAACATTAAGAACGATGGAGAAATTACCGGCAGCTGCAAAATGGGAGGAGGAAATAAAAAATACATTTTAATTTGTCTGTTCAGTTAGTTAAGCCTTGTAACACTAAGAGGAACTATTCTCACTCCTTTGTCTAACCCTTTCTTAACTGCTTAAGATCTGCTATAATCATCCCTGCGCTGCATGCTTTTATTCACCCAAAACACATTACTGCATCTGCATGGCATAAAATGGTTTACAAAGTGCATTTGAAATCTGCTAGAATCACCTTAATTATCACCAAAACTCTCAGTTTCTGTCTCCATCAATGAAAACAAAGGCTATGGGCTTGACCTGGTTTAAAATTAAGAGTATGGGTTTCTTTTGCTGGCGGAGGGCGGGCTGAGGATGGGCTGTTCTTGTTGCAGTCGCATCCCTGTCCCTGCAGACAGCAAACTGAGAAATTAATATAGCAAAGCCCATAAAGCCAGAAGGTACTCATAAGTTCTGCTTAGTTGACAATAGCTTTTGTTTTGACACAGGAAAAAGTGGTATCTAGATCTGTTCCCCAAGTCCAAGCAGAACTTAAGCAGCTTTACCTTTTAGGCCTATTTGTTTTCTGAGAAGAGTTGTATTTTTTTTGTGTTGCATAGAAGTGCTTTGTAAAATTCATTTTTCACCTCCATTTGCCTTACCCCTTAAAGTAATATCCTGGGTATTGAATTTAAGGGGAGGTTTTCAAGAGAGAAGTTGTTGATCTCAGTCAGTGGTCCAGCTTCCACCACTGTGAACGGCAGCAGAGTGGCTGCTAAAATGCTGCCCCTGCTTCCGGCCAGATCCAGGCAAGAGGCTTTGTGCTGTGTGAGCACGGTTTCCCCAAACCACTTGTCTGCTGAAGGACCAAAACTTGCCAGGCCCTTTATTTGTTTTTTTCTATACTGATGCCTTGAATAACTTACTTGAGCAGTAAGAACATCTTGAACATTGAACATCAGTGCTGGTTGTCCTGTTCCCAGCTGTTTGCTAATCTGTGCATGAAGTTTGAGACGGGCTTTAAATACTTAGGGTCATTGCCCTGAAAATGAGCAATCCTAAAGGAACAGGGAGGAGAAAAAGGGAGGGGGAAAAAAAAAAAAAAACCCTGCCGGTCCATCCAGGCCTCTCATGAGCTCTTTGCGTTTCGGGTGATTCTGCAGCAGAAGAGCTCCTGAGTGATCATTTCTGCGGAGAACAGGCCGCAGCTGCAGCAACTGGGAAACGTAATAATTATTCACAAGAGTAAAGAGTCATAACGCAAGCACACAGGTATGGAAGCAAACATGGATTACCCTATGGAAAGAATAACGTGATCTGGTAACGCCAGTTCTGCTCTAAGAAGTTCTACACGTCCAAATTGGGTGGAGCACAACGGCTCAGCTGCTTAGGCCTTTGGCCTCTGTAGATACAATTTTTAACTGTAAAGCAGTTAAAAATTGGGAGCTGGAGGTTGAAAATGAACTTGAAGAAATTATTCTCCTTAAAGCACAGAAACATTCTTCAGTCACATTTAGTAGTAGGGTTTCAGGCTCATAATTAAGTTTTAAGTAGCTTCCAAGTTCTCCTCTGCCCAGAAGTGGTAATACATGGTCCCTGCAGTGATGCCCTGAGGGTTTTTAGGCTCAGCATCACAATCCTCTCCTCTGACCTTTTTCATAATGTGGATTATGAAATGCACAGCAGCAGTTCTTCCAGCAAGGAAGCGTGAAGTTCCCTGTCCCTGCCAGCCAACGCTGTTGTGCTCCATAAGCAGCGGTGAGCTGTAGCATATCTTCTGGAGAGGCATTCAATCCCGACTTGGAAACCTGCAAGCTGTGGAGAATTTCCTGCCCTCTGATAACCTTGTCCTCTGATTAATTGTCTCCTCTTTTACGTAGTTGCTTCTCATCCGAGTTGAATTTTTCCAGCTTCAGCTTCCAGGCGTGAGTTCTTTTTTGCATTTGTTCATAGTCTAGGATCTGTCTTTTAATAATACTTACTCAGTTTTTAGATCATTCATAAAAATTCAAACAAGCTGTTTAAACAAAGTAGCTCATTTTCTATACCATCGAAGCAACTGAAATGAGGCTTGAAGCAAATCAGTGCCACTTTGCTGAACTTTAAATATATGCCTTGATGCTGTTCACCTAACCTGCCCTTGTTCGTTCAGCAGCAGGTGACTGAAATTCAGAGCTGCTGTGCTGTGTGACAGGCGTGGGTACAGTGAATTCACAGGTACTCCTCCCCCTGCGGTGATCATTTCAGTTATACATACCTTGTTTATTAAAAATCAATGGTAAGTGTTTGGCTTTGGGCTTTAAAATGAGAAATGCTTTCATCGGGGTGATTGGCTTAGTACTAAACAGAATTACTTGCTTTTAGAAAGCGGTTTAGTTGAGATTCTCTTTCATGCACATCAGCTGCTTTCACTTGAAGCTCGTAATTTCCTGTATTTCACCAGATACTAAATTAGGGAGAATTACATATTGAGTTAGAGTGTTGGGTGGTGGGAGGTATAGTTTTCATAGGACACATTTGAGAAGTATAGTGGATGCCTTAAAGCTGCGATAGGATTGGAGTAGCTTTTGAGTACAGTAAATAAACTAAAACAGCTACCAGCTTTTGCTTGCTTTTTTTTTTTTTTTGAATAAATATTTTTCTTAGAATGAACCATTTGCCTTTGAGAACTTTCCCAGTTTTCTGTATGGTGAAATAACTGCAAAAGGGTTATTACACTTGAAACGACACAGAACGATAATTTGGAGACAAACAAGGCTTTGTCTCACTGATGCATAAAGTAATTACTGGGCAAAAGTGCATCATTCTCATTTTAAAAACCGTGGCCTGAGAGTGGTAAACAGATGAAAAATGGGTCGTTCACTGTACATAATGTGGAAGTGCCAAATTTTAAATTAACTATATTTGGCTTTTATTGTTTTGTTGAAATTCCAAAGCAGAAATATTTGTTCATAATAACATCCATCTGCAAACACGCATCCGGTGAGAAGTGCATTACGGGTGTCTGACGTTGAGAATTTTCCTACAAAATCTTGCTACGCATCGTACATTTTAAACAGCAGATGACTGTGCCTTGAATAACACAGTGGGCTGTTTAATGAGGTTTCCATTATGCATGATGTGCTGTATCTGAAGTTTGCTAATTTTCTGACCTGGTGAAATAGATTTTAATAAGCTTGATGTAACACAGCATATAAAGACAAAGGGAAACTCTTAATGGGGCTGTCACAATAAAGAACTGTAAGCAGGCCTGGAGATGCTAAAAGTGTTAATAGAATTGATCGAAAGCTTAGGAAACAAATTCTCCATTTCCCTGGAGCGCTGCCCTGTGCCTTGCTTGCTCCCCTCTGGCCGTTAGGCAGGCGGTGCTGCCCCACTTCCGTAGGGATAAACCGGGTTCCTCGTGGAAGCACGAGGCGTTTCAAACGGCTGGTTGCCGCCTCCGTGGTCACATCCTGTGGGCATTGGGAGAGCTTCATAGAGTCTTCAATCAAAGCCAAAAGAGTTAATTGCTACTAAAACATGATAACGTGTTGTGAGTGATTTGGTAGAATCCTGATCTTTCACCAAGTCCAGATGAAATTTGATTTTTCTGGGTATGTTCCTCTCTATATGTTGAGCGGTTAGCTGTTAATATAAAGTTTGAAATGGCAGCTGTTTTTTTTTTTCCATTCTTGTTCCCTATAGAAAGGGCGGGGTGGGGGGCTACGACACAGGACTGAAAGATGAAGGTTTCAGACATAAAGGGATTGTTTTGGGATGGAGCTCTCTCTTGTGTGTGCTCACCATTAAAGACTGCATTTGTGTCTAGTAAATTGGACCCACGCCTGCCTGCCTCCCAAAAAAAAGGCTACTGGGCTCTTCTGCTTCATGGTTGTGAGTCTCTGATACTTTTGAAATGAAGCCTAAAGATCCTACAAAGAGGATAACACTGCCTAATGGAAAGAATAATGCAAGCGAGAACCCTTTTGAAATGACAGCTGTGAGCCTCACAACGCTTTTCTGTGCTGATCAAAGCCGCTGGTAACGCTGCTTGAAAGGAGGGGATCAGTTTCCCCCTCTCCTTTTGCCATTCAACCTGCAGACGATTTTACATTCTCAACTTCGCACTTTTTTTTCCGGGAGATCAAGTGAACTCCCAAACGACTGGTGTAGATATGCACGTTGTACGAGCCAGGTCGGCGTAAGAGACAAAGCGTTTTAAGATTAGGCGGGATATAAGCCCGGAGCTCGGCCGCCCGGCCCTCCAAAACGCCCCGCACAGGGTGCGGTGACTTTGGGAGCCTGAGCCACAGCGTTCAGCTGTGACGCCAACACGTGCAAATAATCGGTAAACTAAGAGGAAGTATTTTGCTTGCGAGGCTTAGTTTTATGGTGGCTTTTATTCTCCATGCACATCTCATAATTTCGGTTGTTTTTCCTGAAGTCTGGTGCTGAAGCCAGATGATGATTTGAGAGATTCTGAGCTTGCATTTTTATCATTGTTTTAAATCCATATGCTTATTTCTAAAGTCCAAACATATGACCTCATCGGCCCCATGTGCTTTAGCCAGTAGGAAGCAGAGAAAATTCTTTGCATAGTATTTTGGATAGAAAAACTGACACCCGGGTCTTTGTGGCTTTTTGTTCTTGTTGTCTGATTGCTGTTGTCTGGCAGCTTGTAGCGTACGGCATCTTGTGTCCTTTTGGGGTCTGCAGGGGCCGAGCAGAGCAGAGCCTGAAGCAGTTGGTGGCTGCCCATCAGGGTCAGGACAGCAGGGGAGTGCTGGTGACGGTCTGGCCGTGGCCATGGCTGCAGTGACAGGTCTGGCAGCGGGGCGGCGCTTGCAGGTGAGGTTTTGGGGGGCTCCTCCTGGCCCCGCTGCCGAGGAGCTCCCTGCAGCACCCCAGCCCAGCGCGCGGCGGAGCTCGGCTGCAGCTGCAGCACACTTCAACAGAGGCTGCTTCCCTACCGTTTGCCTGAGCCTTGCAATTTCTTTCCATCATCTACAAGTGCAGATAAAGACTCCTGCCTCTTCAAACGTAGCGTAGACTGGCAGCAAAGTGCTGCCTGTGTCCGCAGCGAGACCCCGCAGCACAGCAGACCTACGCAGCCACTGGGTTTTTCTTTCTCCTCTTGGGGAGTCAGCAAGTAGGTGCTGGCTTCTCCTTCCTTGTTGCTGGGATGTTTTCTTTTGAAAGCTTGAACCACGTGAGTAGGGCACTGTGTGCAAACCATGCCTTCGTTATTGGTGCCACAGGGGACTGCCAGACCCCAGCAAGGGATGCTCGGGCGATGCAGGTGCTGTGCCTGTCCTGGGGCAAGGTGCAGACCCTTGAAAGCAAACGGGTGTCATTTGCTTTGCCGCAGCGGGCCATTTTACGGTGTCCTGGCAGCGGAGAGGAAGGGGGTGTATAATGTTTATTGTGTTTTTCACTTATTTCTAGTTGCCTTTTGACTGGCTCCGTGCTGGGGTACAGGAGAAGTCTGTGGTTTTAGAAGGGAACGAAAGCGGAGTGAAAGACAAGGGTGGCTCTGCAGGCAGTGTTGTGCCGGCCTGGGGCACTGCCACAGTGCGCTGGGCAGGGGCTGTGGCTCGCGGGAAGCACCAGCGGCCCCAGCCCCCTGCTGCTGGAGGGGTTCCTGGGCAGTCCCGGGGCCCAATCCTGATCCTGGGGTGTTTGCAGTGCAGAGACCCGCAACGGTGCATGCCCTCCATGGGAGCCCTTGAGCCCCGTGTGAGCACTCGCCCTGCTCACGCAGCGTTGTTCTTGCCAGATTTGTTCCCAAAGCCCCTGAAAGATCTGCTAAATCCCCAGATCTTAGTGTTTTCTGCTTGGTAGTGCCAAGTACGAGCCAGAGGGCTGTGCGCTGCCTGCAGAACTCCAGTCCTGCTGCTCTCGGTCGCGTGCCACCCTTTTGATCCCCTGCTCCCAAACTTGTTTGTGCGTTGGAGAAGGCAGTTGCTTGCAGACAGCCACTGACTCAATCTGTGACCTTAGGGCAAAGCATTTAAAAACAGATGTGTCCGTCTTCTGTCGCACGAGGCTGCTTCAGTATTTAAAGTGAAACTATTGATGCAGGAAGCAGAAAAATTTATCTGTGAAAAATTGACCTCCAAATACTGGCTTTGGCTCATTCTGAGTAATAAGAGAGCATGAAATTGCTGTGAATCCTCAGGGCTTTCCTGGTCAGTGTGCAAGCCCATTGCAAAACATTTATTGTAAAATATCTTCTAATTGCAATGCCTGAAGTGGGCACTTTGGTCCTTTGGAATAGCTTTGGTATCTTGTTTTCTCTAGGCAATTATATGCAGAGGATACACAAAGAAGGACAGGGATTGTTTCTGCAAGAATCAGAGCCCCTCACACAAACACGATGAATGAATTAATGGCTCCCTCCAGCCCTTTTGATTTCCCAGTTGACTTCAGAGCACAGTGGGCTCAGAGGAAGCCGGGCTGGGCTCCCTGCATCTCAGGCGGTGGGATTGCCGCTGGTGACCAAAACCAGAGCACGCTGTGGCCAGTGCCTCCCACTGGCTTCAGGGCACTCTGGACGGGATGCCTGGTTCCCTCCAAGCCTGCTAAAAACGCACTGGGAGCATGCAAACAGCAGCTGCAAGTACTTGCTGCGTGGCTCTGCTGAGGCAAGCTTCCGAGGCAGCCCCACAGGGACATGGGGTGCGTGGCGAGGAGCCTGCTGTCACCCCCAGCCCCCTGGGCCCCTCCTCAGCCCAGTATCCCCCGAGCCACCGCTCTGTCTCTGGGAGAAGCCTGTGCTTCCAGGTGTTGCTAATGGAAAACAGTGGCTCTGGCGCGTCACACGCTGGGCTCTGCTGGCTACCGCTTCTCCTTGCCCCTGCCTTCCTGCGACGCTGTACTGCTCCTGCCCTTGGGGGTGTCCCTGCTACCCCATGCCGGGGTCCCCATCAGTAGGATGGAGGGATCTGCCTCCGCCGCTGCTGGGGCTCACTCAGGAAGGTGCTGCAGGGACTTGGGGATGCTGTTCCCCAGGCCCAGGGGAAGGGGCTGTCACTGCTAGAATGCAGGCAGACATGCTTGCCAAAGTGCTGGTGCTATCTGGGGGACCAGCAAGAGGCTCTGCAGACAAGCAGGTTCCTTCTGGGGGCACAGAAACCAGCACAAGTGCCTGCTAATGCTTTCCTCTTCATTAAATAGCTCCAGATACCCCAGCTCTCAAATATTCATAAAACGATGTGAGAACACAGTAGGATGATAAAGACAGAAAATTCTTGCTGTACACAAAATGGGTTATGTTAATTTCACTGTCACTGTGGTTTAAAGTTGGTTAAAGTCCTTACTGAATTAAACATGTATAAACAATGGGAAGTGATAATACAGTGTGACCAAAAGTGCTTCAGTAACGCTGTAGAATTGGTATTAGGTGAATACCAATTCTCAGAGGTTTTGTGATGGAGCTTGAGACCAGAACGTGTGAGAGCCTGGCTGCATCCTTTGCTCTCTGCAGATAGCTTTCTGGAGTCACTTTGCTTCTTTGTGCCTCATTTTATCCCATCTATGAAATGGAGGCAGTGTCAGCTGCCGATCATTCCTGAGAGATACAGGGATAAAGAACATAAGTACAAGAAATAAGTTGGCACAGTTCTTAGACACCACATAGCATTAATGTGCTCAATAGTGTGATGACTGGGAAATTTGTTTTCAGCTGAAAGAGCTGATTAATGCAGTGCCTGGCAAATGTAATTTCAGTGTGTGGGATTGATTACTTTCAGCGTGTTGGATTGATTTAGGGATCCTCCAGTGATGGAGCCAGTCTGTGAGTCTGTTTTGGTAAGCAGATTTTGCCAATCAGGATAATCAGTCACTGCTTCCGTCTCCTGTTTCTGCAGTGGCCGTGCAGTCGTGCTGCTCCATGCAGCCATCCCGGGCAGCACGTGAGCAGGCCTGATCGCACTTGAGCTGTCTGGAGTGCCATGTCGCGCAGATGCTTTTGTCTCAGAATCAGGAGAATAGCTTTCTCTGAGGGAGGAGGGACTAATTTTTCACACATCTGTCTGCAGTGAGCTCTGGAATGCCGTAATAGATGCTTTGTTCAGGCTCTTTCTGTGGAGTGCCTTCTCCACCTTTGTTATTTCATTCTTCTTTTGCATGGCAAAACTTTTTGTCCTGCATTTCAAATAGATACAGAGAGTCCCTGGCAGTTGAACAAGAGAAAGAAACTTTCCAGCCCTGTTCTTTATGCTCCTTTCAGGGGATGCTTGGTGATTTGAAGGGTATTAGATTGGCTTTGGCAGAAGCATTTTATTCCATGGGAAAACAGCTCCTCTGATCCCTTACGGATGGTTTAGTGAGCCCCTGGAGCCTCCAAGTGACAGGTTTGCTGGTGGCCAGCTGGTCCTGAATGTGACATGGGAATGCTGAGGACACTGCTCTGAGGACGCGTTAGCAGCATGTGTGTTGTGGCAGGCAGGGAGCGGAGGAGGAGAGGCTATAAGGACAATGCCAGCTCAGCGCCTGCATAACCTGCAGCGCTGCTCTGTCCCACGCACTCCCAGCTCAAGGTTTGGTCTAGGCTCTGCACAAAAAGGAAGCCCCAGAGCCTCTGCACTTGTCCTACAGATGTTTTCCCTGCTATTGGAATGTGGGTTTGACTCTCTAATGCTGAAGTCTCACTTCAGGATCTTGCAGCTCTGCTAGCCATATGTCAGGGGGGGAGCCAACCATGGTTAATGGCTCCATCACCAGCAAGAGTGGATTTAGCACCTTGGTTATAATATCCCCCAATCTGGATGTGCTTCCCACTGCATCCCACTCCTTGGAAACCACAGCAGTTCGTAAACGTAATAAAAACAAACAGTTTCACATTGGCATTAAGTAACAGGATTTGCTGTGTGGTGCATGGGCTCTGTGTGTGGGGACCAGCAGCAGGCAGCAGCCTGGGGTAGCTCTGCATACATTTACCTAGACTTTTTCTTTTCCCTCAACAGCCCTATTACCATATTTAAATGCAAGTATGTCTTTTTTTAATTAATGTTTTAAGTAGCCTCAAGTCACTCTAGCCTAGCCGCTCTCTGTTTATGCCCCCCGGTAGATTTCCTGTAGCTAAGATGGTAGTGCTAGAGGTAGCGGGCTCGTAGTCTGCTGGTTTCTCTGGATCTCGCTCTCTCCATCTGTCGTTTGCTGTTCTCTTTTCTGTTGTCTCAGTTATTTTTCTGTGGTTCTTCTACATTGCAAAGCAGCTGTGATCAAAGTCCTGGAGCATGCTCAAGGGGCAAGTGCCACGACAGTGGCTACCCCAGAGGTTGTCCTGGCTAACACCAGGGGCAGCCAGAGCTCCCAAAGACCAGGTGCGCTGCGAGTGCTTTGTTGACTTTGCAGCAAGGGTATTTGGGGTTCTTGTTGATTGTCTGGACCTTGGCATTGCCCTCTTAAAATATGTATTTAAAGTCAAAGCCTCTGGCAGATCTTTTTAATATTAATTAAGTAAAGAAACCAAACCTGAAATCTTGCTAGCTGCATTTCATTCATTTGTAATGTCTCAGCCTCCTGTAGCAGGGTATATGTCTTAGAGCTCCTTGATCTGCGGCTGTTTTGCTTTCAAAAGCTTTTTTCTTTCTTTCTTTTTTAAATTACATCCCAGTGATTTTTTTCTGGTTGATCCCAGCAAATCTGTGATCTTGACATGAGGACCTTCTCCTATTTTCCATTACTGCTGTGTCTGTAGATCAGCACGTTATTATCACTTGCAAATAAGCAAAGAACAAAATGCACCCATTGTTTTGTGCAAGCGATCTGACCCTAACCATCTGAAAGTAAGAAGATGTAAGCTAAGCGCTGCAGGCGTCCCGGTGAGTTTATCCACCCCAGTGCCTCAGCTTCCACAGCATGCCATGGCCAGAAGCACGGGACGAACACCGTCAGTGGCACACACCGCCGTTTACATCTTCTGCGAGGGGATTTGGGCCACCTTTGTACCAGCAAAGACCACCCGCAGCAGGCACATGGCGAGGGCTCGGCTCTTCCTAAACACGGTGCCCGTTGATGGCACGGGCAGCTGGGACCACGACCTCACGCTGCCCTTCGGAGACGCCTTGCCCTTAGCAGGCCACAGCCGCCCCGCGCCCTGCAGAGACGTGTGGTGCCCGCTGGCTTCTTTCTTTACCCTTCTCCTTTTCTCCACGGCCAGGTTTTCCAGCAGCGGCTTATGGACCAGTAGCAGCGGCAGCCGTGGCGGCAGCAAGAGGATCAGGTAGGGGGGCCCGTGGAAGAGCAAACCCTCAGAGTGCAGGGTCAGGTAAAAGCTCTGTCGGTATTCTGTGTGGCTGCAGCTCTCCATCATTTCTCTGATTTTCCTCACACTTATCCCGGGGACCTGAAAACAATCAATCAAAAAAAAAAAATCAAACCCAAACTACAAGCAGAGGCCACGGGGCCTGGAGCACCTTGCAGGAGATTGGCGTAAGAACTGCTAAAACCAGGGTAGATATTCTGATTTGTTTATTTATTCCTTTATTGTGTTGGTTTCTGTGTTTCTTTGGTTTAAATTTGAGATTATAAAGGACACCAAAAAAAAAGAAAAAATTGTATTCTTTTGAAAAAAAGTTTTCGTTTCTCATGGAAAGTTTGTGCTGGGGTAACGCAGCAGCGTGGGCTCCTGCTGTACCCAGAGCTGCGCTCCTCACATCCCCCCTTCAAACCAGTTTGGACACATTCCTTACTGGGATGGCATCTTCTTACTGCGCTGGGCAGCTGCAGGCGAGCAGGAGGCGTGCACACCGGTGCCGCAGAGACAGGGACATGCACTGCAGTGCCGGGAAGCCAGCACCGATGGCAATTTGCCTGTTCCTCGGGTGACCGCCTCCGTTCCCTGCTGCAAACTCTGGCCTGCTTTTCATGAGAAATGCCAAAGCTTTTCTTCCTGTCCTTCTGAAAACTTTTATTTTTTTCCCCTTAAGGGAAATAAATAAATCGTTGCCAATTACTGTTACTACCTTAGGTTTTAAATTCAGATAAACACGTGAATTAGTGCTTTGCTTAGGTAATTAAGCGTTCAGTGCAGTCATAAGTGAGCTGCTCGTTCGGCAGCGCCCTCCTCCGCCCCGGCCCCTGGCCTGTCCCCATGCGTGCAGGTGGCTCCGGGCCATCGAGGGCGAAGCCGGATGCGGCCTCCCCGGTGCAGGGTGCAGCTCCCTGGGGTCAGAGACACCGGCCCCTCGCCGCTGTGCTGGGCAGAGGCCCGCGCCTGGGCAGAGGACATGGCATTGGCGGCTGTTTCCCAGCTCACTCATGACTCAGTCCTGATGTGGGGGTTTCTCGGTGACTTTTTCTGGCAGTCCTGGTGGGTGAACTGGACTCTTCCAGAAAAGAACTGACTAAACCACTACATAACAGGTCAGAAGGAGGGCGTAGGCCCTGATGTGTCTCGAGTGTGAGCCTAATGCCATGGAGGCCAAAGCAAGACACCAGGAGAACTCCGTTCCATGCAAACTGGCACTGCTTGCAGGCTACAAAGGATTATCTGTACAGTTCCATTTTGTGGCATGTAGAGAGCGCCTAAGGGGTGACTTGCCAGACTAGTTGTGGGGATTTCCAATCTCCCTGCTCCTCCCACTGCCCCTTAACAGAGGGAAACAAAAACAAAAAAACAAAGAGGAAACAAAAGGATTGATTTTGCATATGATTTCGGGAAAACAGACTTCATTGTTTCTGCCTCTTCCTCATGTTTTGCCCTTCAGGTTTTGTTTTACATACAAACAGACCTGGTGAGTTGCCCCTTAGCAAGGCACAGAGGGTTTGGCTGGATTAACGTTGCTTCCCTGATTATTATTATTTTTTTAATCGGAGTGCTTTTGGTGCCCATTACAACTGAACTGAGCATTGATCAATTCTGTGCCTGAAAATCATTTGTCTTTAATTTGAGTGTTTTTTGGTTTTTCTTCTGTTGGGTTTTCTGTTTTGTTTTCTTGTTTTTTATTTGAACTTGCAATACAAAACTAAATCTAACTCTAAATTAACAACACCCTTTCTGGCAAGTTTAAAGAGCAGTATGGTGTTTGGAAATGTCTTTCAAGCTTCAAAATTGCCTGTGTGCACAAAACTGGCAAAACCCCAAAACTGAATCAAAAGAGCCCCCCCCAGCCCCAAGATCTCAAGGAGGAAGGTGGGTTTGTCACAGCCCCGGCCCCGCTGCCACTCACACATGCAGCGAGCCCTGCTCTGGGCACGGTGTGTTTCACGTAGAGTCATCTCCATCCAAAGACAGTTTTCGGATGGGACATCCTGGGTTTGCCACTTCCATCCAGCCATGGTAGTGAATTGTATTTAGGAGCAGTAGAGTACATCAATCTTGTGATACAGTGTATGGGCCCGATTCATTACAAGAAAAATGGTTGGGTTTTTTCTTCTTTTCGGTTGTGTTTTTCTTTTCCCTTTACAAATTTGCATAGTCTTCCTTCACGTGTGCCCCAGCCCAAAGCCCAGAGCACAGCACCGTTGCCCCATGCTGGCCCAGTTCCGTCCTCAGCCCGGACGGGGCCAGAAAGCGCCCAGTCAGGGCCCCCGCCCCGCCTCGCTGCTGGCCCGCCCTGCCACAGGCCGCAGGCCTGGCCCCGCAGCTACTGCCCCGTCCACAGCCCCTCGGTGGGCAGCGCAGTGCTGCGTCCCCTCCGGCCACCTCCACGGTGACCCCGGCCCCACGTCCTGCCCTTGCTGCTGGGTGCGGTGGCTTTGCAGCACCAGCGCTCAGCCCAGCGCCTGGGCCTGCGTCTTGGTCTCCCGAGGAGACTGCAGCCTTCTCATTTCCAAACCCCCTCGGCTCTGGGGTGTGGGCACTAATGACCTCCATTGCTCCCAGGGTGGTGGTCCTATGTCCTTGGAGGAAACCTGCATGTTTGCTTAACAGCGGGAGCAGCCGGCCCGGGGGCAGTTAACTGCATGGGGGCTGCAGCAGGGCTGTGGCAGCTGCAGGCAACTTGGCCCCGTCGCCTGCACTGTCCGGTCTTCGCTTCCCTCTCCCCTTCTTTTTCTATTGCAGCTTGTGAGGACACAGCCACCAGTTTACCATGCCAGATCGAACAAGTTCTCTTATCTGTCACAGCAACTACCTCCTACAATCAGCAAAAAGGGACATTTCCCTCTACTCGTGCTCAATGTCAGTCATAAATTCACATTCGGCTTAGCCGTTCACATGCGGGCAGGGTGAATGCAGCGATGCTTCTCGCTGTAAATCACTTGCCTGGTCCACATCCCTGTGAGGAGGCAATAGCTGAGGACTCTCAAGCTGACGAGGGGGTTTGGCCACATCCATTCACGTTGGGTGGGGCTGTGCTGCCGGATCCCTCGGCTGCTTTTGACAGCCTCATCCATTCTTGTATTTTTTTTTAATGAATTGGGACCTGAGCCATGGAAAATGAGCAAACTTAAAAGTCTGAGTGCTGCAAACTCCTCCTAGACAACTTCACTATCAATGTCACGTTTCTTTTAAATCCACCTGACATATTTTAAGTGTAAAACATTTTTGTCTTGTAAATGCTTTTTTCAAAATAAAATCATGGGGGGGGGACATTTTTATCTTGCATTTGACATGGAGGGGATTAATTTGGAAGGAAAGCAAGACAGCGAAAAATTGTCAGGAGAGGGGTTTTGTTCCTTCCTTTTTGGTTCATTGACAAGTCTGAGATTTTTCCAGTTTCCAACCTGTTGCCACCAACTATTCCTCCCTGATGACTGGAGACAAAAACGCTAAGGCCATAATCTCAGCCCGATCCCCGCTGCTCAGCACCGGCGGCAGCCATGCACGCCTGTCCCAGGTGAGCCGCGCTGGCGCAGCGGGTCCGATGGGCACGCTTTGGCCCGCTAAGAAGGCGCACGGCGGGACAGCGCGGGGGCGCGGCGCAAGGAGCCGCCCCGCTCCTGGCCCCCGCCTCCGGCACATCTGGATTTCGGGCGCCGGTCCCGGCCGGCTTTGAGCCCCGCGCCCCAACAACCCCTTACTGTACTTTATACTTGCCAGTATAACGAATCTAGTAACGCGAGCTACTGACCTTGATGGTGAGTGTGAGCAGTTATGTTTTGTTGTTTTCTCTCTTGCTTGGTTGGGGCTGCTGTGAGAGAGGGTGTCTCTGAGGCATACTTTCCGGCCTCTCTTACACTCGGACGTGCACACCTCCTCTCAAACACTCTTCTGAGCGCTCTCAGCGGGAAGGTTTGTCCACACCTATTAATCCTCTCTCAGTGTCCAGCTTCTTGTTAGTAGCAGCTGGTTGCATGTTTTTTGCTTGTTCAGACGAAACGGTTCAAGAAACGACTCATATCAACTCTTGAGAAATGTCTCTATTTTTTTGTACACTTTCTTTCTTTTGATGTTTTTATTAATTTCCCTTACTTAAAAAACAAAACACTTGTTGTCCCCCGTAAAACATTTCACATCTCCCCTTGCCTGTTCTTAGAGTGTATGTATCTGTGGGACTGAACTAAATGCATGCACTGTAGTAGTCGTACTGGTAGCAGTAGATGTAGTTGTAGAACATGCATTGTTGAGTTGATATTATAGGTACCATCAACGTGAAATAGCGCGGCAGTTAAAAGCATAGCCTTGGTCTGATTGAAAGCGTAGGGCTATCAATAAAGCAGAGAGCTGCTAAAGGCTTGGATCCATAGTACCGTATTTGTTAAATCTCTTTATCTGGAAGTTTAAATTGAACGTGGCTGTAGGCAACCTACACCCTTCTGTACAAGAACCCGCACATGCTGTTACATTGACAGTAAATTTGCCATATTTTTTTCAAATTGAAGTCCCTAGGAATTAAAATGTTGAGTATAACTATATTCTCTTATTTTTATTTTGTATTAAAAAGAATTTAAGATATTTTTAAAATCATTTTACAATCATGGTTTCTTCATCAGCCTGTTACTTGTCCATATTAGCCCATAGAATCATTCGTTAGCAGTTGTAGACCAGATGTGCCAAATGCAAATCACTCCATTCAGATGTCTATATAATACCATGTGTGTGAAGCAGCTTCCCGCAGACTGTCCTGAGACATAAGGCAATTGTTTTTAGGTCATAAACCTTAAATCTTTTTATGCAACAGAGACTCTGAGCTAGTAGTGGTTTGCATTCATCACCATGTCACTGAGCTTAAGGGAACATTTTTAAATTAAGATTTAGCATTTCATAAATATCAGCATTAGGAGTTCGAGACAAGTTCATCATCTTTGCCATTGAGCCACAAGGTGTCTTTGCTTCTCAGGCCCAGATTTATGCACTAAACTTTTGAAGTTCTTTCACAAATGAAGTTGTAGTCAGTAAGTTTCACAGATGGTAATTGAGATCCCGAATTAGGCTTTGTTTATTTGTTTAGTTTGTTGGTTGTCAGAAAATATCCTGCTGGGAGCAGATGATACTGTATGGCACGGTCACATCCCCTCCCCTGCCTCCCTCCTCCCTGGGCAATCCCCTGCAAATCGAGTGTGCTTAGTTCGAGCGCGTTCCTGCTCCGCTGGATATAGGCACTCTTTAGCAAGTGCTTTAAAAGGAAATAAAATATCCAGAATGGGCTTTCAAAATGTAATTAAGAGTTTGTATCCGCTCCTTACCTCTAATAGAACATGAATTAAATCAACCAAACGACTGCTTGGATGGAGCTGACACAATGCAAGCCCATGCAAGGCAATCTGAGCCACCCATATTACTTCCCTTATTGCTACTGAGGAGCTGAAACACTTCTGCATCAAGGGGGAGAATAATTTCCCCCTTCAATCTCAATCTGCCAAGGAGCTGGGGGGACCCACTGTTTAATGTGAAAGGCATATGATTAAGTGAGGAGTGTATCTAAAAGTTAGTAGAGCGACAAATTGCATGGGGTTTAGGAATCCTTGTTTTATACTTAAAGAAGGTGCTCTAAAAATTTAATCTTGTCATTAGGCACCCATAGTTTTAGCAAATTACAGCCATAAAAAGTGGGACCACAGTAGGTCTGTGTGTGAAAGGAGAGGAGCCGATGTCAGCACGCAGAAATGTCAGAAGGAGGAACATTTTGAAGATCCAGTGATGAGCCAGTCTGGGATTTATATGGCTTATTGAGAGGACTCCCCTGTGGCATGGCAGCTCAGATGGAACTACTCTCCTTTTATTTTGCTATATAAAAGTACATAAAATTTAATCCAAGCTATGTAATCTCAAAAGCCAGAACCTAACAAGTGGACCACTTGGGAGCAGCAAGCAGGCTGAAATTTCTCACTCCACTGGAACAGCCCGTAATTATGTGACAGAGGCTGGCAACTGGAGCTAAGCACGGCTGATGCATCGAAAAATTAATGGCTGCATCAGATTTTATCTTTTGCTTATCTTCCTAACAGAGGCAGTCAGCATTTGAGAGCATTGCAGGCTGTCAGGGAGGGAGGGGTGAGATGAAGAACCCTGCACAGCTTTGTGCTCCTGTAGTGGGTGAACACAAAGACAAAATGTATTGTGTTCAATAGAAAAGAAGCCAAACTCTGCACCGAGGCCTGTCTGAATGGTCACCATTCTCCCCTAGCTTGTGTAGCATGGCTACGTGAGAATGCCAGTCTGCACTTCTGTGGGTCTTTTTGGCCATGTCACTGACAATATCCTTACTCTTTAACGAGCGCTACAGTTAGTTTTCTGATTACCCCAAACTAAAAATAATGAAAGCAGAGTCATTTATGTGTCAGTTGGGAAGTCCTGTGCTGATCCAGGCTGGTTTTGGACCCCACACAAGTTCTTTCCAGAACTCAGGCTGCACACAAGCCTTGTTTGTCTTGTTTTACACTAGGATGCCGTTTTTTGCTTTTTAAATCCTTGAGAGACTGAGCTTCCTAAAGGGCCAAATAGTAAATTCAGTAGATTTAAAATAATTCGGTGCTGCTGTTATTAAGCCTCGACCACAGCGGCGGTCGTTTTGTAGGGCTCCTGGCTGAAGTCTATTGTGGTTTAAATACATGAGCTGTAATCAATAATTTTGTAATAGGAAATCTTGCACACTTGATAAATCATCTCCAGTGCAATTAGTGACCACCTCTGAAGTGCAGACTTAAGTACAGTGTAAGTTAATCTTTAATGAATTTAGTGGGTAACTTTTAATAGTCTTTTCAATCAGGAGAATTATTTTCAATAGGAAATCCTCCTCGGTGGAGCCGGCTGCCTCTCCAGGCACGCAGCAAGGGGTGACCACACGTAGGCTGGTGCCGTGTTGTGCCCGGACAGCCCCCTCGCCGGGCAAGCTGTGCTGCAGCCCCACTGAGCGCTGCAACAGCCAATTGACACCGTTTGGCTTCTTCTTCACCAGTGGAAGTGGAGGGACAGAGCTCTTGGCCTTGTAATTAAACTTTGTTCCACGCAAGATGCCAACGAGTCATTGTGAAGTTTGAAAGCGGGGCCTACAGCATGAGCTAACTGGTGCAATGAGATACTTAAGCACATGAGCACGTCTCAAGCATTTTAATCACTAAAAGCGTAAAGTACTCACTGAGCTGAGGAGTAGCTTGCCTGTCTGGCAGCAGTCGCAGGCTGTTACCCATTAGTGGAACAACTACTAAATGTGACACAGTGCACATTTCACAGACACACCATTGTGAGTATTTTCATGCTGATTCTCTCCCCAAATGCTTTAGAAGTAAATACATAATTACAGTTATATTTTTCCCTCTCTCCTTTCTGAGATAAAGTGAAAAAGAAGCAGTGGCATTTTTCCTTGCAGCAGATGTTAGCATGCATCTGGTGCTGGATTAGCATGAAGAGTGTGGATTCATAATTGCTGGAGAATGCAAAACTGGTCTTCAGGTATATAAACTTGAGCTTTTTTAAAAGAATCAGTTCATACAGCTGGGTCTTTTTAAAGGCATTTCCTGGTAGTTATAGCGAGAGTCCAGAGCTGTGCGCCATGGAGGGCTCCCCGGTGCCTGCAAAGGGGCCACAGGTATTCACTGCTGCCAGCTGAGCTGGTGCCCTCAGCTCTCCGAGACACTGCGTGGTGGGCACAGCACCTCGCAGTTTCCTCATCCGTGAGCTCACATTTTCCTTCATGGAGTGTTACTACTGAAAGCCCAGGTCAGGCAGCCTTAGCCCTGTTGGTGCCTGTAGCTCATGTTTGCAGGTGGCGGTGGAGGGAGGTCAGGGAGGTCCTGCCCAGGGCGTGAAGGCCAGCAGGGCACACGGTTGCTGACACTCCTGCCCAAGATCTGCTCCTTCTGGTGGGACTCGGCAAGCAGAGAGCAGTGCTGCTTTCTCCTTCCTTCCAGCGCTGGGCTGGGTAGAAGGGAGCTGGATCACAAAACAGGTTCCTGAGGTTTTATGCAAAACAAGCGCAGCAGTGATGGGGAGGGTCTTCCCCTTGCCCGCCCCAGCAGAGGAGTGCAAAGCCATGCCAGCATGGAGGGCCGCTCGCGGGCACCTGTCTGACTGGCAAGGTCTGGTGAAAACGTCTGTGCAGGCTCCTGGTGTAAACTCTGCCGCACGAGAGGATCGTTGCGTGCGCACACGGGGGTTCGACGGGGCCACACATCTCTTCTTGCCAGGGGCTGCCGCCCGTGCAGGCGCCCACGGTGCCCCCGGGCTGCGGGAAGGTGCCCCTGCAGCACTGCCCTCCCGCTGCGGCCACTTCAAACAGGCAGTGGAACAAAGACCCAGTTTGGTTTTAGTTTTCCTCCTGTATTGTCTGTTATTGTACAAAAGGCTTCAATTTAAAATTAACAGGAGTGATAGCCAGTTAATGTGTTACAGTGGGAGGCCGGAGTTTCTGTTGCTATGGCAATAGAGTTCGGCTCATTTGTTTTGTAGATGAGTAATTACTACGCAATTAGAGTAGGCTAAAAATAAAAGGGCCTTTTGTTCCCTGTTACTCATTAATATTAATAAAAGACCTGTCCGGGCTGTGGTAAACAATTAATGCAGATGTGGTTGCCCGCGGTAAAAGTAGCAACAGATTTCGTATTACCCAGCGAGAGGTGAAGGCACTGGTTTTGCTTAGCTTGGCTCTTGTTCATTTTAAATAGAAAAATTATTAGAGAGAGGTCTGCGTTAGCACAGAATCACAAGCTTTAGCCCTCATTTGCCAGTTGGATGGATGGTAATAAGTGTTAAAGCTTCATGCGCAGGCACAGGCAGCATGTACAGCGCTGGGGCCGGGTCCCGCGGCGCAGCGAGCGCCCGTGGCCCGGAGAGGGGGCCGTGGCAGCAGCCGTGCTGCGGTACAGGAACCTCGCTCACCCCAGCCTGGCGCTGCCCCCGGCCTGTCCAGGGGCAGGGGCTGGAGCAGAGAGCTCGCTTGAAAACCTGAACGCTCTGCGGTGTGGGTTACTGCTGCTGAAATGGCTCTGAGTGCCAAAAGAGAGCGAGAGGAAACAATCCCAAGCATTTCACGTGAAGTATGTAAACATTCAAACACACCAGATTTTGAATTAAGTGTAAAACCAGCTACATCGACAGAGAAGCCTATTGGGAAGATGGCTGACAGGACAGAGTGTCTTTACCTCTCTATTTCACTTGCTGGTCTCCGTGCAGCTGATGAGCATCCCATGCCGGCGGGGGGGACATGGCTGCGGCGTGGGGCTGGGGTGGTGCCGGCCCACCCGGAGCCCCCAGTGCTCGGCAGCTGTGGAAGACGCGGTCAGTAAGGGGCTGCGTCACTACCTGGCAGCACCGGCACCCGAGTGCCCCGGCCCGAAATCCTCGAGTGGTGTTCTGGGGTGGGGGGGGTTGCAGAGAAATGGAAGCCACCTCCCTCCCGAACTGTTTAACTAATGGAGGGAGACGTAGCACAGCCTTTGTAAGGTCGACATTTGTTTGTTGTTAAGGATCTAATTAGAAACATGAGAGGGAGCTGAATGGCTGCTTGCTCGGCTAATTAGCGACATGCACGAAGACCACTTTGAACTTCAAGGACACAAAGCTATTAGCGCTTACATCAAAAATGGATTAAACTTCTGTGCTTTTATAATGATTAAAGATGAGCTCCTCGAGAGGAAATCCTTTTGTAAGGCTGTGACAAGAGCTGGCTCCCTGATTGCAGCTTCTACAAGTGAAGCTTTGTGTGGCCTCCGTGTAGCACTCGGACCGGCGCGCGAGTGACACCGCTAACTTGCAATATGGAAAATGTGATTAGGCAATAAATATTGATCGTTCACAAAATTTACAGCCAAGCTGGAAAGTGCATTTATTTGTCTTGCTACATAAATGCAGGACTTAGAAAAGCCGGGCTTGAATATATTGAATTTTATCTTTTTTTTTTTTTTTGCAAATCAGTACACATCAGCAGCTTCCAGACAGGTGCTGCTCACGTGCCTGCAGCATGCACCAAAGGGATGGTGGTTGTTTATTTTAAACACCTGCACCACTTGAATTTTTAGCTTACACAAGTTCGTGGAGACTGCCCAGCACTGGCTCTCTGCTCGTCTGCCGTCGCTCAGAAGTTGCTTTTTGTGTCCATGCCGACCACTCGGCCTCCGCACTGGCACCGGAGCAGAAGTCCCCGTGCTGTACCAGCGGGAGAGCACCAGAACTGAGGCAGGAACAGTTGCCGCAAGATCACAATTGTCATTATCACACTGACGTGTCCAGCTTGGTTCGTAACAGCTTGGATTGCTGCTAGATGTGGGCCTGGGAAGTGCTAATAATTGTCACCAACACCGCGCGCGGTCTGGGAGGCAGCTGCCGCGAGTAGGGGTCAGGCAGTGCCTCCCTCCCGTGCTCTGCTCAGTTCCAGCTGTAATTGCCGAGCTTGGGAACCTGTTCACCACCCACTGCTTTTTGTCGTTATCCTTGCGATATTTTGATGTGTGAAGCCGTTTCCAAAGGGGCTGCAGAGACAGAACAACCTTTTAAAGTGTGACTGCAGCTGGAAAATAACGTACAAATAGTACCTTGTTAAGGCAGATAGCAGCTCTCAGTGTCTCTTGGCCTCATCACCACTTACTTTGCTGATGAGCCCGACAGTTGCTTTATTTTGTTTTTTCCTACAGGGCCAGTAGAGCTGCAGGCAGGGAGGTCTGCCTGCCACTACCCAGGGCTGAGCCCCATCACAAAGCGACGCTGGGGCAGTGGGGAAGGCACAAAGCCGGCGCTTTGGGTGTCCAGGGGCAGGACTGACCTGGCTGTCTACAGCTTTCAATACTGACAGAGGATCTCTGTCTGCCGCGGTTTCTCAGGGAGAGGTGTTTGCTTTTCAAGTCTGCTTGGACAGGGCGCTAGCGAAGCGTGGCACCGTGCAGGTCTCCGCAGGAGCTGTGCTAAACAGTGCCTCTAATTGTAACAGTGGGGTTATTTGCTTTTCTGGTTTGTCTCCCACTTTCTGTTTCAGCTGGTTGGGAGCTGTTTGTACATTGCTATTCTCCAGAATGTCTGTGTGTTTCCAGCTCATTATTTCTGAGACATTTTTTAGTTTGAGCATTGATCTGAATTGGAGGTGTGCCGGGTATGGTTTGTCTCAGACATAAAACAATGCTGTATGTAAAAGTGCAGATACAGGAAAGCAGTGCTTCTGATAGTTCAGCCTGACCACAAACAAACGTGTTTGTGCCTCTGGCAGGAGCTGTGTGCAGTGATTGGTATGTAACAAAAGAGCCTGAACGTGAACATTTAATTCTCAGTGCTGTGTCTGTGCACTCTTGCAGTCTGAATGGCAACCAAGAACCAGGAACACTGACGTCGTATTTCACACTGGTGTTAATCTGTACATCCAGTCTCGAGTAAATCACATCTGGGTAGTTAGCATCTCTGAAAAACAAGGTACAAGCTCCCATTAACTTCAGCTGTGAGTGCACAAAGAATTAGCTTTGGCCAAGCTATCTGTAAGATGAGTGCAATGCTAGCTAATGATACGATATTTATAAGGCTCTAAGCACTAATGATTTAAGCTTTGCATTCAGTGCTGGAGTTTCTCCACAGTCCATACTGTGGCTGGTTATTTAAAGTATCAGCATCACACTGTGACTGCCGGTCCGTTAGTCACGCACGAAGATGTGGCCATCGGTGCTCATTCTTCAGGGCACACAGGATGCCCTAGAAGTCAGGAGGGGAGTGATCTGCCCTGCACCAGTAGCCCTGGTTTTACTGTAATGTCCTCTGCAGCATTTGTACTCAGGTTCTTGCAAAGACAGTACAGCAGTCTTGAATGCTTGGGTAACTCTTGGGGAAATTCCCAGTTTCCAGATTCTGCAGTGCAGTGTCAGAGAGGGTTCGAGGAAGGCAGTAAAAGCATCCTGTCCTCTACTTGGCTGCTTGTGGTCACCTTAGTATCTCAGGGAATGAGATCTAATTACCCTTTAGCTACACATGATACTCCTGCAAAAATCTGGGCAACTCCTCTTAAATCCAGCAGTAAATCCCAAGTGAGTCAAATTAAATGCCCCCAAGCATTGGTGTAGCTCCTGTCCTAGCTGGGCTACCTGGGACCTGTGCTTTGGTTGCATGCAGAGGACAGGCTGCAGCACACTTGGATAAGTACCGTCCCCGTGCCTCTGGTGACAGGAGCCAGGTACCCTCTCGTCCTCATTTCCCATGTGTGCCCAGCTGCTGGCCAGATGTCACCTCCCTGACCTGTCTGCCCCCACCCTGATCCTTACCCGTTTCCATCTCCATCACCAGCATTAAATGTTATTATATCATTTCCTCCTTTGAGCCAGAAGATGATGTTTGTGGCATGTTGTATGAATTTTTCATAAAGATAAAAACAGCCTAATCGTGTGAGCTTTGAGTCTTGGTAGTGGGTAATGGCTTTGATTTAAAACATTTTGTCTTAATGATAGTTATATTGAAAATTTCCTGCTGCTTTCAAGCACGTGTAGTTATTATCATAAACATTGATGGTAGAAATGCCTGCCAAATTGTGCGTGGCTGTTTATGGTAGATGAGAGAGTCATCCAGAAACTAGGGCGCTGGATCAACAAGTTGTCAAAAAGCACGTTTGTATGGAAAGGCACCTCCGGGGCTGGTGGGATGAAGCGGAGCAAGGAGGGCTTGGAAGAACAGCGTGCCATAGATGACCAGCACCGGCTGTAGAAAGAACTGTAGAAAATGCTTGGTGTGAAATTAGAAGCAAATTTCTGACACGAAGGAACTGCTTTAGAAGAAGCTGAGGGGTACAGGAGAGGACAGCCCCTTTCCGGGCAGGGCACTGGGCTGCGCTCCGCTACCCTGGTCCCAGTGCCGAGGAGCCAAGCAGCTCGTGCAGCGCGGGCAATGCTTCCCTTCTCCCAGTCCCCGTGGTGCCTCCCGCCCGGAGCTCTGGAGCGCCATGGGGCTGGCTCAGGCTTTCCTCCAAAGCCAGCTATCATGGGGGAAGCAGGAGGCTTGCAGGCATTGGGAATGTTTCCTCCCTGTGGCAGCTCAGCAGTGTAGGGACTGAACGATCACTTTGACTTGGTTTGGTTTTTAAAATATTTTTTTACAGAGCCTCTTGCATTTGCTCCACTTGAACAAATAGATAGATACAAGCTTTTTAAATTAGGATGTTTAAGGGGAACATTTCATTCTCGTCTTTTCCTTTACATATGTCACTCTGGTCTCCATGCCATGCACCACAATGGCACCTGCTCTCAGAGTAGCATCTCCATCAGCCTCTGTGGTCGGACTCTGCTTTCAGCAATGCCAGTAGTAGATTAGCTCACCAGCGTTAATTGTTGCCCAGGGATAATGAGCCCTCCCTAGGAGGTGATTGACTGTCATTAGGCAGTTCCCTGGGAGTGCTGCTTTAGTGCTTACAGATGCGCGGTTGGGGTGAGCGCGTGCGGTGTCGTGGGCCCAGATTTACGCCCAGGCATCTGCAGGAGGGGACGGGGACGTCTGCGGGCGAGGAGAAGCTGCGGCAGCTCCAGCCGGCTTGCCTCAGCGCTCAGCTGCGCTCTCAGTTATGAGATGCATTTCTGGCTGTGATAACGGGGCACTATATTTCATTCTGAAGTATTCTGCCTCTTCTCAAGGAGGAAAGCCAGTAAATCATGTGGTAGTTTCTTTCAAACTTGAGATTTTCCTTGCCTGGACGCAGTGGCGGGGAAGGCAGCCATGAGTTTTGCACTGTTCTTCACATTTCTTTTTTTTTAACTTTTGAAATATTCATACGTTAAGTGTAAAAAAAAGCACAAGCATGGTATTTACTATTGAAAAGACTGCTCTACAATCCCCTTTTCCTGCTGTTGCGACCTTGGGCTGACTTTGCCCAGGGGATGAGCCCTCTTCCCAGGGCCTCACGTGAAGCCCCTGGGGTCGGTGGACGACTGGGTCCATGCACCAGCCGTCGTGCTCCAGGCATGGCTGCTGGCTTGATGCGTAAACCGAGGATCCGTCAGTGGCTTTGGATCAACTCCTGAGTTAATCCATCCCCACAACATTAAATGCTAAGGGTTTTAATCACTTTAGGAAACTTCTTTTGCTTTATGTGTATATTTAAGTCTAGGTTCTGGTGCCGTCGGAGTGGGAGGAGTGCAGCATGTGGGCTGTGTGCCAGAGCAGCGGTCCCCGTGCAGGGCCTGCCTTACAGCCGTGCACGTATTTCACCTGGTTTTCCTTTGAAATACAGTGTACTTTAGGGGTGCTTAAAAGTGTTGTTTTGTCATCATGGCAAATTTACTAAACCCTGAGGGGACTGATCATAAGCCAAGGACCATGCAAGTTCTCTTCATAGGACAGTAATGTCAAAATACTTGTATTTTTTTCTTCCTTCCCCTCCCTCTTCATCATTTGTGGCTGAATTGAGTTTATTTGGGTGGGATTTCAGCATCCAACTTGTGCTTTACCCATCTGTTCCCTCCCTCCCCTCCCAGAGAGGCATTTTGAATCCTTGTTAGTGCAATACACCGCTTGCTAAGGCAAATGTCATAATGAATCCTGACTTAGAAATTTCTCAAGAGTTCATCGAAAGAGAGTTTATCTTTCAGTGGTGACCTTTCTTGTTGAACGCGGATTAATGTACGAGCAGGGTTTGTGCTAACATGGCAGTTTGTAGGAGAAGGTACTTGATAAGCGAGCTCCCACGAGCTGTGTCTCTGCTCCCAGCAGTGTTTTGTAGCACCGAGCCTCCTGCCTCTCCGTCAGCCTGAGCTGCCAGCTTCATTTTGGGCTCCAGCTGTTGACTTCTTCACATAACTCACTTGTCTGAGTGCTGCGTTGAGAAGTATCTTACACGCACATTAGATGTGGATTAAGACAGCTAGGCTAAAGGATGCCGAGATGAGTTAGTAATAAAATAGCCTTGCTCATTGAAGCATGATCTTGAGATTGTGGGTGCATTTTAAAATTCTCTCCAAATTCATATTTATTTTAGCAGAAAGACTTGCAGTAGGTTCTCTGCTTGGACAGAGGAAGCCCCAGCAGTGCTCAAGGAGCAGGTACAGTGAATGTGCATGGTTGCACCAAACACATCCCAGAGATGAGCTCCTGTGTGCAGGTGTGTGCTGTGAAGATTTGCGCTCCCCCTGCACCCAGAGCCCCCACTTCATGGCACCTGCAAAGGACAACATATCCCCTGCCACCCAGCACCACACGGGAGCATCCCTGGCGCAATAGGCTGGTGCTCAGGCAGAGCCTGGGGCCAGATGTGGAGACAGCCACCAGCACCCGGGTAAAGCTCTGCTTACACAAGCAGCACTTGTCTTAGCGAAATTTGTTCTTAAATGGGTACCGGCCCCGCTAAGGGTGCTCTTATCCCACTGTACGAATGGTTTATTTTGGCTTAGATTGAAGGGATTCCTAGTCAGTAATTTATGGTCCAGAATAAATAATTTGTCTAATTCTGCTTAAATTCACCTCTTTAACTAAACCACTGTAACTTTTTGTGCCAACAAGGAGCCCTTACACATTAACTTCCCCCTTGGAGCTGGAGGCTTGCTGGCCGAACCGCTCGGTTCGCGCTGTTCCGTGCCAGGTGATGCTGCTGAGTGCCACAGGCGCAGGGGGCTTGCAGACCCAGCCTGTGCAGGAGCATGCCCGCGCCTGGCCACGTGGGATGTGGGCAGCACATTCGTGGCATTGCCTTGTGTCCAACGAAGGCTTTGACAGGCAGTGAGATCCACGGTTTGATTAAATGGGAGATTACCTCTTCTCTTACCAACAGACCCCAAAGCCCCTCCGAGCCCGCGGAGCCCCCAGACTGCCAGGGCTGTCAGCTCCAGCTTTTCTTCCCAGCTGGGCTCGGCGCTCAGCCCCATCCCTCTGCCCTGCCCGTCTTCCTGGCCAGCAGGCAAACATTCCTTACTGGCAAAAATTCACAGTGTCTGAGGGATCGAAGTCTCTTCTGTAAGGAAAACCACAGCATATTCAAAGGGAATTCGAATTCACCTTACTACATTAAATGGCCTTGTTCCCGTCACTGCCACATCTCTTGGCCGCTGTCTCTTGATTTCCTTAGGCATAGGAAGGAGCTTCTCTAACCCAGAGAATGGGGGATAATTGGGGCTGAAGAAGGCAGAAACTGGCTAGCTGTGACTTACAGACATATCTAATCTTTTCCACGTCCCTCCCACCATTAATCTATTGCAGGGCTTTGCAGTGACACTTGGGATTGTAAATTATGCATAGGGGAAACCCTTGAGTTGGAGGCACTAAGCAGCAGTTGTAGAGCTGTGAAAATGTCCACTGCAGGATGGTTTCCTGTACAATTGTTTGGTGAATTGCACCTGAGCCTTTCAGAGCAGGTTGGAAACAGGTACTGTGGCTACCAAGACTTCCTGAGTGCTGGAAGGCCTGCAGAGGGGAGGGCATTGCCCTGCTGATGCCCCGGCAATGCCAACTCAGGCGGCCAGGTCCTCCCAGCAGACCAAAGCTCGGCCGGCACCGCTGCTGGGACCGCCCGGAGAGCAGGTCAGGCTTTGCGCCAGATCTCCTTTGCCTGGCATCCAAAACGGTTGGTGGTTCGCTCCACTCCCCCGGGACAGTGTACTCCCCTGCCGGTTTGTCAGCGATGTGCTTCCATACTTCTGCCCTTAATTATTTCCAGTTCTGACCACAGGATGCTGGTGGGCAGGGGAAAGTCTCAGATTCTTTCCAGGCTGCAGTGCATTAATCTTAGTGCTTTGCGATTCCTGCACCCAACAGCAGCCGCGGCTCTTTGGCGTCTTCTGCAGTAGAGCTGACAGCAGGAGCTTTGTCCGACAGATCTGTGTCTCCACAGAGTCTTAATTTTTCTTTGAGGACTGAAACGGTATTCAGAGTCTGGAGGATTTTTGTTTTATTTTCTGCTTAATTTTAGTCTCAGGTTATTCACAGGTTTGTGTACAACACATTTTTTCTCAGGCATTTCATACCCAAACACATCACATTTTGTATGTTGGGAAAGTCGTTCAAGGTCCCTTTGCAGTTGTTTCAAAGTGATCGTAAAACCGCCTGCAGCTCTAGGTGCGCTTCAGTGCAGCTATTGTAAGAAGACAAATATTTAGCAACTCACTGCGGCTGAGTGAATCGTTAAAATAAGGCTTTCTGAGGAGTGTTTAGTCTCCTGGTAATTATGAGAGCTTTTCTATTTCATGTGTCAGGTCTGGAGCAAAGTGTCAGCTCTGTAAAAGCTTCCAGCCCTTCCTATAAAGTTCTGCAAACAGCTGTTTAGCAGGCGGTGCACAAAGCGGTGCCTGGGCATCCCGCGCCCCTGCGGAGCCGTTCCCAGAGAATGGAGCACTGGGCGTGCTTTTGTGTCGCACGTTCTTCAGCAGTCACTTCTGTCATCATCAGTACATAGTATTAGATTGATACTCAGTAGATAGAAAATTGCCTTTTTCTTACTTTATATTCCTGCAATCAGAAAGACGTTTGAATAAACAGTTGCCAACTCATTCTGCGTGTATGAAAGCCGGTATTCCCGATTTTCTTGGAGATATAAATGACCGTGGCTGGGGCTGGGCTGTTTCGGAGGGACGGAGCATCTCTCTCTGGCTCCTTGCTGGTCTGTTTGCTCTTTCATTTCAGTGAGGTTTCAGGACCCAGCAGGGCATGTCTCCTTGTCATCTGTGCATGGTTTCGTAGCTGCGGGTTAATGATGCAGAGATGCCGCAGTGTGCGTATGTCTGATTAGCCCCGGTGTCGCCGTGGCTCATCCACACGCAGCGATTGCTGCTCCTGCCTGCAGCAGCGCGGTGTCGGGTGGCCCTGGGCATCGTGTGGGCACCGGCCCCAGCCCCGCTGCTGGCCCCGCAGTGGGTGGTGCGATGGGCTTCACTGGGCTGCAGCGGTGTTTGTTCGCAGGGCTGTTTCACTCACAGCATCCCCCAGCCTTACCCCGTGCATCCCAGTGGGACTGGCCGCAGCACCCCGTGTCCCTGCTCGCTGCGGCGCAAACCCAAGGGCAGCCTTGTGTCATGCGTCTGCTGCGGGATGCCCCGCTCACCGGCACTGCTCTCATTTCAGCACCATTTTGAAATGCTGTAATATTTGATCACTGTATCTTGAAATTAAATCTTGAAGCATTATGCAGGCATGTTTGTGCCAGCCCCAACATGCTGTTGCCATCAGTGGGCTGCAGCAGAGAGAAATTTGGCCTTGCACCCCAACTTTGATTTTTAATTAAATCTCCTTTGCACCTCTAGATGAGAGCCGTGTGTTTTGGGGACCACGTCTTCACATTATTGTTGCGATTTGGAGTTCTTCCCAGCAAACCATGCTGCGAAATTCATTGCGAGTCGTGGGGAGGCAGCCGCTCACGCAGGACGGCAGCCGTGCCGGCAGGGCAGCGCTGTCCCACCGCTCAGCTCGTGGGCTGGGTGCGTGCTTTGCCTCCCTGAGCAGTAGCAACGCCCTTGTCGCCCCTTGTGCCTCTTACTGGCACGTGTGTTGCTGTATGAGAACTGAAAGCATGTCGTGAGACGGGGATGCAGCCACCCCAGCTGAGCGCCTATGCCAGCCTCAGTGCTCCCTGCGCCCTCTTAGCCGTACCCTGCGATTTGGGGCTGCTTTTCTAATGTTTGGGGTTTTCGTCGATTGTTCTGGACCATGGCTGTCCCCAGCTGTTCTTGTCCTCTACATTCTGGCATCCTCTGTCTCTAGAACACGTGTAGCCTTACGTCCTCCTTGCCTGAGGTGCTGGGCACATCCTTCCCTGCAGCTGGCGCGGCTGCGGCCATGTCCCTCTCGGAGGCTCGTGGCTTTGTGCAGCCGGCCGAGCAGGGCTTTCTGTGTGACTGGGCAGTAAAACCTGCATCCATTTTATTGAACCAGAAGGAAGAAAAGGGAAAAAAAAAAGTGCTAGCTTATAGTAATAAAGGGCTTTTGAACATCTCAGCTGGATATTTTTCTTCATGAGTGAGAAGGCCAAATGTTATCTTGACATTTAATCTTTAATAATAAAAAAATGGTGCTTTGTTTGCCAGTGAATTCCAAAATTATCTGTTTACTCTCTCATGCCTTATTTCTTTTAACTTGCTAGCTTAGATGACCTACTTACTTTCCCCTGCTACCGCTTTAGAGCCACATAAAAGCATTTGTTTTGCAAAATTTACTTTCCTGTTGCCGCAGAGCCAACTGTTGCCATTTTGACGTTTTTTGACTAGTTAATCCATTCATTTGAGAAATGTATGCCTCCTGCACGGTCAGCGCGGTGGGGACGATCAGAGGGAAGGCGCCATGGTGGCACAGCGCGTCCTGGCTGATCGCAGCTCGGCCCTGGGGGGGTGCCGACCTCAGCTCAGCGCTGGGTTGGCCACTGGCCCCAAATTCTCCTTTGCGTGCGTGTTGCTGCAGTTTGCAATGTGGGTCTGTTCCAAAGCCCGTTTCGCCTCTCGGAAAGGCTGCATCAGGAGCAACATCATCCCTTGAGCTGCTCCCGCTAGGTGAGCAGGGCTTGCCCCTGGGCTGGTGTTCATCCCCTGTAAACCCCTGCAGTTGATCAGCTCGGTGCTGACCTGCGGGCTAGCGGCAGGGGGCTGTTGCAGGCTATCAAACTTTATAAACCCTTTTGGTGCGTAATGGAGATAGGCGGGGAGCTGCAGCCGGGGGAGAAGGCTGAGGAAGTCGTGGTGCAGGCTCCAGCGTGGAGGCGATGGAGGCTGCTGCAGGTCGGGAGCAGTCCCGTGCCTGCTTGAGCCCACGGGCACGGCTCCGGGAGCACGCAGGGACGCTGCGGTAGTGTGGTTGGTATGGCTGGCTAGGTCCTGCCAGCAGCAGCAGACCTGCTTTGTGCCGCGTTCGGAGCGTTTTTAGGTGCTGCTTCGGTAGTTGGGGCTCGGCTGTAAGGACGTGGCCAGAGCCCGGGCAGGCTGCAGCGCTCCCGGCGTGACCGGCCCGCTCCCTCCACACGCCCGCAGCACCTCGCGTGGCCG
>VXAL01018178.1:1787-23486 GCA_013399475.1 Chauna torquata | reverse complement strand
AAAAAAAAAAAGCCACACTGAATTATGCACAAATTCTGGGCAAAAATATATCTATGAATACATAAAATGGCACCCAGTTGTAGCCCAAGTCTTCTGCATCTGCATTTCCTATGAGCTACCCTAGTTTTTTTCATACTTCACTACACATTTTGTGATTCATATTCTCAGAGCGTTGACTTGTAAAACACTCTGTGTATCGAGGAAGGTATAATTCCGGTAGGTAACAGAACATTTAGGAATTAGCTATTTTAATATCAAAATCCTTTTGTGAGTTTAGCCCAAAGGATTATTCTTCTATTTAAGAGCTACAGTCATGAAAGACAGATCCAACTGAATATCTTAAAGGATTTAAATAACTACTGTTTGTAAAAGTGGGCAAAATGAATTCAAATTGCATCAATTTCTGCAACTTCTCAATGTGCCAAGGCAGTATATTTTTGTGATATGCAAATGTCAAAGCCAAGATCTTTTTCTGGAATCTGTGTTTGCTTACAGCTTTATATAGCACACACAAGAAGCAATGCTGTGATGAGGCACTTTATGGCAGGGGAAGGGGAAGACGTACATTTTTAGCAGAATACTTACAGATAGTTTGATATTTCCAGTAAGTATGTTAACATAGAAAAATGAAGTAGCTTTGATGAATTTCAATCTCAGTAAGCTTAATTTAGTAATCTTTTCTCCAATATCTGATATCATTTTCCTCACCTTAGGCCTACAAGTGACCTAAACTCTTTTTTACCCCAATTTGAATATATTATTTGCTAATTAACATTCTCTTTCAGTCCTTTTCTAGCTACCCTTTTCCAGTCTTGGAAAGTATTCCGGCATACTGACTTTCTTAGAGATTGAAAGTTGTCATTTCTGCTTTATAAAACTATTCTAGTATGCACTGTATTATTCACCCAGTAATACCAGTAATGTCTTTGGGAGGGAACTTAACACATGGCTACAAATATAATTTAACATTACACTGAGCCATCATGTTCTAGACCTATAGAAAATGAATCTTCTCTGTGTTTGCAAGTTTATAATCTTCAATCTCATCACTGTTCAATAAAATATAACTATGTAGGCTGGGGCTAGATTATATAAGTATGCATATGCATGTGTGTATATATGAAAAATGTGTATATGTATATATAATATGCATATTATCTTTTCCCCAAATATTTTGGCTCTTTTCTGATCCCTCAGGTAAATATTTTATTATAGGAAGAACAGAAGCTGTGTACTATTTATTTGACAGTAAGCAGAATCTTCAAGAATAAGCACACAACTGTGTAAAAGAAAATTGGTAAAAAGACTACAGGGTTCAGAACTTTTATGGTCTGTCTGGTAAATAAATAATAATGGTGAGAGAAGAGAGGAAGAACACAACCAACCATTACATAATTTACCAAAAAAGGCTGGAATNAATATTTTATGATTACCTTTCATTAGCTTTATTTTTTCTCTTACAAGTATTAAAACTGAATTCTGAATATGAAGCATTGATTAGCTCAATGTAAGATAAATGTGGCTGACATTAAATAAATACATAGCTTAAATTCAGTTTCTAAGAATGATTTGTCACATCTTGATAGTTCCCCATAAAATTCTCAGTGCCAGCACACTAGCACACAATGGAGAGAAATTCTCTTTCACTAACAATAACTATAAATAGAAAGAGAGATGTATATGTAAGAAACTAAATTCGTTCTAACCTAAAAAGTCCTTTTGGCACAAGAAAGAAGGTCACATTAAGGGAATTATAATGTTTTAATAGTTACTGCCAGGCTGAGTCTCACTCAGTGTGCTTGTAGATTCATCTGGATGTCTTTTAAGTCACTGAGTAAAGGCCATTCGCTTCTGCTTTGACAGTTGTATCTGACAGGGGACCTTTGCTTTGTTGTACCTTAAAGTATGACATGAAACGCAGGGACAGGATTCACTGCAGATGCATCAACAGAGAGTTAATCTCTACTATGGACTATCTGCCTGCACAGAGGATCAGAATTCACTCCATTCAATAAAAAATGTAATATCATTTCCTGATGTGCTCTGGTCCTTGATCTTCCCACTTTTTTTCTTTTTTTTTTTTTTTCCTTTAAATAATAAGATAAATGGTCTTTGGAAAGAGCTGTCCATTCCAGAGCTGTATATGAACAAGCATTTTTGCTGATCTCTTTTCTGGCTTCTAGGCCTCACTGTGTAATACTCTTCCACGGTGTGATCATGAAAAGCTTACAAAGCAGCATCTCTGTAATACTTCAAAGAGTCAGAATCTGGGTGGCCCATTTCTACCTTTCCTCACATTACTGGCTGTGGATTTGATGGTAAGTACTACCAGCAAGAATTCGGCCTTAAATCTAAAGCACTGTTTTAGTATTTAACCCGTACAGTGGCACAGGATTGTGAGTGTTAATGTGCCATCCACAGGGGAGAACACTTCGAGGTCCTCAGGAGAGTTTATTCAGCGATCTCTTACTTCTGTGGATTTGAGAATGAATTAATGTATTTTCAAAATGAAAAGGAAAAAAAGAAAAAAGCAACAAAAATTTCCCCAAATCCTTCCTCATCTGAACATAGCAGGAAGCAAGGCAGGAAGAAGGGCTTGAACAGAAGTATTATCATGACATTGTATATTTACACATGAAAAAATCATAGCACAGCAAGTCAGAAATTTTACTTGTTAATTCAGATGAAACCTGACAGCTCAGTGAAAACCTAAAGATTAATAAATACTCCAAGATCAATACCTAAATCCATTACTGAAAGTACACAGAACTGCGGCTCAGCAGAAAGTTTTCTGTGTTCCCACTCCTGCACAGCTTCTCATCTCATGGATCATGCCAGCTTCAAGACTGACTGCCTGTTCCTTTTCAGGAAACACCCTCTCTTTCACTAAAATGCACTGTAGGAATACTACAAAGTCTAGCCTCCAGCTGCTGCAAAAAGAAGGGGGCTGTCCTCTTAAAACCTCTGCTCCCTTCACCACAAATCACAGAGCTCCTCAGATGATACTCTGGGTAGTACAAAAAGACTTTGCTCATGTGCAAGTTATAGCAAAATTTCAGAGCACAGCAAATTTAATAAATGGAGGAAGCTTATACAAGGAAGGCCCTGACAAAAGAAGGTCCTGAGGAGATGTCTGGAGAATGGCAGAGGGAAATGCATCTGCTCTGCTTGTACCTAGAGCTGGTCACACACACAGATATGCTATATGGTATTGGAGACTGCGCTGCTTTGGCTTCTGTTAATGGCAGAAAAGAACAAGCCATGTGAAAGTCCCCAGAGACTCCCAAGTAAATCTGTACCTCTGTCTGGTGCTTGAGGTACCCTGACCCTCACAAGACTTGTCAGCTCATGCTCACTGTCATCCTCATGCTCTTACAAGAACCTATGTGCATCACAGAGAGTGTGGGGGCTCCAGGTGTACAACAGATCTGTGTCAGTCAAATTTCCTATATGTCGAGGCGTGTCTGTTTCATCTTAACAGCTCTTTGATCCAGAGGCAACAGTGAATCTGGCAAAAATATATATATATATATTCCAGCAATTTGGGAAAGTTTTGATTTGGATACAGAAATTATGCCCTGAAGCAAATCATTTGTACCATTTTTCAACAGCCTGAGATGATCAAATCACTGTTTCTTCTGATCCAGAGGTGCAAACACACATGTTTATGGTTTGAATCTATTGGGTGTGGAACTTACATGCAAAAAAATCCTATTTGTGTATTGGTTCCTCAAAAACTCAAACATTTTGGAGTTTGGAAATAATCCAGTTTCATAAAAAGCATAATACAAGGAAAAAAAAAAAAAAGCTATTTAATATGTTGCTGCCCTAATAAGTAGTTCAGACATATTAGAAAATAGATACCACACTTAAGTTTTACATCCAGCACAACAGAGGAAATGAAAGTAAAGTTTACAGTGGGTAAATGCCATGCCTGCACTAAGAAATCCAAAAGAAAACCAGCCTGTGAGTAACCTAACAAAGTCTATAATACACATAATACACAACTGAAAGTCACTTTTTTCCTACCAAAAAGGAAAAAAAAAAAAGGAAAGAAAGAAAAAAATATGTCCATATTTATGTTCGGAAGAGCTAAATGACAAATATTGGTGATGCTTCCCGAAAATGATGATATGATGTAGTACAAGTTGATGGTGTGAATCTTAGTATTCATACACTAAGCTATAGCAGGGATTTTGTTTTGCAGATAGAAGCTGAACCCAGTTATTTACACACCACATTACACTCCAGGACCAGACGTAGTGTGCTAGAAATACATAAACTCAGTAAACAAAGCGGACTTTGTTCTTAGGGATGTTTAGTGGATGTAGAGCTCTTATGCTCTCCACAACGTTGTTCTGGACTTACCATAGCCTCAAATAGACCTCAGATCTGTAGGCAGATGAAAGGGAGAATGGGGAAACATTATACCATGATATTTGCATGTATGTCTCTAAGATCTCTAAACCATCAAATAGATATTCAAACAAAAAGGGTAAGGTTCAACATAAGGATTTAGCCATGTGGTGACTGTCTGAAATAATGGGATGCATAACCCTAAATCCTAGTTTTTGCCACTGGTAGTCTGGTCAGCTTGCCAAGACCACAGGAACTTCTGAGACTGCTTCCTTTCACAGACACTCTAAGTATGTCCTGTGGCATCAGTGGAAGTAGCCCATAAACCTTAGAATATGTATAAATCTTAAGACGACTGGGTCCTGGGACCACAGCTCTAGGCCTTATCGTACTATGCAGTGATAACATTGCCATCTGGTTGCTTTCCAACTGGACTGGCTGCTTTTGCAATGAATGCAGCAGTTGGCAAGACATGCATGCAAGCTAATCAAAGCATGTTCAGCAGCCGCCTATATTAAGGTGATTGGTTCTTTGGGATATCAAAGATAGTAGTGTTAATTGGGACTAGGAAAAAAAACAAGCATAAAAGAGTTCAGTAATCTTCTTTGTACATTTTCATTTTGTGGAAGTATTTGCTATTCTTTTATTACACTCTGATTTCAGTCTCTGGGAAAAAGGCAAGAATGTTAAAAAACTGCGTAGGTCTGCTTGACTCAGTAGTTACATTATTTTTCGTACTCTTGGAACACAAAGACAGAGTTCCATTTGCTGACTTCAACAAGAACAGAAATAAGGTCCAGGGTCATGGCTTCCTTGTTGACTTTTTCCTCATTTTTCACATTTGAACTCAATTGAGATAAACTTTGCCTTCTGGGGAAGCTATTACAGATAATACTAAAATCAACATAAATTAAAACATGATCTTATTTACAATGTCACTCATCTGTGAATTATGCTTCCCCTGTGAAATGTTTTTTGCTACTTAGTTTTGGAGGGGTCATTGCTTTGTATTTGTTTATATGTATAAATAGAAATACCTATACATCAAACAGAATCATTCTTCTTTGTAGAGTGTGTGGTTTTTTGGTTTTTGTTTTTTGTTGTTGTTGTTGTTGTTGTTGTTTGATTTTGTTTTATCCATAGAGCACTGGTAATGAATAACCTCAATCAGGAAATAAGTTTTCTTGGCACCCAGTTTCCCACAGTCTTAGGATTCATTAATGAAAATTTGTGCATCTTGGGTTTTTTTGCATGGTTTTTGTACGTGTGTGTGTGTGTGTGTGTTTAAATAAAGCACAAAAACATTTTTATACCAATAATTATGTTTATGCTTTGGAATAAATCTGCAAATGGAAAAAATACATTTCAGAATTACCTTTTCATGTTAATATCTGAAGACATTAACACTTGAAGCAAATAAAAAGATCTTCTTTACGTGGATGAAATGACTTTTCCTAGGGTGAGCAGAAGATATTTAAAAAACAACATGGCAGAATTGCTTTATTTTACTTTACTTTTAAAAGAAATGTTTGCACATGCTTGACAAACTGGGACAGTGAACATGGGAAATCAATGAATAGTAGAAAGTAGATATAGGAAAGACCTGGAGGTCATGTTTAGCCATCCCAAATGCAAGATCATTCCCTACAGTATGTTCCTGAGAGTTTGGTCCAGTCTGATTTTAAATGAGTCATCTGATGCCATTTTTACACCATCTCCAAGGACACTATTCCACTGTCAAATAAGTATGCTTGTGAGTCTCAGACACAGAATTTATTCAGACATTAGAATTAAAATTAGAGTCAAAGGGAAAATAAATGGAATAAAATGTTATATATAGTTTTGGTTTGCCATCCAGTTTCAATTGGAGTTAACAAAACATAATGAATGTGCGTGCAAGCTCTCAGCAGGAGGCCTGGCAAGACCTAATAGAGGATTCAGGGGAAAAGCTGAAGAAAAGTAGCCTTTCAAAGAGTGTAGGTTTTCAAAAGATGTGGATTTATACACAGAAATTTCCGAAAAACTTTTCGTATATTTAGACTTCTCTTGCACCAAAAGAGAATGAGGAAGTATGTCTGCAGTTCATCTCTCCTACAGAAGTCCAGATATTTATTTATTTATTTATTTTCAGTAGAAAAATAAAGGTGTACCTTTCCCTGGGGTAAGTTAACATGTAATCATTATTATATGAAATCAAATACTAATTAAAGTTAATTGGTTGGTAGCTTTAACATAAATTTATTGCATACAGTAAAATTCAAGCTTCCATACTAGCTCTCAGCCATATCTTACTGCACAAATGTATGAAAGCTACAGGCACTTCTTTTTTTTTTTTTTTCTTTCTTTCTTTTTCCAGTGTTTTGTTTAAGTTACCCCATGAGAATACACCTATTTTTCTAGTGAACTGAATCCAAAATCTGCTGACCTGGGAACACAAACAGCAATAGATGAGTTCCCACTACATTGCTCACACTAGCATTGGTAGGGACAGTGTCTGAGTGTTCTCACTTGCTGTGTAAGTGCTTTGACGGTGGAGGCAAATATCCCTATCACAGCAGACTTAACATTCACCTAACTGGAGGGAGTGAGAGGATGACACAGCCAGGAAACCACAGGCAAGATTGTGGGTAAAGACCCCACACCACACACCTGACTCCAAGGGGGCAGGAGTCTGGACAGAAGACCATTGTGGAACCTGGACTCATTGAGTTGTGCACACTGATTGCCTGTGTGGAGCACATGTGGGAGGGGCGAAGCTTACCAGATGTTTCAGATAGGTTGCATACCCTGGATACTTGGCAGCTGGAAGTCCCAGACTAATACACTGCAAAAGGAAGAGCCTAAGGAGGGAGAAGAGAGGCCACAGGTGGTTCCCACACCAAGGCACAGCCACAGCAGCACTGTCCCATGGCCAGGGACAAGTGCAAACCCCTCAGCCTAACAGAGCTCACAGAAGAAGGAGCAGGGAGCATCTGCTAGGACTCTACCAGCTTTTTTTCAAAACACTCCCAAGCTGACCAGGGCTTTTGATACTGCTTTCTCTTACCATGAGTTGACCATAAGCAGCCAGATAAAATCCCACCCTGCTGGTTTGCCCCCCCACCCCCTCAGAACAGCCTCCTCTCACACTGATGACGAACAAAGAGGCTACAGAGCAAAATACAACCTCAAAGCAGTTTTCTCCCATTCTGGAGGAATCCTCCCTCAGCTGCTTATGACAAAATAATAATTGTCTGCAAGTGAAGCTATAAGGCTGAAATCTGGCCCAAAATATTAGTTTATTTTGTCTTTAGCACATTTCTAATTTGTCAGTGCAGACTGGTCTTACTCACAAGGGGGAAAGCTATTTTTGTTCTGTTGCCAAGATACTACTGGCACCAGCAGACTGATCAGATAGCAGCTGTCAATAGCTGTGACAAACGAACACGATGATTCAAAGAATGGAATTTAAATGATGTCTAACTAACAGTGATACAGAGCCTGCCTGACATATCTCCCACATGCAAAATTTCTGTTCCTGCCTAGGAAGTTGCATAAGTCAGTCCAGTTCCTTCACAAAGCTATCCATGGCACTGAACATCAAAAGAGGTGGCTGGTGCAGCGAACAGCTTAGGCTTATGGTTCACAAATCCCATCACAGAACCTGTATTTCGTATCTAGCATAGTTTCACTTTGAAGTGTGCAATATAGCTTGAAGGCTACTATATTGATGGATTTGAGGTGCAGTAGAATGCACCAGATAGAATGATGCTACAAACAAGCTAGGATTGAAAAGCTTTGAGAGTGTAAACGAATACAGAAATGCAGAAGGAATAGTCATACCTAATACAAACTAAATGCTTTTAGGGAAATATTAAATAAAAATAATAATAAAAAAAAAGCCAGAAATGTTCCACAAAAGCAAGATTCTTTACTTTTATTGCTAACTCTTCAACAGCAAAAACAAATAATGCCTTGTGCTTTCTTCAGAATTTATTCCAGAATAGGAATTTTCACTATAAAATGCTGCATTTCAGATATATCCAATTTTAAAGAGATATAGTGGGAAAAAGAGTTTAGATTTGTTTGATCTTCACACAAAAACTGAAGAATAAGCATTGGCAAAAATAACGCAATTTATATTCAGTAATGAAAATGTTTTTAACAGAATGTGTACACACTTTGCATTTATATGTGTGTAGTTTGACATATACAGCATTAAAAAAAAAAAAAAAACAATTTACCAATGAGACTAGCTGTTACATTAGGGATTCTGTTTCCACATAAAAATGTGAAATGTATCTCCTGATTATGAGCTGTATGCACTTAAAAAGTAAAATCTTTGTCCAATAAAAGTACTTCAAAGTCACCTTGCAAAATGGAATATACGAAATAGTACTAAACGTTATATTAATGGATTTTTAAACATAAAAACTTTTAACTTCGATATAATAAATGTAGTATTTTTAAACATTACCACAAAATGTACTTTTTTTCTATGTACTTAAGTATATACATACGTCTGTGTGTATATATATATGTATGTGTGTAGGACCTAGGAATCTTGTTGGACACAAAACTGAATGTGAGTCAGCAATGTGCCCTTGCTGGTAAGAAGGTTAACAGTATTCCTGGCTGCATCAGGCAAAGTATCCCTAGCAGATCAAGAGAGGTGATTCTTCCCCTCTACTCAACACTTGTGAGGCTGCAGCTGGAGTACTGTGTCCAGTTCTGGGCCCCCTAGTACATGAGAGATGTAGACATACTGGAAAAAGTCCAATGGAGGGCCATCAAGATGTTCAAGGGATTAGAGCATCTTTCTATGAGGAGATGCTGAGAGAGTTGGGACAGTTCAGCCTGGAGAAGAGGAGGCTTAGGGGGATCTTGTTAATATCTCTAAGTATCTGAATGGAGGGTGCAAAGAGGACAGAGTCATGCTCTTTTCAGTGGTGCCCAGTGCAAGAACAAGAGGCAATGGGCATGAATTGGAATGTAAGAGGATCCACCTGGACATCAGGAAGCACTTCTTTACTGTGTGCGTGAGTAAGCACTGGAACAGGTTGCCCAGAGAGGCTGTAGAATCTCTCTTCTTGGATATCTTCAAAAGCCATCTGGAAATGGCTCCAGATGTCCCTGCAAGAGCAGGGGTGTTGGACCAGATAGCCTACAGAGGTCCCTTACAACCTCTACCATTCTGCGATTTGTTGATCCTCTATAAACACATACACAGACACACAAATGTAGAATTATATGATAGATAACTTTAGGACCAGTATGATACTGTTTTTGAGATTTGTGTTTCCCCTTCCTGTAGGGCTATAAGACAACAGTAAACAAGGTATAATTCCTGTACTTTATACCTATTCAACATCAAGGGAAACATTAAAATGTAAGTAAATGAGAATACATAGCATTTTTCTGACAAAGCATCACTGTAAAATCTTGTCACATGGCTTGGATAAAGTATTACAGTAGGAAAACTCCTTTCCACTAAACAGAGTTTCCCCTAAGTCTAGATTTGGAAGGTTCAAAAATTACCAAGGAGTTCAAAACTCTTGAACTGTCACTTCAATTCCTTTCTGGCAAATCATTATTTTTGCCTTTTTTGCCCCGTTTGTCCTAAAGACAGGCCAGAATTCTCAGTAACATTAAATATATGAATGGTGCAGAGTTTTTCTTAAGCACAACTTTTCAACTATATCACCCATTCTAGCTGATAAAACAAGGGTAAATTTATGTTATTAAATTTGCCAAAAATTCACAAATTTTATAGTACAAGGACAAAATTTGTACCAATTCTAGACTGCAAGTGGAACAGCAAACAGCTACTGAATTATATGGTTCCTGGAGCATTTTATTTTGTTTCACTTTGTTCCTTTACTGCTTTGTGCTAAAGCCAAAAGTAGAAAAGCAAAATGTTGTAAAGGAATCCTCATTGAAATCAACATCTAATATGGTGGAAACATTTACACTTGGATTCACTCCTAAGCAAATCAGAAACTTCTGATGATGCCTCCTCAGAGAGTTTATCAAAGAGACAGGAATTAAAAAATAATAATAACAATTTAGAAAACCTTTGGAACAGAAGTGACATATTTGCTCTTCTAACACTTGACCTGCAAAACAGTTATTTTATGTTCATTTTTAAACATGATAAATGTCCTGTGTAAACACTTATCATCTTAAGTTAACAATAAGCTTGGTATTATAAACCTATTTAAGTACCAACCAGGAATAAACATTAGTTCTTGATAGCATTAGTTCTTGTTGACAGGTATCAAGAATAAGAACTAGCAAAATAAATCTAAAGCATCATGCAACAACATCAACAACAACAAAAAAAAAATTTGGAAGTTATGTCTTAAAAACAGAAGGCATATAAAGAAAATCAGAAATCCTTATTCATTATATTTTGTATTGGTTATTTTTAAGTTAGCTTTCCTTTTAAAAATATAAATGATCTCAGTATAGGGTTTTTGTTAAGAAATAATGTTCAGCTGAAGGACTCTAAACTGAGCTTTAATCTCCAAGACATTCTTTCAAATCTTTGTTGCATTCTTTGGTCACAACCACACCAGCACAGAATTTTCTTTTGCAAGAAAGCTAGGAGAAAATACAGAAAATGAGAAAAGACATTCAAAATAAAGTAATTAGACTGAACAGATGAAAAGGCCTTCTTTTTATGTAGAAGTTTGGAACATGACTTACCAAAAGTCTGATTCAGGCTCATGTGTTTCAGGTGTAGCAGAAACCACCCTTACCTCCAGTTTCCCACTGGAAATAAAGTGAACAATATTTACTTGTCTCACGTGACTGTCGCAAGGAAACGCTACATATTAAGTGTCAAGAACTGAGACAAATGTCATGTTTTTCAGCTTCTGATATTGGCCCATAGAGAGACCCATGGCCCAGATAGACCGAGAATTTTAGAATCCAAAGAGAGGTTGGAAGAAGTAAGACTTTGGGTCCTAAATAACTCTGTGGGGAGAATAGAAAACAAAAGCAGTATTGTAACCTAAATGCATACAGAAAGTCTCTCTGGATCCTTAGAGAAGTGTACCTGAATATTAAGCCTGAACTTTGCAGAAGGTTCTGGCTAGAATGAAGTTCATTTAGGAAGCATTAAAGAGGCTCTGGCTGGCACTGGAGAAAGAAAGAAAGAAAGAAAGAAAGAAAGAAAGAAAAAGAAAAAGAAAAGAAGAAAAAGAAAAAGAAAAGTGAGGGAGAGAACAAGTGCCACTCTCCAGAATGATCAATAGCCTGTGGCTAGGTATTCCACCTGTGATAGAGGCAACAGACATCACAGTAAAGTAGCTGCTCTGCCTGGTCTGATACAAGAATCTGCAGCTGGACCCCTCATTATCTGAGTCCCAACTGCTCGCTGTTCTGTAATCTCTTTTCCCATTGCACTGTCTGATTTTGAGCAGATAATATACCCTGAACATATACCCAGAGACACATCTGAACAATAGTTTTGGTCATGATAAACTAAACTTTTTATGATGGAAAAACCTTGCTAATATTGTTTGTATTAGGGAACAAGGTATCTGCACAAAGATCTGTATAATTCCCTGACCTTTCCTTTGATATTGTGTTCTTCCCTTCCTGATGTTTCCTCTGCCCATTGTTCTAACTTTCTATTGTTGTGCCATATCTGTCACTGGAGTTAAAACCTTCTGAGGACAGAATAAACCTGTCTACATGCCCAGCACATTTTCGGTGATGCCACAATATACTCAGTATGTACATAGTGATAATAGCTTTACCATACCTCTACTGTAAACTTTTGCAAGCTGGGTGTTTGTGTGGTGGTATTTGGTTGAACCACAATAGTTGAACTCACTGTTTTCACAAGCGCAGGTAGTTGGTGTTCTTGCCAAAATTTCTTAGCCTTTGATGCTGCCGTAAAATTCTCTAACCTTGTTCTTGTATCACAGCCTATAAAGTCTTCTTGTTTTGAAGGGCGGGGGTTTATTTCCAATGAAACAAGCTATCCTCTGACATCAATAGACTGACGTTTGGGAAAACAAAAAAGAAGTTGCCTAATGGTGGCAAAAAAGAGAGAGAGTTATGCATGACATCTTCCTACAGAAGAGGAAAAGATAAAGACCTGAAATAATAATAACCAGATGACTACCCATTAACTGTCCTATCAGCAGTTTAAGACTTTCCAAGTCTTTCTGTCAACAGATGGACAATTACACTGGTTGTTTTCCTCCATACGTAGTTTGAAGTTCTTTTTAACTCCTTGTGTATACCTTAATGTGCTAGGTGTTTTTAGCTCTTAAACAAGACAGCTTTTATCCCTCAGACCTTCAGCTGAGAGATCAGTCATATAAATTGGTAATTCCTGCAACAATTGTGCTTGTGTTTTACCAAATTAAGCCATAGACTTCACAGCTGGTCTGTGCTATAGGATCCATGAGACAGCTATGTTGCACTGATAGGGGATGTTATACATGAGGGCATGGATGGTGGTAGTCAATCATAGACTGACAGTAGTTGAGAAGATATTTGGGAGAGTTTTAGAGAAAGCATAAAGTTTTTCACTATAGTTTTCAGAGAAACATAATCTCTCTGCCTTTTCCAAATTCACATACACCTTTGTCTATGATACCTCATTGTTGTGGTTTAGCCCCAGTAGGCAGCTAAGTGCCACACAGCCGCTCGCTCACCCTCCCCAGGTGGGATGGGGAGAGAATCAGAAAGGTAAAAGTGCCAGAACTCATGGGTTGAGATAAAGACAGTTTACTAGGTAAAGCAAAAGCAGCGCGCGCAAGCAAAGCAAAACAAGGAATTCTTTCGCTACTTCCCATGGGCAGGCAGGTGTTCAGCCACTTCCAGGAAAGCAGGACTCATCACGCTTAATGGTTTCTTGGGAAGACAAACGTCATCACTCCCAACGTCCCCCCCTTCCTCCTTCTTTACCCCAGCTTTTATGGCTGAGCATGACGTCATATGGTGTGGAATATCTCTTTGGTCAGTCTGGATCACCTGCCCTGGCAATATCTCCTCCCAGCTCCTTGTGCACCCCCAGCCTCCTCGCTGGCAGGGCAGCACAAGAAGCAAAAAAGTCCTTGGCTCTATGTAAATACTGCTCTGCAACAACGAAAAACATCGCCACTATTTTCATCAAAAATCCAAAACACAGCATTGTGTGAGCCTCTACGAAGAAAATTAACTCTGTCCCAGCCAAAACCATGACACTCATACAGCTGAACACTTTCCTCTTTTTTACCTGCTTTTGTAAGCTTATTAAGGTTCATATAGATGCAAGATGGATTCTTGAATTAGTAAAGCAATTGTTCACAAATATATGCTGTATTCAGGACCACAAGCAGTCAGATTCTTATAGATATTTAGTCACAAGCCATTTGAGTTAATGAGAATTAAGCACACCATTAAAAATGGTCCATGACTTTCCTCTGAGAAGAAGAGGTCTAAGGATACTATATTTGGAAGTGCTGATTTATTTATTTTTTAACCTGAATTAATTGTCAAATATGTATATATATATATTAAGATCACATACATATAATCAGCATAACTTTATTTAAAAAAAAAAAAAACAACCTGTAAGAGTATTTACTAACACAACTTTATCAGCTGCAGAAGAGAGGACATATTATAAACGTACAAATCAGTAACCTCGTATTTATCAAGCTGTACTGTATAGAATTATGTATGAGGGACGTTAGGGAGGATACTGTTTTCTCACTGTCCTGAAACAGTTATTGAAGTAGTCAATTAGAAAATTTATTATCTTTCATGGATTTTTAACTGACTACTGGAAAGACAGTAAGGTTGTTGAACGAAGAGAGTGGTAGTTTTTAGTGTTAGACCCTTAGAACGTATTACATGTGCCTTTCCCAAAAAGAGTTAAAGAAATACCATTTCAGCTGGGGTGAAATGTCTTCTTTTGGATTACAGATTTTAAGGTTTTGGGGTTTTGATTTTATTTTCATTTTAATTTTTATCTTCATCTTTTATGCATGGAATATAGACCATAATATAAAGGACTATATTTCAAGAAAGGAAACTGTTTAGAGGACTTAGTCTTACTTATTTAGTAGAGAAAATCATTTATCAGCTACTCTATAAACTTTTAGTTATCTCAGTTATAAGTGTTTTAAAAATCGTAATGGTCATCATAAACCATCCATGGATCTGTGTAAAGACATAAAATCCATAGATAACATTCATGGTATCACTTGAGTCCCACCTCTAGATTTCAAAGTCAAAACAGACTATGAACAGAGAGAACAGTGGGGTGCAGCAGAAGGTCTTTCATATGCTTTGCACTCTTCAGTTCCAAAATATCAATGAAATGGAGAAGGAAGAATAACTTACTCTAAATCAGAAAGATCTTTAGGAAAAAAAAAATAGCTCTAGTCATTGCAAATATGTTGTGGCTTAACCTGACAGGCAGCTAAACACCACACAGCTGTTTGCTCACTCTTTCCCCGGCTCCCAGTGGGATGAGGGAGGGAATCGGAAAAAAAAGAGTAAAAATCCATGGGTTGAGATAAAGACAGTTTAATAGGACAGAAAAGGAAGGCAAAATAGTAATTATAATGAAAATAATAGTAGTAATAAAAGAATATACAAAGCAAGTGATGCACAATGCAATTGCTCACCACCCACTGACCAATGCCTGGCCCATCCCCAAGCAGCGGTTCCCCTCCCGGCGCCAAGCATCTCAGTTTTATTGTCCCACGTGATGTCATATGGTATGGAATATCCCTTTGGCCAGGTTGGGTCAGCTGTTCTGGCTGTGTCCCCTCCCAGCTTCTTGTGCACCCTCAACCTCCTTGCTGGCAGGCCAGCAAGAGAAGCTGAGAAGTCCTTGGCTCTGTGTAAGTACTGCTCTGCAACAACTAAAACATCGGTGTTTTATCAGCATTATTTTTCTCCTGAATCCAAAACATGGCACATACCAGCCACTGTGAAGAAAATTAACACAATTCTAACTGAAACCAGGACAAAATATATGGATAAATATATATGAGAAGAGTCCAGTAGCTGCCCTTTGTTAGATGAGAGCTAGTTCCAGCTGGCTCCAAAAGGCACCCTCCGCTGGCCAATGCTGAGCCAATGAGCAACGCTGGTTGTGCCTCTGGGAGAGCAGATTTAAGACAGGGAAAAAATGCTGTGCTGCAGCAGCTGGGAGTGAGAAGCAAGAAAATGTGAGAGAATGTGGATGCAGACGACAAAGTGTTACGGACTGACTGCAATGCCCATTCCCCGTTCCGCTGTGCCACTCAGGGGGAGGAGGTAGAAGAGGGTGGATGGGATGGAAGGTGTTTTTAGGTTGCTAGTAGTTGGCAATAAATTACATTAACCTCCCTGTGTTGAATCTGTTTTGCCCGTGATGGTAACTGATGAGTGATTTCCCTGTCCTTATCTCAATCCATGAGCCTTTTCTCATTACCTTTTCTCCCTCTATTCTTTTGAGGAGGGTGAGTGAGAGAGAGGTGTGGTGGAGTTTAGTTGCCCATTACTGTGAAACCACCACAATCTGTTCTTTTATATATATAAACAGGGATTTTTAGAGGTTCTGATATTTGAGGTCAATTTACCTACTCCCAACATTTGTTTACCAAGCAATCACAGGGAGTAAACAGCATTGACAACTGCAGATGCCTGGGTTTGGCCAGATCTGGACAGGGGCACTCTAAGCTGTTCCTGATACATATTCTATTGAAGAACTAACACAGGAAGTTCTGTTTTTTTGCTTCCTTTGGCACCTTTCACCCACTGCACCTGTCTTCCATTCTACCCTGAACACGGAATCAAACAGGAAGTAGTAACTCTGAAAATTTACCTTGACTAGGTTTGAATGAACATGCAGCTCCCTACTTTTTTAGAATTTTCCAATGATCATTTAAGGTCCAAGTTCAGCTCCTTGTCTTATTGAAGGCACAGGTTAGTATAAATGTGGGAAAGCTGACTATTTTAAAGTGTATAAACTCTTTAGAAACATATTTTAAAGGTAATAAAAACTTTCAGGGTTTTGTTTTTTAAAAACAGGACTATTTCTGAGTGGATACGTTAACTGATTTATCAAATCACAGAATGGTAGAAATTGGAAGGTACCGCTGGAGGTCATCTGGTCCAACCCCCCTGCTCAAGCAGGACGACCTACAGCAGGTTGTTCAGGACCGTTTCCAGACAGCTTTTGAAGATTTCCAAGGAGGGAGACTCCTCAACCTCTCTGGGCAACCCGTTCCAGTGCTCTCTCAACCACACAGTAAAGTGCTTCCTGATGTCCAGGTGGAACCCCTTTTGTTCCAATTCATGCCGGTTGCCCTTGTCCTGGCACTGGGCACCACTGAAAAGAGCCTGGTTCCATCTTCTTTGCACCATCCCTTCAGGTATAGACATCGATAACATGCCACTTGAGCCTTCTTTTCTCCAGACTGAACAGTTGCGGTTCTCTCAGCCTTTCCTCAAACAAGAGATGCTCCAGTCACTTCATCATCTTAGCGGACCTTTGCTGGACTCTCTCCAGTATGTACAGTCTCAAGTACTGAGGAGTCCAGAACTGGACACAGTACTCCAGGTGCAGCCTCACCAGTGCTGAATAGAGGGAGCTGATCACCTCCCTCGACCCGATGGTAAAACTCTTCATGCAGCCTAGGAGTCTGTTGGTTTCCTTTGCAGCAAGGGTAAATTGCTGACTCATGTTCAATTTGATGTCCACGAGGATTCCTAAGTCCTTTTCTGCAGAGCTTCTTTCCAGCTGGGGACCCCTCAGCATATATTCGTACATGGAGTTGTTCCTCCCCAGGTGCAGGACTTAGCACTTCCCATTGATGAACTTCACGAAGTTCTTGTCAGCCCATTTCTCCAGCCTGTTGAGGTCCCTTTGGATAGCAGCACAACTGCCCACAACAAGTCTATACAATCACCGTGGCGCAAACACGAAGTTTCCCATCTTGTGATACAAAACCACCATTTGTCAAAAATCTTCAGGAAAAGCTGTTACCAAAATTGCTAGCCAATAAATGGGACAAGAAGATAAGTAGGAATTTAGTTCATCCAAAAAAAAAAAAAAAAAAAGCTTCCTTTTCATGTTAGTGAGTGATATTTTCTCTGAACTTCTATTATCAATCAAGAAAAGCACCAATGTTTCACAGTAAGGCAATTTAGTAGAAATTTGTGAATGTTGGGAAGTAGCAAATTAGAGTAGATACTGTTGTGTTGGGCCTGACTAGTTACATTGCCAGCTGAATATGACTATATTAATTATGGGTATTTTACTTTTTTAACATATTGTTTCATGCCTTTAAACAACATAAACTGAAGTAATGGATTAATTGTAGCCTTAAAATCATGACTGTATGGATTCTTATCTTGCATCTTAACAGAAGAAGGATGCTATCAACTCATTGAAAAGACCTTAACTCAATGAAAAGGCCTCTGTTAACATGGGAGGTTAATTTGGAATTTATGATTGAATTCTTGTGTGGATGCCCATATTCTCAGTTCTGAAGTGCATAATTTGGAATAAAGACCCTTATTTTAGAGTCAGAGGATGTGACTCATCTCATTTAGCTTCAGACTTCTACAGCTGAGATGTTTATAATCAAACGAGTCATCTCTATAGTCAAATAGAAAGATAGAGATGCCCAGAGTATGTGATTTATATGCCCTATTTTAGATTTTTACCTTTAGAATAAGATGAATCATAATAGAAACAAAATTGATCACTAAAGGAAGCCTAAATAAGTAATTAAGGTCTGAATATCTAAAGTTTAGTGGGATTAACTTATTGAGGATGTCAAAAACTGTTAATTTGCAATCACTTTTTTATATCCTACCTCAGCCTGAATTAATTTTCTGTGTAGATCAGACTTAAATGAATCAGTGTCATCTACTATGTCACTGCTTCCACTTTCTACGTGATTTTATCCAAAAATTGCCCTTATTATTGTTGACAAATCCTAATCCTATCAAACATCTGATGAGATCATTATGTTCAGTGATGGTGTTGCAAAATCTTCATGTACTGTATGTAGACTTCTGCTCGCACATTTCAGACTATGCTGATTTCTTACATAGATCTTAATGTAGCAGCCTTTGATGACCAGGCTTTTCTAAGTAAAGGATTCATACCATATTTCAGCTAACCTAGATGAAAACTGGTCATTTTCCAAAAAAAACTTCTATAAAACCTCTATTCTCAGAAATCGTACCCTGATGCACAAGCATATTCCTTCATTTTCCATTACTGTTTATCTCACAGCTTGTCCCACTGATGTTATATTGAACCCTAAAGTTGCTAATATCTAACTACACCTCATGCTTGATTTCTTTAGTGTAAGAACAATTTGCAGTAAAGTATTTTACTGAACAGTAAAAAGGAAGTTTATCACAAATCTTCTTGCACACAGATACCCAAGAACTGTTTTGTGTACTGAAAACAAATGATGGAAAGGAAGATAAAAAGTCCAGACTACTGTGGAACAGAACAGCCTATTTCAGGTAATTCCACAACCTTGAAACTTGCATCAAGAATACAATTTTTCAGACATCAACCAGATTTCAGTTGCAGGCACAGTTTTGAAGGTTAAGAGGGAGACGACTGAGCAGTGAGAATATCCATTGTGATTTGCCTGGAGGCCTTGGGGGAAACTCCTCCAGAATGTGTCAGGGCAGGATCACATTCCAGAAAGGAGATTTTCAGATTGGGTGGTAGTTTCAGGAGAGACTACCTTAATAAATAAGTCCCTAATAAATCTGTATCTTTGTTTGATTTCTTGTGAAAAAAAAAAAAAAAAAAAAAAAAAGGAGAAGCCATGCACGTAACTGTGAGATATTGCTGTTATTACTGTAAGGATGGGCTTCTAATAGACCAGGGAGCTAACACCTCATGGAGCCTCCTGGTTTCTGAAGAAAGCCTGTTATGAAAAACCATCACAGATAACTTATCTCCCAAACCACTATTAGCCCATCAGGTTTCATTGGTGAAATTTAATGCTGAAGTTAAATTGGACAAGCCTTGGTGATGTTCTATTCTGTGCTCCATTAGTTAGCAAATTTGCAATTTAAAGGAGAAAGCATTGAGATTTTTACAGCATTTCTCCAAAGTCAGTGTATAAAAAAAAAGCAGTTTTTAGCTCATTATATACTTGTGTTCTCACTGCTGAAAACTACAGAATTATTATACATTTACTTACAAAAACGAATAATAAATAATTCTTAGCTCCATAGCTTCACTGTTCTACTGAAATCTAAATAGCGGTTTCAATGGACTGTCTTCCATTCAGGCTTCTGAAAATTTTACTTTAAGACATTCCTAGATTCTTCTTGGCTATTTTTCTACTAAAACAACAGTTATGTACAACTGCATATAGTGTAACCACACAAAAAATGAGCTAATAATTTTACAAAGGCAGGTTTTACAAGGGGCTAACCACATGAAATACTGTGCTGTTTTGAAAATCTATTATTATTCTAAAAGTTTTTGGAGAATGCAGCCAGAATTTCACCAAAATTTCAATTTAGATTGAACAGCTGTGATTTTTCTCATTCTTAAATTCACAGAAAAATTTGTTCCTCCCTTGTCTTCTGCTGTGCAGGACTGGTGATGAGCCTATATATATCCACTGGTAAGGCACATGCCCATGCCTAGAGCAAGGTTTCAGGGTCTGCTTGACTTATGTGTCATTCCACATGCGCGCTGTTACATATATATTAATTCTGTTAAATAGAAAGTAAGTCTAGCCTGTTTTGTATTTTGATTAACAAAGATCAGGTGGAGTTCAATAGTGCTTCATTTTTGAAGAATCACTTTTTTCTTTTATACAATCCAAATTCAGTCTACAAATTTTGATCAAGATCTTATTAATGATTGTGGTAGAAGCATCATCTGAGACAGATTAAAAAAAAAAAAATAGTCACCCTATTTAACACTAAAGATATATAAAAAGTCAGAGCCAATGAAACTAAAATTAATGTTTGCAGTATTGAAGTATACATTTTAATGCTAAAGAGGCCTTCAAACAGTTATGCTTTGAATGATTAGTACTCACTATCATCCAAAACTATAAGTCAATGCATATTATTCTTTTTTATTTAAAAGTTTAATCTCGTATTAAATTATTAGAAATTAGAATAATATGTTCATGGAACTAGATTATAATTGATCTGTCTAATATATAGATCTGTGCATCTAAGTGTCTATGCATCTTCTCATATTCCCATGCATTCAGGTACCACCTTTTGTTCTCAGTGGGTCTGAGCCAGCATACTAATCCCTGCCACAAAGCCCAACCTTTTACTGTATCTCTTACTTAACAGCTAGTGTTTGTGATTTCAGTATGAATCACACATCATATGGTGTGTTTTTTTCTTAAAATCTAGCATCTGAAGCTTAGAAATTGCCTTAAAATCTGAGGCAGCCAGCTAAGGGGTCTGTAATTTTAGAGTAAAGAGGTTTTTAAACTTGCAGGTTTTCCTCCTCTGCAGCACACAAAGTAGTTTATTAAAAGCAATGGTTTGGGGACTCTACTGGTAATAAGCACCTCGGTTTTCTGGGTTTTTTTTTGGTTGGTTAATTGGTTGGTTGTTTTTGTTTATTTTGTTTGTTTGTTTGTTTGTTTGTTTCTAACTCTCTATTAATTCTGAAGGCTCTCTGGATCCCCATTCAACACATACTCAGGTCCTTTGACTACCAGGGAGCTGAGAGTGAATCTCCTTGGCTGACTGCTTTATGGATTATTTGCTGCCTGAGCACCTCAGCCTACATCAGTAGCAAGCCTTGCAGCTGGACAAATGGGGAAGGGCCTGATGTTATTAAATTCAAGAGAATAGGCACTTACACAGATCTAGCTCTAAAATTCTCTATCAGAGAATAATGCCATAGAGTGACCAAGGCAAGCTGGCAAGCTGGCCAAAAGCCAGGGTTCATTTCCACATCAGAAGTCTGATGAATTTTTTCAAATGTTTTCTTGATATGGACATGTTTCAATTCAGTGCATCTGAACCTCTTGACTTAAAAAGAAAATGTCCAGTCTTTTCAGGAAGGAAGGTAATAATTTAACCAGTTAATAAAATTTAAGTCTTGTGGATTTAAATCTAAAATCAATCCATTCTTTTACAAAAATAAATTATTTCTGACCCAAAACAGTTGTACTTAGTTTCAGTTCTCAAGGAAGGATAACTGAACTCAGGATAACTGAACTCAGTAATGCTTTTTTAATTCATTTCCTGGCAGTACTGTGAATTCTCCTCAACAAGAAGTATGTCTCTTTAAAGTGTATTCCTGTGTGAGATTTTCTTGTCTGTTGGAGAACCATGCAATAGTTTCATATGTCTTTCCTCATTCAGCAAGATTTCTCTTGTTCCAGTTTTGTATGT
>VXAL01018177.1:59732-72648 GCA_013399475.1 Chauna torquata | reverse complement strand
GGAGCGCGCCCGGGGAGGGAAGGCAAAGCCTCGGCGCCGGGCGGCCGGTCCCGGGGCCGCCCCGCTTCGCCGGCGGCTGCGCCGAGAGCGGAGGCGCCGAGATCGCGGGCGGGTGGTGGCGAAGCGCTGGTGTTCGATCCCCCCCCTGCGTGTGCGGAGCGGCGAGGGAAGCGATCGTTTCCTTGCGATTCCCGGCGTGTTAAGCGTCACGCGAATGCCTTCGCGAGGTGCTCTGTTGGATAGCGTGCAGCTGGAGGGATTTCCAAGTGATGCAACTAATTCGTTGGAAGAGGGTGGCGGACTTGAGTGCTGCTTAGTGGGGCCGAGCGACTCTCCCAGGGGTTCTCAATGGCTGCCCCAAAAAGCTCCGAGGACCTGGACTGAAGGCGTGCTTTAGGGTTCCTTGTGAATCTGCAGAATCTCTTGTTAATACAGATCAACGCTTTTGTTCCTGTGCGAGGCATACTTAAATGGATCAGGTACATCTTAAGCTAATTCTTGCTTTAAACTGAAGGTCCAGGGTCGTTGAGAGTTGGGATAACTGTGTAAACAGTTTTCTGCAAATGCAGTTCTTTTGACCTTCGGTAGATGTCACGTTCTTGCTATGTTGTAGTTCAGATTTTATTTTATTTTTACTTTTTGTCTCTGTTACCCCATTTATTGCCAGTGCTGGAGAACTGATTAGTGGTGGTGGTGGTTAGAGGTGAGCTTTAAAACTGCTCCTGTTCAGGCATGATGGGAAAAGAGTGTGGGAGTACGGTAAATCAAAGATTGTGAGCTTCGTGTGGGTACGGTGCTAGGAGTAGGAAATCAGGTTGGTTGCCGTTGGTATTGACCACAAAGCCGCCATTTCTGTATTTCAGTTTGCAAATAGACAGGTCATTTTGAAGATAATACTGGGAGTGGTAGAGGGCCCTATTCAAAACATTTCCTTTTTGCCTCCATGTGGTTAATAACTTCTGTTCGTCACGTGGCTGCTCGTTTGTGTTCTTAGGACTGCGTAAAAAACACTGAAAGAGGCTGAGATCTAGAATGAATGGCACCACCTGAGGAACCACCGATTTAAAATGTTCCTTGTAGTTTGAGAACCGCTTTCCCCGCTTCAGCCAGGGAGGGCAGATGTGAAGGAAGAGGGGCGTGCCTCAAAGTCTGCGTGTCTGGTGGGAGCATTAATGCTCTAAGCTGTAGAGCGCATTAATTGGCCGGGTTCCTCCAAGGAGTGCTGCTTACTTCCCCTCTGCCAGGTGAAATCTTGAAGTGCCCTTTTAAGTTAGAAGAAGGAAATCGGCTTTCCCTGCTGTTTTGTTTCTCGCTTCCATACTTAACAGTTCAGAAGACTTTCAGAGTTGGGTGGAGGACAGATGCAGTGTCTAATTTTGGTTTCTACTTGATGTTTATTTCCTCATGTTTTTCCAGGGAGATGTTGTAAAAAGGCTGACTGGATGATGACATGGACCCCTCAGAATGATTACGCTAGTGTAGTGATACTTATTACATGAGTTTTTTTTTAATTCAAAATACTACTAAAATGTTCTTTTTTTGCGATTAATATATTTCTTTATAGAAGCAAACAAAGCTGCTTGATACTACTTGCAAATGTGCATTCTAAACAACAGATTTTCCCTGTCTGCATGTTACTGTAGGACTTTCACTTAATTAGTAATTACTTGGGTTGAGTCACAGGTTTGTCTTGCTCTTCGCTTTTAAGCATAAGACTTAAATATGTAAGGGATGAAACAAATGCTTATTTACACATGAGGCTATTTAGTAAGAGCAGAACTGACTTCTAGTTTGCTCTAAAGAATTGAGGTGGCTGGGTGTATTGATTTCTGTTGTTTTTTTTGTGTGTTGAGGGGATTGTTTCTAGAAGGGTTTCAGTTGGTATCTTTTTGAACATGCTGATAGCTCTAGTGTAACTTTTGGAGTGACCTTGCAATTTTCCAGACTTCAGGGTATTTCTCAAGTGAGCAGTTCAGTGAGAAATTTGTAGCTTTATGGAAGATTCTGAAAATGAGGGGGGATGGCAGGGGTATGTGTTACAGTTGCCAGTGACTGGAAGAAAAGGGTGATAAATCTGATCAGCTGCTACCAACATGGGGGGATGTAAAAAGAATAGAGTGTAACTTCTGATCTGCAGTTCCATGGCTTTTGGCTTGCCGCCTTCTTGTTTGTGAGTGCCTTCATCTTGTACCAGTCTCTGGCTGGTAAGCATCTTAACGTGCACGATCACACACATCCCACCTGACTTCCTTTGCGTAATGTTGAGGCTACTGGATCTAAGACAAGGACTTGACACGTGCCGCGGGAGTTATGGGACCTGAAACCTCCAGCAGATCTTTCAGTAGAATTCTATTCCAGTGTGAAGTGCTCTAAGGTGGTACGCTGAATTAACTGTCACCTTACTTCATCTTGAAATGCTTTCAAACAGGCACCTTTCTTAATTTCCATGACAATTTCTTGCTTGTATATAGATAACTCGTGAGCGCTTTTCCCAAACAGATGAAAAAAGACCTCTGTGGCTAACTTTTTACCAAGTGTGTAGCTTGTTTCACTTCGATAACCAACTGTTTAAAAGCTTTCAGAACAGCTCTTCTAGATGTGCATGTTGGCCTTGAAAGCTCAAGTTTCTACTGAAATTGCTACTATGGATTTTGGTTGTGATGATTCTAGGTATTTCTACCAGTGAACTCACTGGTTTACAGATGTTCAAGGAATAGCAGGGGCTGCGGCCTATTTTGAAAGGAGTTGCTCAGCTTGCTTGGTAATACAGCCCATTGATTAGTCAAACTGCTGTTATGTGTTGTACCTGCTGAACACCCTGAGAATTTGGGGGTAGTAATGTGTGAATTTTAAGTACGGGTTTGTCCTTGTGCTTGCTTAACCATGCTGAGTGCTGTATTTAGTGCTATCTCGTACTGCTAACAAAGCTCATCTCAATCAAATGAGATGCTGAAGTTGAAGCACTTACTTTACAAATACCCTTAATAGTAATTTCTTGGTAATTGATCAAAAATTCTTTATTTTTCAGTAATCTATGCCAGCAATTATGACAATGTTAGCAGACCATGCAGCTCGTCAGCTGCTGGATTTTAACCAGAAACTGGATATCAATCTTTTGGACAACGTGGTGAACTGCTTGTACCATGGAGAAGGCGCACAGGTAATGTGGACTTGGAACCTACTTATGTGGACTATGTTCACCCTTGTAGTTAATCAGTTGAGCAAAATTAATTTACCTGAATAAAAGTCAGTAATATTAATGCATTTACTCTGCTAGTGACTAGAATATCACTGGTGATTCATGTGCCCTTGTTTAAAGCAGGCTTTGTGCCATGGCCATTGAAATGACGCTTAGAAAAATGTTAGTTGAGCGTGTCTTTGTTTCTAGCATGCCTTCTGCTATTACGAGATATGAGCAAGTACAACTTGGTAAGGGTGTCTTTGCTTGCAGCTTGCCTTCTGTGTCCTAGTTCTTCAGGAAAGTCTGTGTTAGTTACTTACTATTGTGGACAGGATTGTGAAGCCATGAACTCAGTATTGGCCTCACTGAGGGATTATATTTAAGAGAAAAAAATGTAGTGTTATTAGGATATTTATACTTACAGAGAAGCATATTATGTGTATCAAGAGAAGATTTTGTCCTTTTATCTGTTTTTTTCCCATTACTGTCGTCTTCTGTACAGATTCTACTCGTGCTCCTCTCTGGGCTTAATGTAAATTGTGAAGTCAGAGTTCAAATTGGGGGAGAGTGTGTGTCTGTGTGCATATGTTGTCTTGAAAGTGAATGTTGTGTTGCTTTTATCTAGTTTCCATCTACTTTGGAAAAAAGGTTTAATGTTGAAAGCAAGTATTGCTACAAGGGTGTTGGCATAATTTCTCTTCTGGCGAGTTTTAATTGTCCATGCTTAAGAAATTGGGAGTTTCAGTGTTGGGCATCTCTTACTAAGATATTCTTGCACAACAATAAAAAGTGAATTAAAATGAGACAAAGTAGCTGATGCTTTTCTATTCCTTCCTTCCAACTGTTGGAATAAGCAAAAAGATACTTGCTTGTACTTGTTTTCCATATCTAATAAAAAGCTTGTGTAAGGTTAACTAATGGGAATTCCTACAGGTTCTAAAACCCCATATTTCTTTTTGAAATATTTGCATTTTCAGTTTCCTAAATCCAAGTAGTTAGTAGTTTTTTTATTTTCTAAACGACTGTGTCACAGAAAGCTGCTTGTAGCTTTTGCCTTTACTAGTACAGACTTCTGAGTGTTTATTTTATAAGTGATATGCTTGTTTACTGACTTACAAAATAGGTGCTGTTTGTAATATTCTTTGGTTTGAATTGAGCTTAAAAAATTGGAAAGATTTGTAAGGAGAATAGAGGATTAACACTAAATGCGATGATCAAATTGCCATTGTTCTTGCATTGGGAGAAGTTGTTTCACTTAAATCAGCTGGTATAATTTCTTGTATTTAGAAAATTAATGCAGCAAGAAGAAAAAGAGGAGGCATTAACTGGCAAAAGTGGATCACAATATAAACCTATAAATGAGTGTACTAGTATGTTGTACTTTCATGTGAACTTGGTTTGCTATTTTAGTATTTTCCCAAAGGTGCAGACATTTTTCAGTGAATGTTTGTGAGCTCTTACCTCTTCTAAGAGAAGTTCAAAAGTTCCTGCAGGAAAAAGCACTTCATTGCAGAGTCTGCCAGCTCAGAACATGACTTAAAAGGTGACAGGAATAATGGAAATTGAGGAAACTAAATGTTGGGATATTAACAACAGTATGTCTTGAATAGGATATGGTAATGTGGAAAAAAGGTTTAGAATGCAGCTTGGATAGCCCATGCTGAACTTGCTTTCAAATCCACCTTTATTCTCCTTAATTCTTACTTCTGCACGTCTCCTCCTTCAGCTTAATTCTTATTGTTGCTTGCAAAACTCTATCTGCAGATCTGTGTTGGACAGAATAGAGCTTCTTTCTTGTCTTAGACTTTTAGACTTTTTTCATTCTTAGCTTTTTTTGGTGTACTTTCTGAAAAGAAAGAATGCCTCTAACACATGACTGAGAAGGCTTGAGACAACTCAAACAGATGTTTAGCTGTACTCATCCCAGGCTCTTAATTCCATGGATCTGTTAAGACTGTTGTGTGTTCTGAAGGGTTACTTGCTCACTGGGTTTCTTTTGTGTAGCAACAACGCAACGAGGCTTCCGTCTTGTTTAAGCATTACAATTTGTATGAAACTACAGGAGCTGAAGTCCAGTGGTGTTAGGAGTTAGCGGGTATAAGTGAACTTACACGGCTTGGGAGAAGGATTCTGAGCATAGGTACTTTGGTATTAACGTTTTATCTGTAATGTGTCACCACTATTAGAAGCGCTAAGGAGGGCCAGTATAAATGCGTGCTCAAGTTGAGCCTGGAAGTAATACAGTGATTCTTTCCCTCTTAAACTGAACTGCATCAAAACTGCTAAATGTTTTAGGTCTTTGGTACTGTGAAAAAATGGTTGTACTGCCTTGTTAAGTCAAAAAGAGTATCTGTGTGGTACTGCTCCACACTGAACCTACAGGGACTTGCTAGTCAAAGGCGATACTGGACTGGGGAATGCTCCACTACGCTTAATTTTCTAAAGTAGGGATACCAGTATTGTATAGATACTTTAGACATCCTTTCTATTTACTATTTTAGCTTTGGATTTTAATTTGGTAAATTCCATACCCAGTTTGACTGTTTCTTGCATTATATGTGTATTGATTTTGAATCTTGATGGGGTTTCAGTCTTACTGAAAATAAACACTTTTTTTTTTTACACTAGTTGTAGCTGGTGAAGTTAATCGTAAAGCTCTAACTGCTTTGTAATTCCATTGAGTTGGCTCTGCAGTGCAGTGGAAGAGTGAATTAAGTTCTATTAATTGTCATGTGACTTGTTTCTCATAACTTTGAAAATGTTCATCCTGTTGAGAGACAGCGTCTGATGCTTGGAAGTGATGCAATTTGCTGCAGGATTTGTCAGTAACATTGCATTTTTGGAAATGGCTAACATCATCTGGAATCCTAAAAAGATGCTTATGGACGTCCAAGCCTGAAAAAGGGTGTCTAAAATGGGTTCAGCTGTTTCAGTGCATAACTGCTTTGGATGAGAAGGTTTTGCTAGTTATTGAAGCTGTAGCATCTAGTATAATAGTTGGTAATGGCGGTCCCAAGGAGTAACAAACCATTACCGTGACCAACTGCCCCTCAATAAATAGTTGTTACTGTTTTTGTAAGCTATTAGATATATCAAGGGATTCCTCACAACTAGGGACTGGACGCCTTTAGTTCTGCTCTGTGGTTCTTAAATAAAATCAGAAGTTCCTGTATCAACAACTTTGCAGTGTGATGCAGTGCTTCTTAAAACTGCTGTTTTATATAAATGTTTCCAGTAGAACTAGAAAGTTTGGATGCCCTTAAATAAAACTTTATCGAGAAGAATTTTTGGATGATGGAAAGCTTTTTGTTGTGTGCTTTTCTCATGTGTTCACTACTGGTCTAGATGAACCAGTTAGTACGGAAGAGTGGAAGTAAGTCAATGACTGTCATGCACTAGTACATTTCTTGAATTTGGCTGTCAATAAACCTTAACACACAGAAGGAGGTTTAAGTGACCTATTGCTTCTGATTTTAGTTCTGACTAACTCTTGGATACGTGATTTAAAGGTGACATAATATATTGTTGTCTTTGCTAATAGTACACGTTTTCTAAAATAACCCAATGCTAATACTTTCTTTTTTCCCCAAACTTGATTTTAGCAAAGAATGGCTCAAGAAGTGTTGACTCACTTAAAAGAACATCCTGATGCGTGGACAAGAGTTGATACTATTTTGGAGTTCTCTCAGAACATGAATACCAAAGTAAGCAAATCAACTTTTATTTATTTGGTTTTCCTCTTTCTTCCATTCGTAAACTTTGAGGAAGGTATCTCATTTTTAGGCATAGACTTTCTTGATTCAAACAACATTTTTTTTATTGTCTTGTTCCCAAAGTTGGCTTTAAACAAGAACGGTAAATGGACAAAATATTTAAATCTCCTTTTACATTGACAAGTTTTTCTCCTTTAAAAAAAAAAAAAAGCTAAATTGGAAGTATTTTTTTTTTCCAAGTCACATACAAGTATAATGTCAGTTCCAAAGACTGGTGTACTATGTATACATCTGAGTAATGAAAAGTCTCCTAGAGCCACATTTTGTCCTTGGATAAGTGCTTGGCTGTCTTTGCTGTTAATGAGAGCCATGTGCACATAACTGAGGAGAGAATTTGTCCCTAGGTATATTGAAGACAAAATAGAAACCTTATTAGGCCACAATTTTAAGCAGTTGATGAAAGTTAAACACCCCAAACTCTTTGTAGATTGAGATTAGTCTTTACTAATATGCAGAACACATTTGCTTTGTACTGCTGTTTTAAATCCATCCATCATGGTAGAGACTAAAGGGACAGCATTCAGTTTTTGTCTACAATTTTAAAGGCTTTACCTAAGACTTCTGCAGTTTGAACAGAAAAGTTGATCAAAATGTGTTTTCACTGTCTTAAGTTTGATGATTATTATCTTAAATAATTGACATGCATGTTTTTCTGCTTGATACACACTGTGTTCGAACAGAAAATAATCATGGTTGGATGGTGTCTGAATTCAGGCGGTATTCATAAAACAGTTCAATTTTTTCATTGCTCTAAAGTTTAAGGGAAAACAGTTTAAAGAACTTCCTCAAAGTGCTAACCTTTAAGTAACAGTGTTTGCCTGTTTGCTTGCCTGGTAAACTTTGCTTTTTATACTGACAGACATTACTAATGTTTAAGTTGATTTATCAACAGTATTTTTAAAAACTCAAATTTGTCTTGTGAAAAATGAGATGATTAGAGGAACAGAAAGAAAGCAACAGGTAAAGAATTCTTCAATTTACATAAATTGCAAATGATTTGGTGCTAAATTTATGCACTATGACATTTGGCTTTTATGCAATCATATTTTTTCTTTAATTAAAGCTGTTAACACTACCTGATATTAATCATAATGTTCCATTATGTTGATTGCTTGTAATAGGAAGAAAAGGGGTGTCTTCCTGTGCAACTGACACAGCTAGGCTTTGACGGCAGGCCTCCACAAGGTCTACCCTTTTGATTCCCTTTAACTGAATTCTGTTCATCAATTGTTTTTGTTTCTTGGGAGGTGGGAGGGAGGGGATTTGATGCATAGAATAAGTAATAAGGGTACCATAGACATTTCTACCATAGGGATCATTTCGTGGTTTTCTTCAGTCTTTGCTGTTACCTGTCCCTCATCTTCATAACTCGGCAGTGAAATTGCTGTTAAACAATTAGAAATAAACTAAGATCAAGTGCATATTGGAAAGACTTCCATTTTATGCTCAGTTTAAATGTGGTTACATGTACTGTTTCACTAGTTAATAAAAAGTACACCTCTGATACTTCAGGTGGCAAAACCTAAAACTGGTGTCAGTGACTTTTTTTGGACTTTGTGTATCTTCTTACCAGGGAAGTACCAAAAATAATTATAACCATCAAATGAAACTTTAAAAAAACAAACAAAAACCAACCCCTTGCAGTGTGTTCAGGCAGGCTCACAAAGCCTTCAAACATGGTATGGCGAGAAAGATGCGCAGGTAAAGCTTGTGTACAGTGGTTTTATTACTGTTCCCATTTCATTTCATGTGCAAGTATTAGAGAAATGAATATTAACTAGTACCAAGGGAAAGATGAGAAGAGGTGAACAAGAGGCTAGCAGAGGGCAGAACTGAAATCGCGTGTACAAAAGTGAGTAGAAACCTAGGCAAGATGAACCTCTATGGCTTTAAGGTACATGAATCTAATTTAGATATTTGAGTGAGTAATGGGGGTTAGGTGTGGCAACTTATATCCTAAAGGGGACTGGGAGGGGGAAGACTGAAGATGGATCTTGCCCTTAGTTTCTGTCAAGGTTTTTCACTGAGTTCTGTTTGATTGTCTAATGTTTTTGTAAAATGAAAGAAGGCTTGCCATTCTAATTTTAAAGCCGAGTAAGTTGACTTGTGGGGAAAAAACTGTTTGGAAGAAAACTGGTTACCTGTTACCTGAAAAGTCTATTTGTAGGTGTGCCTGTACAATCTGGAAATAAAACTATAGTTTTTGCTTCCGGAAAGTTAGCGCTGTCTGGTATCAGTGGTCATACTACCAATGTTGAGCTTTGTGAGTATGTTTTGTATTGTTAGCCTGGATCAGGTGCAGATGACATCTATCTATCTATGGCAGTGACTGAAATCACTTCCTGTGAAGTGAAGCATTTTACTTAACCTGTTTTCTTGTGCTTTCTTGTATGAACGTTCCCTTGATTTCATGTAGCTTTGTGAGATAACTATTGTAAATTTACAGATTAAAATCTAGTTGATAAACTTTTACTGCTGATAATGAAGAAAAGAATACCTTGCCAGTTTTTTGTTATCACATGTTTTTTCTCTGTACCCAAGGCTTTGGGAGATGACACTATTTTGCAAATGCACGATCTACACGTGAAGCCGGTGGGATCTTGGGTCACAGAGGGAAGCAAAGAGGGACTGTAGGTTATGTTAAGATGAGAACAGCAAAAATGATATTAAAATACAATGTAGTTTGGGACAGCCTACATTGTATTTTTTTAATTAAGCTGAAGTTTGTATGATCCCTTTGGTTGAAATGCTAATGATCCTACTTTGTATAACAACTAACCATTTTAAAGAAGAACTCTTATTCTCAGCCAAACTTTTAACTGTAAAAACGTGAGTTTACCTTTCAGGCATTGATGTGATATTTTTTTCTTCCTAATCTGCTGCTGATTGAAGTAAATGCAAAATTCCTCGTCCCCTTTTCTCTGCTGTCTATTCATGCTAATGGGGTTTTATATATTAAGGTTGTTCAGTCATACCAAAACTTCTTTCCCTGTTACTGTGAGTTGGCAGTAGGGACTAATGGGCAGAGGGACTGGCCTCACGGATTACTTTGCAAGTGTGATGTTTTCAGTTAAGAATCTAGGAAGGAATTCCTGAAAGGTAAAAGGATTTCCAAGAACTTATTCACATTTTTATTGTTCTTTGACTGAGCACAAAAGTTCATCTTTAAATAGTAGAAATAGCTGCCATATTGGGGTGGGTATTGAAATTGAATAAACCTGTGGGTTGTCTTGCTGTTCCTAAAGTAACACACCAGTGAAGTTTGGGAAATACTTTCTTTAGAAAGTGCCAGTGTCAGAACATGTGATGCTAAGACAAGATTTTTTTTTTCAGCTCTTAGAGGAACGATAGGAAACTTGAGACCATCCAAGCTGCTAAATATTTTAGGAGCCTGGTTGTGGTAGTACTTGAACATATGAGCAGTCATTTATGATGCAAATTCATATCTGGCTGCTACTTTCTCTTTTCCAGATAGCCAAAATTGTCTGCCAGAGGGCTTTTTTTTTTTTTTTTCCTCCTGGTGTGAGCATGATCAAACAGCAGGACTTAGTATAGCAAAAATAAAGGAAGAAAAAATGCATGAAACCTCAGTAAATGGGTGAATAGACATATTTAATAAATTTGTTAGTTTAATATTCTTGAAGTCTTAGATGTTAAGCGTGAGTGTCTGATTGAATGAGAGTCCTGAAAGTTAGTTAGTCCTACAGTAATGTACTCACATTTTGCTCTTCTCCAATTTCAGTATTATGGACTGCAAATCTTGGAAAATGTGATAAAAACAAGATGGAAGATTCTTCCGAGGAACCAGTGTGAAGGTAGGGAAAAGTTTTTCTTCTCCTCTTATACTTGTGTGTTAATTGAGATTTAGACCATCAGTCCCCATGTAAATAATTTTCGAGTTCAAACACAATTAGGCTAATAGCTTTTTGTCATGGAGTAAGACCGCCTGTCCTTTTCTGGATGATGAAAGCCTGTCTTGCCCTTTTGCAGCAGTGGTTTCAGTAGGATGGTGAGCACCCAAAATTCTCTAAGTGTCATGGTAAAGTAAAAGGTGTAACTGATACTTCTGAAATATCATCACTTAAGTGTTGTATTGATTTGTAGCCCAAACTTAATCTGAAGAAGTCTAACCCTAGGCAGTTTCTGCGGCTAGCTTCTGGCTTTGAGGTAGAGGTTTCGATTCTCTGTGCTTGGCAGTCTTCAGCCTGTCTGGGCTGGGTATACAGCTCCACCAGTATGCTCTCATTTTTCTGCTTGACTGTGGTACCTCTGGTAGCATATGCAGATTTGTGACTTCTTTGAACTTGTAAGCAGTCATAATTATTTTAAAATAGAAACAATATGTAAATAGAGTGTCTTGCCTATTAATGGTCATTGATTCTTTTAGGCAGTGAGGTGCTATGAAGTCTGTTTTAATTCATGGAAGTGTATGTGCAGCTAGATTTTTGTAACTAAAAATGCAACCTAGGGCAAACTCCAGTCGTATGTCAAAGCAAGGAATTTGGAAGTCTTAAAACACTTTTTTTCTTTCATCCCTTATGCCTTGCAATGTGTGTTGAATTTTAGAGGTTTGTTAGTACAGTTAGAGTAAATGTGGAGGTACCTCTATGGTACAGGGTCATAGCACGTTCACAAAGCTTTCTGTCAAGTCACGGAACTTAGCTTTCAGAACGGTAAGTGTAACTACTTTAAATTCGTGACATTTCAAAAATTGAATGTTGTCACCATTCTGTACTTGTCTTTTTGCTAAATGCTGGCTTTGGAACTCATTAAAGTTACTCCAAATTTCCATGTTCTGCTGTGAGCTATTTTTAACAATGTGAAGATGTGCTTTCAAGTTTTACTGCCAGTACATAGGTTCTGAAACTGTGTTGATTAAAATGTAATTGTGTTGATGAAAACAAATGTGGAGAAGGAATCTTCTGTGTTTTCATGATTGTTTTCCTTACCTCCCCCAGTAGGCCGACAGGTGTAGCATAGCTCTTCTTGAAAGTGAAAGTTAAGTTTCACATTCATTCTGTTACAAGCAGCCGTACAAACTTCTAGGAAACAACTTCAGCTAAGGCTTACACAACTGTGTCTTTTTGAGAAACTGAGGGGGTACCCTGAAGTTAAGTCATCTGTGTGCGTTTCGTAATTAGAGTATCTCAACTTATTCGTGTATCTCCATGTTCCTGACTATGAGCACTTTGTTTCAGCATTTGGAAGTTGTTCTCTCAAAGTTTTTGGCTGTTGGAGCAGAGCAGGAAGAAAGTAAGGAGTCAATAGTTTGAAATAGTTACAAACTCAGCTTACTAATGCAGCTGTAGTTGAACAGGAGGAGTCACGGAGGTGGGCTTATTTGGTTGTTTGGGACTGAACAAGTGCCAAATACAGAGTATACTTCAATAATTACAACTTTTAAAAATACTTGATGCGTACAATAGGTGATAAATGGTGGTGGTAGGGTGACGATGCTGGGCTGTGCTTTGGATGGTGTTAAAACATCTGTTCTGCAGATGCCAAAGTACTGGATACATGACTTAAATGAATTCTGGAAGTGATGTATTTGAGTTGGTGTTTTATATTTTTATTTCACTGTTTGCAGTCGTGGTAATCGTGTTTGACTAGTTGCCATCTGAGAAGATGCAGTAACTAGCTAGCTAGATTTCAATGCAAAATAAAATTACTGTTGGAAGTTGTGCAATCATCACTCTAAGTATTCTCTTATTTTTCCTGACTTTTGCACGTAAAAGTGTCCTTCATCCTAACAAATGTGTATCTTTAGCTCAACCTTTCAAAGCCTTTTGCACTTGTATGGAGCCCAACTGAAATTGTGAAATTGACTTAAATTAGGGGAAATGAGTCAGATGGCTTTTTCTTGCCTGGTTTCTCCTGTGCATCAGTAGTAAGACGAGCCAAATATGTACCCTGGCATTTGATCCATCTTGGCCTCAATAGTAAAATTACTTTAAAAAAAAAC
>VXAL01018177.1:39890-59697 GCA_013399475.1 Chauna torquata | reverse complement strand
ACTATCTTGAGGTTTCGTTTCTGACCCAGTTTCATCTGGTCTGTGGCCATCGGTGCTGGATTTTTGTGATTGATACTGGCTGGTACAAGAGAACTGCTCCTAAGTTCATTCAGGCAGTTTAATTGCCTGGGAGATGGGAAGACTGGTTACATTGAGGCTGACTACAGTCATCCCTCTGGGGGGCAGGATTTTCTTGTTTGAACTGTAACCAGTAAAATAGGTGTGCAGGAAGCTGAAACATTAATATAACAAAGTAATGCTTAGTAACAAAACCCTTCATGGAGGTCATAAATCAGTTATTCTGCCTATATCTTATTTTATAAAACTTAGTATGTCTAATTTGTGTAACAAACTGACAAACTTTACTTTCCTTATGAAGGAACTAAATCCATTTATTAGTAAATATTGTTTTCCCCTTGTAGCAATAGCAGAGTTTATTGGTTGAAATCAAGAGTAGATCTGACTTGAGCATCAGTGAAATAAAAAGAGTTACTGAAATAACCCATCGGAAAGTTTTTGGAGAAGTAAACCAATGTCATGAATTAAAGAGCCCGAACTGTATAACCTTTCTGAGATTGTTTTTAGCTGTAGCTGAAGTTGTGCATCAGAATACCTTGTGGGGCCTCGAGGCTAGCCAGGATTTTGTTATCGCTTCGGATTGAGTGTTGGGAGGTTTTAGCTTCCAGCCCAGAATTCCAAATGCAAATAGGGAAATACGTTTTCTTTAGAAGAGGTGTTCTCTGGACATGAATCTCCATTCTTATGTTTACTTTGGTTTCTAAATAGCTCTTAGTTTTGAGCTTCTGGCTCTGTCGCCTTTTGACTTGATTCTGTTCCTCAGGTGTCATTGGTTTTTAAAGATTGAGAATTGTAAGTATTTTTAGAGAGTTCCCCTTGAGTGTATACAAATACCATGGTGTGCGGTTTTCCTTCAAACCTTATTGAGGCTGCTTCAGTACAAGAAAGCCAGGCATATTCCAGAACATCCCATACAGAGGTGAACTTGCTTTTTCCAGATCACTCTTCCATCATTCTTAAATAATAAAAACAAAACAACACATCAGTTTGGGGTGATGCTAAATTGCTTTAAATGCTGATACTCTGTAGAGTCGGCTGTTTAATACTGCTTGTAAAGAATGTCATTTGATTACAGTGCTATGGTCTCAATAGGATTTTCTCTTACATTGTGAAAACCTACCTAGAGATAAAAGCTTCTTGGTCTTAAAATTCAGCGATACGTTTCATTAATCCTGCAATGTGAAATGAAATTCTGTTCCTGTGAACAGAGGGAGCTTGTCTGGAGTGTTTTGAGTTGGCATGAATAAGCACTTCCTCGTTACGAAACCTGAATTGCTTGTACAACTTTTCTCATTTTCAAATGAAAAAAAAAATGAAGTGTTGAGAGAGATGCAGTTCTGTGGCTCATAAGGAGGTCCTGGAGTTAAGTACAAAGCTTTTGATGTAGTGGCAACTGCTGTAGAAGAGATTTTTCTGTGGAGTGATTAGATACCTTAATGGAAATTTCTGGCGTATTCTGACATACTTACGAAGAGATGGTTTTTGATTTGCTGTGTAATGAAGGGGGAATGATATTCATGGCCCTTCTGTAGGGGGGAGAAACAGACCAGATCTATCCTTTGTGCCCTTTTGAAGAATTTTAATCAATCTTTGTTTTTCTACTGAAAAGCAAATAGGTATGGATTGGTCAGGTTCTGTGCTATTTGGGAAAGATGATGTTTGGGACAGGAGGGGAAAGCATTGTTTGTCAAGAATAAAAATAAGATGGTACTTAAACTGCATAAGTAGTCCAAAACCACTCTCAGTTGAATATAAGCTTGTATGTGTACAAATCTCTCTGGAAGGAACAATCCAGCTTTAAGATGTGAAATTCTGGTTTTGGCTGCAAATTGTTAGTTTGCTGAGTTGGACTGTCCACCTGATCCACTTAGGCATCTAACTCTTTAAGCAGAAAACTTGCTAATTTTAGTAAATTAGTGTTATAACTGGTGCTGCGGATGTGAGTTTACAATTTTAAACACTTTATAAATGTTTGTGCGCCATAATTGCATAGGATGATGTGCTTGTATGTTTTAAGTACAAAACGTGCTTTGCTTACAGGTGTGTACTTGCTGACTGTGCATTCATAATAACATGTTGCAACTCTGTCACGACAGGAACTGCTCTGAGATCAGGTTACACAGCCTAGATGAGATGGAATTGCTTGTACAAGCACATCCAGAGATTGAGGTGTAGGGTATTTCATACTTCTCAGTTTATGCTGGCTGCAGCGTTTAGCAATGGCAGGGAATGGGATGTTCCTTTCTCCCCTGTTAGCTCTAGCTGTTGTATAGCTTGGGTGACCTGTGAAAATACTTTCCCTTCACAAAGTGTTTCAGTTGTGTCCCGTACGCTTGCCTCTCTGTAGACAAGCAGCTTTCACGTAAGCACTGCGATACATAATGCTCATCCAGAAACTTTGCAGAAGGCCTTGAATTGGAGGAATACAGCTGCAGTGTCCTGCTAATATCTTTGCTCTGTCCTCTCTTTGTACTTTGCTTACCAGAAGAGCCTAACTGGCATTAGTCCAGGCCTTCTGACAGCAGCCTGATGTCCAGTCTTTCTGGTAGTTAGAGTGTGGTTTGGTGTTGGAGCTAGGCGGATGTACTAGCTAACTGCTGCGGGATGCAGGTGAGGAGGAACCCTGTCTTTGAGCAAGTGCTGGTGCTTCCCTGGCCCTTCAGCGAGCTGGGCTCGGGGAGCTAGGCCAGTGCTAAGATGGTTTCGAATCAATTTTGAAATGAACTGGACTTTTTTTGGTAACAGTGGATTCCTGCTAGTTGAGCCTATGAACCAGTCCATGAGCAGGTGCTAGGACTGCGGGTGCCTTCTGAATGACAGCGGTGAAATGGAGGACAGGAACCGCTCCTTCGATCGCAAGTGGTCACAAGACGAGCGTAGCTGTGATGTTGGGTGCTCCTTGAAGGATGTTAAGTGAAGGGTCTGAGCTCGGCCATTGTTCTCGCCATCTTCAAGTCTGGCTGAGGTGCTGCTGTGATTGAAGGGGATCTTCTGGGCTTGTGTGGCTTGTACATGTTCAGCACCTGTCTGCTTAAAATAATACTTTCCTTAGGTCCCCAAAACACATGGATTTCAGCAAATACAATGGACTGCTACCCTCAGTTTCTTGGCTTGCTCTGCTGAAAAATGGCCACAAGCATGTGTGTTGATTTTTGTCAGGGTATAAAGTTAACGTATCTTTTTCTTCTGAATTATTTCATCTTTCCTGTGGAATGATTATAAGAAACAGAGCTATTAAATATAGAGCAGAAACTATAACAACTTGTGTTGTTGGTTTTTTTTTAAAAGGTACTTATGTAGGAAATGCAACTTAAGCCAAAAAAACAAAAAAGCCTTAGAGTTGGATAGCTGCTGTATTTGAGGGATTAAGAATGTGACTGTTCCCTCGATGGAAGACCTTAGAAGCCTGCAGCATGACATTTGAAAACTAGCCAGCTGTTTAGGTTGTCTGCTGAGCTGCGGTCACCATTTTTTCAATGGAGAAGCTTTGGAGCTGAGCAACTGTTGGCATTTGCAGAGGATCTCAGGGCCAGATTGACAGGGGCATGGCGTTCAAGTCGCACCTGAACAGCATAATTCTATCAATGGAGCAAGGTAGAAAACAGACAACTTTGGAGTCAGGACAACATTCACTTTCTGTTCTTTTTTAGAATGAAAAGAGTTGCAGCAATAGACTTCCCTCAGTGGTTTGGCAGGCAGTTAAAACAGCTTAGCTTCTGGCACTGTAAACCTCTTTCCATACTATTTTGGGGGCTTTAACGTCTCATTTGTGAATTACTGTAATGCTTCATCGAAGTGTGGGGTTTTTTTGTTGTATTTTTCTAAAAAGGCCTTGATTGTTAGGTCAGGGCCATGATGTCAGACCAAGACCAGTGCTTGGTAATAACTCTTACCAGTGGTTGACAATGAGACGTTTTGTTAAGGAGTGTTCCTTCAGAGTAGTGCGGATTGATCCCGGTTGATAATGATGAAGAGTTTAATTTGTAGTTGAAACTACCTGTAGAACAGCTACTGTCTAATATGCCTCTAATAGCTTTAAGTCTAGACCCAGTTTTTTCCAAATTTCATGAGAATGCAGTTAAAAAACTGAATGAATTGTTCCTTTTGCGCAGGCCTGGAATGCAAAAAATGACTAATATTGGCAAAGTTCTAGAAATGTTTTATAATTTAGAAGAGCGGCTAGGGGAAAAATGAAATGGCTTGAACATAAGGCATTCTTTTTGGTTAACTGACAACATTTTTGAAACAAAAATCTTCAAAGTATGCATTTTGTCTGTACAAGTCAGTTGACTGTCTTGTTGAAGAAATGATTAAAAGCAGATTTTGGCTCCATTAAGTTGAATAGCAAAATATATACATACTCTAAAACTTCTCGTGCGACAAGAAAACTCTTGCCTGGTTTGAAGTGTTTAATCCCTGATATGCTCAGTTTGATCGTTGTGTCAAAACTATAATGAAGTAGGACCTTTAGTAATGTTCATGGGGTTCATGACTCCAGATCCTCTGCGCAAGCCTTTTTTCCAAGTCAGACGCTTTTCATACAGAATGGTTTTTGATATGTATATTGTGACAAAAAGTCACTCGGAAAGCCATTGTTTCCATGTCTTCAGTGATTGGTAGGTTAGTGGTAGGGAGGGAGTTGAGGATTGGGTGGTAAAATGGCAATATAGGTTGCTACGGTTTTGTGGTTTTTTTATGATGGAGCTGAAAACTCTTCAAGTGATTTTAAAACACTTTGTAGAAGAAATGCAACAAAATGAACGATATAAATGCAGTGCATCCCCAGTTGACATGATGTTAATTTAAGCAAAGAAGGCAGAAACAATAAACCCAAGTTTAGAAAGGGTTCTGTAATCCATAGCAACCTCGTGTGGTATAAACACACAGCAGTCCAAATGCAAGTGCAACAGGCTACATTGGTGAATAAAGTTCTAGGTATCATTCTTGCATAGCTGTGCTGGCAAAACTTGCTAAGCTGGGGCATGGTGTTTCACTGTAAGTGCTGTGCATGTGGATTCCTGGTGTCAGAATGAATCGCCTAAGTAAACTGGAGCATCTCTGAATTTTTACATACTGTAAAGGTGATGCACCAAAGCTTTCCCGCAATTCCAGCTAAGTTGTTGAACCTGGAGTTATGCTTCGAAAGCTCTATTTATTCTTGGAGTTCATATTTTATTAATAAAGCATTAGTCAAAGATGATGGTAAAAGAAATATCTTATTTGTATTTTGTCTTGCCATTGGAAACATTTGGCTAAAGCTATAAGAATGGATTTGCCAATTTTGGAGTTGTTAGGTATGACCTGAAAATGGATAATGGGTAGAAATATGGTTCACTGAGGGAGCTCTGCAGCACAATTTGTAAGTACCTATCACAATATGTGTCAGTGACTGGACGATGCTGAGTGCCATGTTTCCGTCTTCAGCCTAACAGTGTTCTGCAGTGCTACCAATGCAGTGTTTCTTACAATCTCCTGCAGCCTTTAGGAAGCTGAGAGATTGATGCAGTGTAAATTGCATGTATAAATGCAAGAACTTACTCTAGTCCTTAGTCTGAATTCCTTTTATTTCGTTGAAGTAGCTTAATCCAAAAGCCATTTTGTACATCTGAAATACCCTCTTGCAAAATTCATACAGAGGTGAGATTTTTCCATATAGCACACAAGTCAAGAGTCATGCATACTTACACATGCATATTCGTTCCTTAGAGGTGCTTCTTTTTAAAGAGAAGAGAAGAATCTGAATTCAGAAGTATTTGTTACTACATTCATGACATCTGGCATAGTTGAAAATAAATTCTCAATTCTTCTGCAGGTATAAAAAAGTATGTTGTTGGCCTAATTATCAAGACCTCATCTGATCCAACGTGTGTAGAAGTAAGTGAATTCTTTTCAGGGGAGAAAAAGGGAGGCAAACACTAAGCATAATCTGACTTTGATTTCTCTTCTCCAGAAAGAGAAAGTGTATATTGGGAAACTGAATATGATTCTTGTTCAGGTAAGTTAAAGTTCATGAAGTTTTAAGTCTTGTCATAAAGTATTTGGTTTTGCATAAGTACCTAACATATGGATGTTTTACTTCTCAGATACTGAAACAGGAATGGCCAAAGCACTGGCCAACTTTTATAAGTGATATTGTGGGAGCAAGCAGGACTAGTGAAAGCCTTTGTCAGAACAATATGGTGATCCTTAAACTATTGAGTGAAGAAGTGTTTGATTTTTCCAGTGGCCAGATAACTCAAGTGAAAGCTAAGCATTTGAAAGACAGGCAAGTATATACATTTAATCCCTAATAAATAGAGTATACTTTGTGATTGCTGCCAAATAGTTTCTATCGCTGTGAGTTTTCAGTAAACACCTACATCCGTCTAATTTTATTGCTGAGACTTAACATGGAATACTGATTTTTCTGTACATACGTTTCTGCGCTATTGCAAGTAGCCTCTGCTGACTGATGATCCTACCATTTTAAGACAGATTTCAGCATTACTTACATTTCCAAGCCAGAATTTGTAGGCACAGGCTCTGGACCACTTCAAAAAACGTTATTCTCATAAAAATTCATATTTAAAAAAAAAAAAAATCAGGTGGCTTGTGAATGCCTCCATGGGTGTAGGTCTTCAGAACCTGTTCTGTGACCGTAGACACTTTGATTAAAATAGATTGGATTGTTTAAGGAATGTGGAAATGATTAATTTTGAATTTGTTTTTTTATAGTATGTGCAATGAGTTCTCTCAGATATTTCAACTGTGTCAGTTTGTGATGGTAAGTATTATTTTTAATTTTTTTGTCCTCCTCCCTGCTGCGCGCCCCCCCCCCCCCATTGTGCCTAATAACATAAACACTAACGGGTTTTTACAGGAAAACTCCCAAAATGCTCCTTTAGTTCATGCAACGTTGGAAACTTTGCTACGATTTCTGAACTGGATTCCTCTGGGATATATATTTGAGACCAAGTTAATCAGCACACTAATATACAAGGTATTTGTGTAATTATTGATGGCTCTCTAAAAGTTTAAAAAAAAAAAAACAAAACTTAGTGTGCAACATTCTTGTAAAATGCTTTTTTTCTTAATAGTTCTTAAATGTTCCCATGTTTCGGAACGTCTCTTTGAAGTGCCTCACGGAGATTGCAGGTGTCAGCGTAAGCCAGTATGAAGAACAGTTTGTAACACTTTTTACCTTGACAATGATGCAGTTAAAACAGGTAATGTTTTAGTAAATCTGTTTCTTTTAACAAAACCAATTTCTGTAGAACATTTTACAGATTCATATTCCTTATAGAGATCCTGATAGGAGAAATGTTACTCTTCAGTGTGTCATTTAATAGTATTTATTGCTTGATCAGAAGATGCTAAGTGTATTTTCTATGACTCTAGATTACAGCTGGATTAATTGATCTTGTTTAATTTAAGAGGTGTTCTGAGCACTCAGGTTGTCTGATGAGGAAAGCTGAGAAAAATGCAACAAACTTTATTCTGCATGGCACATAAGGCCTAAACTGTCCTAACCTCTACAAGTTGCTCTTTTAATTTTTGAAAGTGACGGAAGCTTGTGTCGCATAAAGACATACTTCTAATTATATAATTTGGTGATTCCTCTCTGAGCAGTTCAGATTCAGGTACATGAGCTTGTAGCTTTCCTAGTTGTATTTGCATCTTATGTGGACAGTTACAAGGTTTTTTTTGGGGGGGGGGGGGGGTTGGCCCATTCATCTCCTGCATAGAAATGTCACATCACCCTTATGGGATCTTTTTAAGCATCGTATAGGACAGATGCTGTGGCATTCTAATTTCTGTGAGAATGGTCTTGATGTTAAATCTACGAAGGCTTCTGAAGAGCGTTCTGAGTAGTGTTAAATGTAGTTACTTTTGAAGAAAATCCCTATAAGCCCAAGCCATTTTTTTACTGATTTGAAGGCAAATTGGCTTGCTCTGAGGATAATTCATACTAATAGAAATAAGTGTTATTTTGGGGGGTATGATATATTTCTTAATTTAAATTGTTTCATCATAAAAATACTCCCTTCGAGTCTTTAGCTCATTTTCAAATTTGAAGGTTTGAGTAACTTTCACTTCCCGTACTTTTATTCTGAGGATTACGATATTAACTGCACTTAGTATTCGATGATGTTTAGTATAGTTTTCAGTGTATCTAGTAAGGATTATTTTATGTGAAGGACTTATCTTGAATTTCAGAGCAGCTTGGATTGTACAACTTAGCCTTTCTGTAGGGTGAGAACTGTTATAAGCAGAGAAAGATGTGAAATTTTGTGCTCTTGCATGCAAACAGGTTTTTTCTTTTTTTTTTTTTTTTCACTGTAATGAAGTAGCTGATAGATTCAGTAGAGGATACAAATGTTTTGTAACCTAATACTATTTCAGATGTGATTCTTGATCAGCAAAATACCTGGCAGCCTTGTGCCTTGATTTCAGTTTCTATTGTAACCTTTTTAAATATTGTATGTGACAAATTGTGTAGGATTTACGAAGAAATGCAGTATTGTCACTTTCAAATCTGAAGGAAACTAAGGCCATCCTAAGAGCCACATCTAACATTATGAAACTTAAGTACATCTGTTGCTGAGAGGCATAATTCTTCAAAGTAGAAATTGAACTGTTTCTTTATTACTGATGACCGCAAACTATAAGCTTGTTTCCTCTTCTCTGTTGTCACAATGTAAATCGGTTTACTACTGCTTTTCTGGCACTGAAGTATGAAGATGAGTTTGTGATATAAATGAGCCAGGAATGTGCTTGATCCGCCTTGGGTGGGACAGAAGGGTAGAATGTTTCTCTGACTTCCTGTCCTTGATCTTGTCCTGTTCTTAAGATTTTTTAATAATAAAATGTGGTTTTGAACTCCTTCAACAAATTCTGTTATCTGAATTCTAAGTCTTAAGTCTTATTAAATGTGCAGGACTTAGGTCTGCTGCCAGTGTTGTATGCCGTGTTTCTTTTGGCCTATTTCTGTTCTGGAATACTGGCTAAGGAGAGGAACCATGATTATTTTTCACCATGTCATTAGCTACCCACAGATAAGTCTTCTAAGATGCAGGTAATTTTTGTGTTGGGAGTATGACAGCAGGCTATAAGCAGACACTGGGGTCTAAAACCATCTTAATTGTTTTCAGTTAATACCTTGCAAAAGGAGCTCTGTCAAAAGGTCAAAAGTAGTTCTTACAGAAGGTACTGTCATGCTGGGGTTACTTGTGAGAGCGTTCATCTTTCTGAATCTTCTGGAGAATTAGCAGAAATTCATTGGGTTGGCTGCTACCACCAGTTGCTTCTGAATCAGCACTTTATTAGGAAATAGTATTTATAATAGCAGCACCTCACCGGCCTAGCACCTGCGTGCTCCGCGCACATTATTTAAGCTTAATTTAAGCTTACTCCGATGCCAGAAGTTTGTATTATCCTTTTTTTAGGATAGGGGAATAGAAGACAGTGCTTCACATTTGTCCATCTATTAAGATGGAAGATATGCTTACACCAAAGCTGTTGATTTTTTTTGAGTGCTTGTGAACAATTAAGTTGATCTGATTTTTCACTGTCTATTTTTTCCTCTGTTTATAGTGTTGGTCCATCTTTGAGGTCCTTTAGGAAAGGCATGCTGCTTTTAATGTCCAATCTCTGCCCTGATTTCCCCCCCCTACAGGTTTCAAGCTTAGCTGTAGGATTTTTTAGTTCTAATTAGATATAAAGGCAGACTTTTTCTTGCACACAACCAAGTTTTGTGTTACACGTTTGAACACTACCTCATTTTTTACAGATGATGATCTTAATTCTATATGTGAATACATCTGGCTTAAGTTTTTTCCTTAAAACAGTAGTTGAATGCCACGTTGGGTATTTAGCATGTTTTGCAACTTGCAGGTTTTTAGCTTAACTATTGTACCTGAATTTGAAGCAAACTTGCATTTATTTGACTTTTTTAGAGTGTTGGAGGACAATCAAAAAAAAAAAGCTGGCAGCAGCAGAGGTGTTAAATTTTATTCTGTCTGTTCTGTAGCTTAACGGTGTTGACTAAAGAATTGGGACAACATTGAAAATGTTTTATTTTTGTAATGATAGAATTTGAAAGCTGGTGTACCTCTGAAGAGGTACCACAGAGATCTATACAAGATGGCTGAAAAATACTTGTAACTTTCCAAATCATCTTTACTAATTCATAAATATTATGGGGGAGATCTTTCATGTTGTTGTAACATTATGATGATGTAATGTTAGCAGGTATAGGTAACAAACATTTTTGGAACAGCTTTTCCAATGCCAGTTGAAAGTGTCTTTGAATAGGGTAGATACTTCCCTTATCTCTGCTGTTACAAGGGGTGGGAAAAGGTTTAGTTCATCAGAACCTTTGTATCTGTTTACATTTTCATCCTGCTATCCATCTTGGAGACAAGCATGAAATGAAGGAGCAGGAAGATATTTGGAAGAGGGCCGTATAAGAAGAGGATGCTGTGAAAACTAAGGCTTTCTTCCCAAAAGAGCAAAACAGTTGTTAACATGCGGTAGTTCTACTTATATGTAAAACAAGATATTATTGTGTCTGTCTTTTTATTAGATGCTTCCTTTAAATACGAATATCCGACTTGCATACTCAAATGGAAAAGATGATGAACAGAACTTCATTCAGAATCTCAGTTTATTTCTCTGCACGTTCCTGAAGGAGCATGGTCAACTTATAGAAAAAAGATTAAATCTGAGGGAAACATTAATGGAGGTAAGTTGCTTAGTTTATCCGGTTTAAATGTAATGTGTTCTCATACTCAAAGGATGTGGTAATGTAATCTCTAGATTGTTGTGCTTATAGTGGTTAGAAAAAAAAATTTCTTTCCCATAATTAGTATATCACATGAATACAAGAAACCTTTTAAAATTTTTCCTAGTGTGCTTCAATGGCATATTTTCAGTGATTCTATACTTTCAAAAAAAAAAAAAGCCTGAAAACCATAGGTTTCTTTCTTTCCCTCTTTTAGTTGTCCCTCTTTGAAAGTGTAAATACCGCTTTAAAATAAAATCAGATACACTGTATATTCTTTTTCCATGGGTCTTTACATACAATATTTTTTGTTTAACCCATGTATGCGGATAGCTGTTGCTATGACTTTTGACAGCCTGTGTGTGAAGTGACACGATTTGTCTTTATTCAATATCCAAACTGGGTTTCTAGGGTACAGCATGTGCCAGAGTTCAGCTCTTCTATCCTCATGTAGCTTCCTGCCTAATTTGCCATTTCCCAAAGTTTGACTGAAATGCTTAGAGTATTGTCATTGAGGTTCATCTTCAGTTTCTGTGTAATAAGCCTGACTGGTATACATTATCTTTTAATGCCAGAGCTTTGCCAAATTGCTGCTTCCTATGCACACTTTATTGTAGTATTACGGGTCTTGGCAGAGGACCTATGGTCCATGATTATCAGCTGTCTTGCAGCAGTTGCTGAGAATAAGACTTACAGTTGTCCTTCCTTTCTGCTTTTCCCCTTCCTTTCTTTGTTTGTTTTTCTTAATCGTTGATAAAAGATTTGCTGAGGATGAGCTGTTCTGTGGTGACTTTTTTGCTAGCTCCCTCCCACTGCTGAGCTCCAAGGGGATGAAACTGGCTCCATAGCCCCTTGAAGCACCACTTCCTGTGTCCCAGAATCGAGCCCTCTGCAGGTATGGAGGCGGTAGGGTGAGGAACTGCCCTGACACAGACACAGAAAAACAAAACCGCAGTTTAAAGCTGGAGACCAGGTTGCATTGGGAGGGTCCATCTTGCAGGTGCACTACTTCTAATCCATCTGAATTCTAGTCTGACTTCCATCTAGTGTTCTCAATACATTTCTTCTCCAGGTAGTCCTCCACAAAAAAAAAAAAGTTTATTCATAAACTCATTTAGAAAAATAAACTTAAAGATAATTCTTAGCCCATTTTTTAAAAAAGCAAAACACAAAAACAGGAAAACCATATCAGCAGTTCCTGAATAATTCCTTAACTCAAAGTTAGTAAACTTTTGCAATATAACTGTTAATCAGGGACCATAGCTCAAGTTTCAACCTACATTGAGGCTTTATTAGGAAGATGGTGTAAACAGCTGAAGTTGTTGCATGTCCTGTGCAAGTGTTTGTAAGTTGGAGTGCAGTTTTTACATCTTGCCTCCTGTCTTTTCCAATGTAACTATGTTAAAATGTTAACATAGTTAAAATAGAAATCTCTGAAACTCAATTCTGCATGACTTCGGGTCTTCTATAGGATGTTGAAATGTTCTACCAAAATCTTTAGGGTGGCTTAAAATTGTTGCAAATTTCACTGTTGTAACTTGCAGTGTAATAGAACATAGTGAAACAACTTTTTAAAGTAGCTGTGTAATTTTAACCTATTTATTCTTGTACTGTGGATGTAGCTGACCTTCTGAAATTGTTCCACAGATTCATGGGAGCCATGTAGATTAGTAAAGGAAGCTGGATAAGTTATTTAAAGTGAAATTGCCAAGAGAAATTGATCTGTATAGGACTAATGTAAGGTGGTTTTGAATCTTTCTTTTGATATTGTAGATACAGATGTTGAATAAGATTATTACTACCAAAAATGCTTTGAGTTGCTGTAGTATCTGAGCTTTGAAAATGTATTCAGATTTCATTGCTACATTCTGTTTTGTTTACTGGTGGGCTTTTGGTTGGTGTTTTTCACCAGGGTTTTAAAACTAAGCTAGGTTAAAAATGTTTTGACTATGTAGTTCTAATCTTTGTAGTTGCCTGTCTGAGTCTCAGACTGAAAAGGTCTTCCTGGTGGCTGTTTTGTCAATAAAGTTAAAAATGTTCTGGTAGATGTCTTCCATGGAATGCAAATGAGCAGTATGGCTTTGAAGGTTGTCTTCAGGATATAAGGATCCCCAGAACAAAGTAGCAGTAACAGTCTTGAGAATAGCAGTCCTTGAAACTAGCAGTTGAGGGTTTTTTGCGGGTCTAAAACAGAAGGTCTTGCAGAAGCTCAGAGGGTGTGATTTTGGTAATACAGAACTGGGCTAATTTGGTTATTGCATTTTTAGACATCTAGGATGTTTTGGATTTAAGAATTGATACTTTCAAAATAACAATTGACATGGCGCTTTGTTTTTGAGTTGCTCCACTGGTCATAACTTGGACTTGTAAGTAATGTCACTGCAGTGTTAATGCACCTTGTTGCTAAATTTTATGCTAATTTAGCATTTCATCAGTATTTGGATAATTGAATTTGAAGCAATATAGTTTTAACATGATTCTGTGTTCAGAAATAATTAGTAATTATATGTTTAAAACACACTTTTTTCCAGGCTCTTCATTATATGTTGTTGGTATCAGAAGTTGAAGAAACTGAAATTTTCAAGATTTGTCTTGAATATTGGAATCATTTAGCTGCTGAGCTCTACAGGGAAAGTCCATTTTCAACATCTGCTTCTCCATTGCTTTCGGGAAGTCAACACTTCGACGTTCCTCCAAGGAGACAGCTTTATTTGCCTGTACTATCCAAGGTAATCCATGCTTAAGTAAAGATACCGTAAAGGTTTAGATACTGTTCCTAAATTTAGAGACTTTACTTTATGTAAGGGATGACTTCAGAAAACTTTTCTTGCCTTGAGTAGTTGTTAGTTGATTCAACTCCTAGTTATTTAATGTGCTGCAGTTGCCAAATTACTTTTGAGATGACACCAGTAGATGACAGGAGTGTTAATACAGTACTACGTTTATACGCAGTATCTAAAAAAAATTAAGACTAATTTAAAAACAAAAAAGGAGAAGAAATATCTGTATTAAACAGTTTATTTAAACAGACTAACCCTGTTTTCTTCCGTGGGAGTGCTACAAGAACTTCCTTTTAACCTTGTAATAGACCTGCTGTATAGGATTTGTGTGGTAGGTTTACTAAATCCTAACAGTTTCTGTAACTACTGGTTTCCAGCATGGGTCTCGGTGGGGTTCATCTTGTATCTCAGAAATATGTTGCTGTTTTTTGTTTAGAGAAGGAGGCAAACTCAGTGGTTTTTGTTTTTTTTGGTATCTTTTTTTTTCTTTTTTCGGGGGTGATGGGATTGTGTTTTCTGCTCAGGAGTGAGATTTCTCAGCCAAGTTAAATTTGTCATAGTACTAAAAAATAGATTTTTATGAATCTGTTGTTTAAGAGCTAAGGTTAAAATTATTAAAGCCCCAAGTGTTGGAGGGAAAAATGTGTTTCTATTTAAAAGGTGTCTAATACTACATGTGCCTTTTGAAGCTCTAGAAGATAAGTTACTATTTTTTTCTTTTAGCAACTCTTCCTTATGTAGATAGGGAAATCAGCCTTTACTATTCTTGATGGCTTCTTAGTTATAATGCCTTTTTAGAATCTTTCCTTCCAACTTGCTGGTATGTGAGCAGACCTCATGAAGTGCTGGATATACCCTTTCTTTTTCATGTTACAGTGCAGCTGAATTTAAACTTTCTTTTGTAACCTACAGGTTCGATTGCTAATGGTTAGCCGTATGGCTAAACCTGAAGAAGTGCTAGTTGTGGAAAATGATCAAGGGGAAGTAGTACGAGAATTCATGAAGGATACAGATTCCATAAACTTGTATAAAAATATGAGAGAAACATTGGGTAAGTGCACCAGCTGGTATTCTTGTCCAGTAAGTCTGTGCAACCGCACCAGCAGCATGTATGTGGCAGAATGATAGCTCAGGTGGATCTGAATTACATGGGGGAAAGAGGATCATCAGTGAGGAGCAGTAGTACATACACAAATTCAAAAGGGAGGAGGCAGTGTTGGTCTGAGGCTTTCAGTTTTAAGCATGTAGTGTTCTTGTATAACTTTAGTAAGCAGTACTACGCTACCTAATTTTTGTCACTTGCCTGTTCCCGTTGGAAAACTTCGGACGTTTCTCTGCCAAAATGTGTCAGATCCAATGAAGTATGTGTGTGCGTGCATTTATGCACTTGTACATTCCCTTCTTTATCTTTTGAAATTTCATTCTCAACTGTTGACCCGTGTTAGTAGTGAATCAGTAGTCTCTGCGTATTGTAGAGAGAACTCGAGGGATGTATGTGTGGAGCTTTTTTGGGGGGGTGGGGCAAGAAATAAATTTCAGAGTCCTAGCTGCAACTCAGGGAGGGGGGTGGATTTAGAATTGTCACATCTCAGCTTTAGGGTCACGACATCAAACCTTTTAAAGATTTTTCTATTAAATACAAATACTGTAAGCGAGCACTGAGCGTTTAATGACAGCCTTATGAACTGGGAGTGTATTGGGGGGAATCTGTGTAACACAAGAGGTAAAACAAGGTTTTTATTCTCACTGCTGTACTGGTGATGTAAGTACAGCCAACAGTAATTTTTTTTTTTTAAGGAACATAAAAATCTGTTTTATTGTATTAAAATTACTACTGCATGTCCTCATCCTTAGTTATATTTCCAGATAGTTTTATATATACAGATTTAGTTAGTGTTGGATTTCTGGTGTTAATTATTGCTTATAGTGTGTTATTTTAATGAAAGATTCACTTCTAAAAAAGCAAGAGTGCAGTGAAAGCTGCATTCTATAGCACTGTAAAAATCCGTTGCTGTATCTGGCCTTAAACTGCTTTTGGCTTCTTGGGATTTGGTATCTTATCTTAGAGAGCTGATGTAAGTATCTGAGTTGTGATACATGAATCTTCCCATCCAGACTTGTTCAGGAGTACCATCTCCATTTTAATGGTGGGTTGTTAGAACTAGCGGATTTAATGACACTGAAATTAAGAACAGAGGAATATTGTGGACTGACTTCTCAGTACAGTATAATGTCCCCCATAGCCAGCCAGTTCCATATTCTCTGTAGCCCATGAGTATGCGTACCTTTTGTTAATAATTCAACTTAGTAACTTTACTGATCTGACTGATACACGAGACCTTAGTTGATTTAAATTTCCATATCACTTGCATATCATCTTTAAATACGGTCCTAACAGATCTGGGTTTAAATTTTTAGCTTGTTCTGTCATAAGTTCACAAAAGAGATGTTGCACTTAACATTTTGATCGTCTTTTTCTTAGAACAGAAGAACTTAGCTTTGTCTGTAGAGTTGTGATCCAGCTCATTGCTTAAAAATGTGCTTGCTTAATGTTAATTGTCTTTCAGTATATCTTACACATCTGGATTATGCAGACACTGAACGAATAATGACTGAAAAACTTCACAATCAAGTGAATGGGACAGAATGGTCGTGGAAAAATTTGAATACCCTATGTTGGGCTATAGGCTCAATCAGTGGAGCAATGCACGAAGAAGATGAAAAAAGATTCCTTGTTACAGTAATTAAGGTATCATGGTGCAAACCTAATAGCTTTGTCACGCTTCGTAGTTTATGCTCAAGAAATGAAACTTAAAAAGATACTGCGTTATGTTCTTAGTAAACTACCTTGCACAGCAAACAAGTTGATGAAAATAATTTAATGGGAATATCATATCCTGAATTTAAGGCTGATAATTTCTTCAGTCACGAACAATGCATTAATCCAAGTAGCCTTTTCACTGTGAAAATTTCAGGGAGAAAATTCAGGTTGTGATGAAATGTGTTGCTTTGGGGATACAGAAGATACGGAAAGGGATTACCAATGAAATAAGAGTGGCAAAATAACCCACATTGTTTTTTAACCAACTAGCACTCTACTTTTCTGCCACTTTCTTGTTATTCACTGATCAAAGTGAATTTTTGGTAAACGTGTGGACGCTGAGGGTTGCTGAAGTCTACCCTGCAGAAATTTTGTTATATCTAAAGTGCAGATTTCATGGTTGAAAATGTGGTGTTCCTGGTCTGGTTGAAACTTAATTGCCCCAATCTTAAACTAATTTTTTTTAATTATTTGGACTTTGAACTTGGTAATGGCAGCTACTTTCCTGTATCTTTATTATAGCTCATTTTAGTCGTCTGTACTTGTATTGTAGTGCTTTTAATTGAACTGGACAAACTTGGGGAGGAAACTAATAATATGTTAATTGTAGGATCTCCTGGGACTCTGTGAACAAAAGCGAGGAAAAGACAATAAAGCCATTATTGCATCAAATATAATGTACATAGTAGGTCAATACCCACGGTTTTTGAGAGCTCACTGGAAATTTTTGAAGACAGTAGTCAACAAGCTATTTGAATTTATGCATGGTAATTATCTCTTTTTCCCTTGCTGTTCTAACTTTTAAATAAAAAAAAAAGTTGATGTTCATTACACATGTGCATGTCTGGGGAAGAATACAAAACAGTAACTGACTTGATTTAATTTAGAAACTCATGATGGCGTCCAGGATATGGCTTGTGACACCTTCATAAAAATAGCACAAAAATGCCGGCGACATTTTGTTCAAGTTCAAGTGGGAGAGGTCATGCCATTTATTGATGAAATCTTGAACAATATTAATACAATCATCTGTGACCTTCAGCCACAACAGGTATGTTTAATTCAGGAGTGTGGGTAGATTTCTGGAGACCAATAAAAAGTTACTCCATACTTTGAAATTTAGTAGTGGTTTTCGGGACTTGAACTGTATTCCTTAAGGTTGTCTTTTTTTTTTTTTGTTACTGACAGTGTTATGGTATGAATAACATTATCAGATCGCATTATTAAGATCTTAATTGGGATTCTTGGAAGGACAATTAAAGTGCGTTTAGTTGGAATTCTGTTTTATAGAATGTTCTTACAAGTAAATAAGATGCTGAATCTAATTTTGAGGTTCTGGTTTGGGAAAGAAGAGTATCTGACAATAATGGCATACGGGGTCTTGTATGTGCAGGGGCGAGGATGTACCTCTAGGGAGGACGCACTCCTTTGAGAGCATAGTGCGCACGTGGTATAAACTGATGCATTGCAATAACATACCGAAACCTTGGGTAGAGTAGGTAGTAAGTTCTAACTTGCGCGTAAATCTTTTTCTTGCACTTAAGTTAGCCCAGCGTTCTGTAAAAGAAGTAAATGGAGCTGTATCCTGAGAGTTAGAGGGTGTATGCCTGAGCTTCCTCACTTCAGGATGTGGTGGCAAAATGAAGGAAGACTGAGATGTACGTAGTGGTATTTGAAGGGAACAGAGTGGAGGTTTGCTTTACGTGTGATGAAAGTAAGGAAAGAACAGAGAAAGCTCCTGTAAACTCAAGCGGGAAGAAAGTATTTAGACAGTGGAAACCCATTTTCAGCTGTCACTACATGCTAATTTAGAACAATGTAATCTTTTCCTTATTCTTTTTTAATCTTCCTGTTTGACTTCTTGTTTTTCCAATCAGGTGCATACATTCTATGAAGCAGTAGGATACATGATTGGGGCACAGACAGACCAGACTGTACAGGAGCATCTGATAGAAAAATACATGTTGCTCCCTAATCAAGTATGGGACAGCATAATTCAACAGGCAACAAAAGTAAGTGCATAAATTTTTAGTGTATTCTGTGTTCAGATAAAGAAAACTTGCTAAATGTTTCTTTTGCCACTGCAATTGCTATATGTAGTAGTGGTAGACTTTTATAAAGCGATGACTGACGTGACAGTACCAGTGTTCTTTGAAGAGAGGAGACTTAAATGACTGAATGCTAATTTAAATCTGATTTAAAGGACAGTTTTCTGGTACTTTACAGAATGTGTTCCCTTCTGCAAGGAGAAGGGAATTTTGTGGGAATGGTTGTCTTCAGAAAAATAGCTTTTTTCCAAGGCTCCCTTTCACATGGGTCACAAGCTCAACTGAATAAAATTTCAGTTGAAGTTGTATCCCTGTTCTCTGTTTGAGGGAGTGGCAAGTGCCCTGAAGTAAACAGCAGTACCTATGGTGTTTAAACTTCAGCTATACATTCTTCAATACAGTGTAAGTTATTCCTTAAAGTGACAGTTGTTGCACTAAAAGATAAAGGGCATTTTTATTTACTAAAAATGAACTCCAATTTTTCCAACAGAATGTTGATATTCTGAAGGATCCTGAAACAGTTAAGCAGCTTGGTAGCATTCTGAAAACCAATGTAAGAGCATGTAAAGCAGTTGGCCACCCCTTTGTGATTCAGCTTGGAAGAATTTATTTAGATATGCTGAATGTGTACAAGTGCCTAAGTGAAAATATTTCTGCAGCTATTCAGGCTAACGGTAAGAAATTCCATGTGTTCTTCTTGAAAATGGGACTTGCAGTGCATATCATCAGGTTTCAAATATGTTCCAAGTAGAGTAATTTTACTGTGGGTCCTTTTAGTGTTTGGGCAAGTGGAGAATGACTGAAAGTGTGCTTGCTTAGATTATTTTTTTGTTAACTAGATTCTTTATTCAAGTAGAGAAATTTTGATTTTGGAGGGAGGAAAGCTATAAGCAAGAAAGCTTGTGAAAGATGCAAAACGCTACAGATGTGTGCTTAAAACTAATACCTGTCTTGCTGAGACAAAGCTGTAGCATGCATTCTCTTGGCTTAGTCTGATTTTGAATAAAAAAAAAAAGATGGACTTTGAGTTGAATCTCTTTCAAGATGTTGGCAGGGTTTTGATCTGGTACCGTGTTACTGAATAGTTTTATTACAAAAATATACCTATAGTGAAGATGCCTCAAAGTCGTCTTAAGCCAGACCCAGTAATCACTGAGAAGGAATTGTCAATTACCTAAATAATTTTTGCTAGATAAGTTAGGGCCTATGTTATCTAAGTAGAATGTGCTGCTACAGTAGTTCTTGACAAGATGAAATAAGTCAGCTATTGGATTATTCATCTGTGTTACTACAAATTTTCTTACCCATGCAGATGATG
>VXAL01018177.1:9261-25491 GCA_013399475.1 Chauna torquata | reverse complement strand
GCCGGGCGACCCGCGGCCTGGGGAGGGTGCGCCGAGGGCTTGTCCCCGTCCTCCCCTCGGGGAGCCGCCGGGCCTTCCGAGGAGCCCCCACCCCGCCCTCCCCGCCAGCCCCCCAGGTGTGTGCGTGTGGTGCCGGGCGGGGACGCGACCCTGCTGCCGGCGTCAGGAGCCCGCTCCCGGCCGCGCATCCCCGGGAAGCCGCAGCGGGGCCTAGCTGGCTCCCGCTCGGCTGAGGAGGTGCCCGGGAGCCGCTCCGGTGGCTGCTGAGCAGCTGGAGGCCGGGCCTGGGCTGGGTCCCTTTTAAGCAGACAAGGCGGCTCTGAGTGATCGTGCCTCCCCCCTCCCCCTCGGCAGCCCGCGGTGTGGTGTGGAGGCTGGGGGAAGGGACGCGGCGGAGGTGCTTGCCGGGTACCTATTTTCCGAAGCGACCGCTCGGCTGCGAGGGAGCCGGCGCCTGGAGGAGACTGCCTCGGCTTTGGCAGGGCCGGGCGGGCGCGGGGGAAGCAGATCCTGGGTGTTTCGCTTCGGGGGTGGTCTCTCGCTTCCCTCCGAAGTTTGCTCCGTACAGGTGTCAGCTAAAGAGCCGGGAGGGTCTGCACAGCAGGTATTCCCCGGGCACCGCTGAAATCCCATTCCGTTTCGGGCACGAAATCCCCTTTCCCTCTATGCAGTAGGCCTCGTGTGTGCCTTGGAACCTGCTCTCAGTTCTCCGTGGCAGGCAAGGCACCTTCCCCCTTTCCTGGAGGGCTCTCTTGTGCACTGCTTCATGAACAAAGACCAAAAAACATTATTTCTTAGAGATGCCGAGCGATTTAATGATTTTATCTGTTAAAGTTTGTGATTAGCGGGAAGTTTAGCTATCTGAAATCTTAAACGTAAACATTTTCCTGCTTGCACCCCACGGTCGGTTTAGAAGCAGACCAGCTTCCAATAAACTGAAGCACAAAATGCTTCCTAGAACAGTACTCAGGTAGAGCTTCATTTCTTTCCCCCACTTTTTTTTTTTTTTTTTTTGAATTTAAAAACCCCTTGTGAGGCCTACTTGCATGTGGTGTTTGTTCTTTGCTAAGATCTATCAGGAGATACTATGATAGGTGAGTGTTGGCCTCTTTCTTGCTGGGGAAATATGATATTCAGTGCTGGTCAGCATTTTATTTGGAAAGCAAAAACGTGTGTGTAAAACTAACTTTCAGGAGGGCCTGGAGGTAGGAATAAATCAGATTAACAGGTTAACCTTAGAGAACTGTTGGGTCGTTAAAATTGTTTGCTGAGTTTGCTAAGCTTGTAATTCTTATATCTTGTTTGGAACAATCGTTGTGATGTTTATTTAATTTAGCGTGTGTATCTTACCTTTCTCAACTGCAGAGGTAGGGAATATATCGGTCTTATAGAATGAGTCTGTATTTAAACGGTAGGTTCAAAATAGCTGTAAATTATCAATGGTGCACTGATGACAACTGTTTGCTGGAAGAGGTAACTTCAGTTGGTTTTGATGGGCTGATACATAATCGTTGTTTAAACTTGATCAAGACTGATATGATTAAATAGAAAAAAATGCAACATTAAACTTGATGTTTCAAGAAATCTCTGAATTTCCAGTATGAATTTATTTTTAGAACCGTTTCAAGGTAATTGGGATGTAGGCTTGTTGATATTCCCTTATAGGTAAAGCAGTATCTTAAATCACTTTGATACTGTTTTTTTCATAAACTAGGGTATGGATAATTTAATGGTTCTGTGTAATTTAAGTTACAAACTTGCTATTTATGGAAAGGAAATCTGGCTTTTGTAGCTAAACTTATTAGGGAAATTGTGCACCATCGTTGTTGTATAATGATCTTCCAAAAATGCTGGTCAAATTACACTAGATTTCGTCTTCTATCCAGAGAAACAAGGATGCTTTAAGTAAATGTAAATATTTTGTGTATGTCTTTGGATACTAACACATATGATGGTGCACTGTGTATGCCACCTACATTCTTACTATGAGAAGGAGTTACAAGGGAGATATACTTTCATTTCTTTTGTAACTTCAGGTTGTAAGTTTTGCATTTCTTAAGTAATTTTTAATCTTAAAGTACAAAAATAATGTCAAGCCTTGGTTTTTAAACCACTGCAGCAAAAATGGAAAGTAGTAGTAAAGAATGAGGTCATGCCCAAAATGTGTGAGCCAGAGACTGCCAGCAGTTTCCTTTTCTGCCCGCTGAGCATTTGGGATTGCCTCTTCACTGAAACTACTGAAACAGGGTTTTGAAAGAGGTCCAGGAAACATCATCTACTTTGTTTTAGAAATTTCTTGCTAAACTAAACATTTTTACAGAGAACATATACTACCCTTTGTCTTCATTTGCCCTAATGTTTACAGAATAATTATTTGGTATTAATGGTATGACAGGTTTTTTAGAAAGTGGATTGACTAACAACTCCTAACGTGTCGTGTAGAAAAGAGCACGTGGGAAGCTCCGGTTTTCTCAGAAGTTACCAATTTACGGAGGACAGAAGGATGGAACTTTGTGATTCTGCAAACAGCTGGGCATATTTTTATAATAAAAATATTAGTCCCTGTAAACTGTTACAATATTAATTCACACCCCAAAACAATGTGCAGAGCTGGAGCTTTTGTCCAGCAGCAACCTATGTGTAGGCCCAGGGTTATGTCTTGCTGGAGCTCATTACAAGATTCTGGGTCCTTAGGCCTGGTCTTGTAACAGGTAGTCGGTGGGCCTACTTCTGCGGCTTTCTGTAAGTGCTAGATGAGTTCTTGTGGAACTGGAAAACTAGTTTAAAAATGTATTTTGTTTGACCAAAGTGGTGTGTGTAAATATATTTAACAGAAAGCTTCATTACTATACTTAAGTGCAACAAGCAGGCAGTTTTTTATGGAGCAGCAATGTTGCAGTGAAGCAGCGATGTTGCTTTTTCTTGCAGCATCCTTATTGTTAGTATTGGATCTAAGTGTGAAACCCAGTAAGTTCCCTTATCTTGAGGTTATTTCCTGAGTAGTAGTAGAAGTTTCAAGTTATGATTTGATCCAGGAACTCGATAAAACACAAATTCATCTATGAAATGGCAGGCTTTATGGCAGTTTTTGCATTGCAAAACAATCTGGTGTTCACTTAGTGTAAACAGTTTAATTTCTTGCTGAGCACTCTAGGTATGCTAGCATCACGTAAATTTTCCCAGGCAAGGTTTTAATAGAAGTAAAGTGTATATAGAGGCTAGTCTGATTTCTGGATTAATCTTCCTCACCATAAACATTTTCAGTAGCCGTAAATTAAAAAAAAAAAAAAAGTTTTTAAGATAAGGGCACTTAACTTATACAAAAGACTTAAGAACAGATTCTCATGGTGTAATTATAGGGGCTCATTTAAATATACTCACTTTCTACAGGAAAAACACGTAGATGACATTGTATGTTTCTGTGTTAACTTACAGCATTCTGTATCCTAAAATGAACCCTGGTATCAACACGCTTTACATTCTTTGGTTTCTTTGGATGCCAATTCTTGTCAGTCTAGGAGGGATTGTATTGAGTTGCATTTGTTCTTTAGTAGTATTTACGTTGCTGTGTTGTCCAGAGGCCGTGATCAGGATAGTTTTGTCTGTGTAGGCACTGTGCAGATATTCATACAGTCTTAACCCTAATTTATTCTCAGAAAATACAAAAATGTAACATAAAGATGTATTTTTCTGTCTCAAGTCTCTTATACCACAGTGTTGCAGGTTGCTGCGCCACAGCTGAGGCCACAGTAATGGTTTCCAGGTATCTGCAAAACCATGCCATCATTGGACACAGTCTTCACTTTAAAATGTGGAGTACGTGATGCTCCGTGATAAGCGCTGAAGATTGTTGTGTGCCTGGGACTGCCTCTTCTTAGCCTGAAGTGGAAATCTGTAGTTCTCACACTGGTCCTGAGTCAGCTGCACCTGTAATCCTGGCTGTGACACGTCCCAGAGAGCCTGACTGGGCTTGGTTGCCTAAGAGGCTTCCCTTTGGGACTGCAACTGGTGTTGATGTATGTTGATTTAAAACTCCATAGATGGTTTTGGTTTATATTTGTTTTGTTCTTTTTGTTTGGTTTGTTTTATAAAAATTTTAAAACAAAACACCAAACTTGGAAAAATAGGTTTTAGAATACGACGGCTGTCGTGGTTTTGGGTAACATTGGTAGGCCTGGGTTATTTGCAGTTCTCTGTTTCTGGAAACTAAGTTTGTTTTGTTCCCAACATTCTGCTTCACTTTCTTCAGTGATTGCCTCTTTAGTCCAATTGTTTTTTTGTCTAGCAGCTCTGAAGCCCAGTTCACATTGATTAGTAGGGGCTTCAAGATAATTATTCTGTTATACAAACTTTCAAGCCATATTTCTCATTTTTTTTCATCTTAAACTTTTTGTAAATAATTGGAAAAAAAAACAACCAGGGTTTACTCAAGCATGAGAGATGGATGTAACACTAATATTGTTAGTTTTCTGTCCATTGTCACTGTCAGCTGGCCTGCACAACTTCTTCCAATATGATCAGGTCCATAAGACACTTGAGATACTGGAGTGTTTTGTTCCTTTTTGTGTAGTTCAGGGTAGCCCTTAATTTGGATGCTGAAGATGCTCGACTTGACTTCTTGTCACGTAATCCTGGCATGTAGAATGTACGAAGAGGAGACCTAAAGGTTCACCAAAGCTGTTCACTTTGAGGTAGAAAAGAAATAAACGTATTCTAAAACGGTGCATTGTTCAGATTGGTATTTGGGGTCTGGAGAGGATAAATATTTTGTATGGTAAATATTCAGGTATTTTAGATACTGAGTGTACTATATACTAAGAATATATTAGCAATATTGCATAATTAACATCACTCAGTCTACAAGAGCTGCTGTCAGGCAAGTGGTTGCCTGTAAGCTTTAGTATTATTTGACTACCCATAGGTTTTTGTGCAGATCTAGAGTTTCATTTGATTATTCAACTATTCCCATTCCTCTTGTGCAAGACTTCAAGGCAGTTCTCTCTGTTGCATGGTGCTTTTTTTTTTAATTAAAGTTCCTTGATATTTTCATGTTCGGAATGTTCATGTGCAGAGACTCTGTGGAGTAGTTACTGGGGTAACTGCCCAACTTTACTGCACTACCCGAAATCTTTGCTTTCTCCTGCTGAAGAAAAGAAGCTCCTTTTTTTTTTTTTTAAAATAAAATTCAAGTTCAGTGACTTTCATGATGACTTTTGTCTTTGACACATTTTAAGGGGATGAGCAGTCAGACTTAAAGGAAAATGAAAATAACTTTTTCATAGCAGTATTTCCCAAATTGTAGTTATCATGGACTGTGGTGAAGTGCTACTCCAAGTGAATCAGAATAACCAGAGGAAAAAAGCAGTAGGAGGAACTTACATCTTTTTAATTGTGAACTTCCTAAAGCAAAAGGGAAGGTGACGGTAAGATAAAGTAGTTTGAACTTGTTTGTAATTGCAAGGCAATTGAAAGATAAACTGACTTTCATAGCTGAAAGGCTTCTATTTTTAGAAAGATATTTTAGCTTTTTTTTCTGTACAGTGATTTTGGTTCATGTTATTTGATGTGATGAAAAATGATTTTGTCCTGAAACTTTTCCTGGTCAGGCTGCTGAAGACTGGTTCTTTCTCATTGCTCAAGCCACTTGATCACTGATGCTGAAGATTGGTTACGTAAATCCCATTCTGCTGCGTTTTGTTGTGAGTTATGGACCGTTGATATATATTTGCCGAGATTTTTCTCTTTGTGTGTAGTGAAATCTTATGTTGAATAAGTATCTGTTACAGTATCCGTAAAGCTTAGGAAAGCTGTGGAAACTAACTTCCTCATGTTTGTTACCGCATGTAATATGAAGGAAATTCATTTCTTTGGTTATAGTAGAGGTTCTCAAATTTTCTGCTGTAGATGCTCTTGCCCTTCCTAGTAAGGGGCATTACATGGACTTCACAGTTATTGCTGCTTAGTTATTACAAGCAACTTTAATGAAATTCAAGAAAGAAAGAAAAACATCTTTTGATGTTTTTTTACTTCTTTTTTTTTAATATTTGAATAATGTAGAGATTGAAGTCATCTCATTCCCTGTGTAGGAGAAATTCCTGTTCGTTTTTTTCGTATCTTTTGGTGCTGTATGGTTTTTCCTCTGTAAGGGTAGTTTTCATGATGTGGAAGTCCCAAGCAGTTCCTGACACATGTCCGAGGTGTTGTGTTTTAGGCTATTCTGGATGTTGTCAGTGCCAGTTCCTCGGAGAGACTAGCTGATTTAACTGTCCTTAGATGCTGAGGTGACGGGGAGTGCAGCAGGACACTGCCGGTAAGAGGATGCTTGGGCTGGAAGCTGCGCGCTGCGGTCGGAGGGGCAGTACCTTGGAGAGCAGATGCTGGCCCTAGTTCCCTCTGCCTGGCGTGGAGGTGTTGCCTGGGCTTTTGGAGGACCAAAGGTTTTGTCTTGCACAGAGGGTCTTATATGGCCTCAGGGGATTAGGAGACTCACCCTTCCTTTTAATTTGTAGAATTCCTTTTTTGCTCATTTTTCTGCCATGTTAAATGGTAAGATATATCTCTTCGTTATTAATACCGACTTTTGCCTTTGTGACTTGTAATTCCTTGCTACTTTGATTTTGTCCGTGTCAGCTGCAGTTTTCTTCCATCTGCTTTTGTTCAAGTAACGCTGAGTGAGAAAAGCAGATCTTGCGTGCTAGAATCATGTTCTGTAGACAAGTGATGAGCAGACTGCAGTTTGGCGTTTTAGACATTGGAAGGAGAAAGCAGTGTTTACTGGGCTGCTTTTAGTTCTTGTATTTTCTGCTTTGACTGTTTAGTTTCATTTAAATACTTGATAATATTCATACTCTATTCTGTGCCTCGTCTTTCTTGCAACTCTTCTGTTAGCTCTCTTTCAAAGTTATTTTTCTGTGCTGATGATTTTTTCCATTTCTGTTTCCGTTCTGCTTGTTCATATGTTTTCTTCTCTTCTCTGTCCTCCACCTTGCTTTATCTTCAGTGTTTGCGCCTTCATATTACACTTTCCTTTAACAGGCTTCCATAATAGATTTTTTTCTCCTTTCCTCTGTTCTCTTGACCACTGTTCAGGTCTGATTCAGAAAAGACAAGAAATACCGGTCAGAAGTTGCCTGTGGATGATGGTAGTGCTACAGTGGCGTCTTGGTGCTTCCAACAAGTTCTGTTAAGTCTCTCCACTGTACAGATAAGAGCTTGCTAGCGAGGGGGACAAAGATTCTCAATCTGCTTGTAGAACGGCTTTTATAATGTACTTACATTTAAAAACAAAATAAAAAAACCCGAAACATTAAGACAAAAAAAAAAAAAGGGAGTTTGTTTACTTTAAGTACTTTATTTTTACCAGCGCAAGTAGCTAATAAGTAAGGAGTTCTGAAGGCTAAGCCATGCATTTACAGTCATCAGGGTGCTGGGACAACCTGAAAAATAATCTTAGTCTTCAGAAGCAAGTGGTTGTTCTGACTATTGAATGCTCCATATACTGATGGCATGCTGCAGTTAAACATACTTGTGGCTATTTAATTTCTGTTGTTTAAGCATATGTTGTAATTTTTTTTAAACTTTGTGTAGCAAATTGGTGGTTTCTATAATCTAATCTGAGATGAGGTGAGAAGCCGTTCTTTTCACTCTGTTCCTTGTATGGAAATTGATTTGCAATCTGAATGCTGAACATGAACAGACACCTGTTAGGATCTCTGTGGTTTTCTTAACACTCTGTTAAAATACACAGCCTATTTGTAGTTTTACAAAGTTTTCCTTTTGGAATTTTCCAGATCTGGCACATTTGGTGAAAGATGAACTTCTTGAGGTAATGCAAATGCATTACCAATATTTTTGGATATTGCAAGAGGAAAGACCCTGTTTATCTGTATGTACTTCTGTGCATGCGTATAGAACTCCTCTAGGAGATTCAGTGCTTCACCAAGTGGTTGAAGAAGTCAAAACTTGTCAGAAGTCCTTGTGGAAAAAAGCACCTTTGAGTGTTGACTTTTTTTAGCTAATTTGTAGAAGATCTCTAAATGACTTCGAAAGCACAAGACAATTGAGGTGCAGTCTATAGATCTGCATCCACACAGCAGATTGGTTCCCATCTAGGACGTGAGTGGCAAGGTTTTTGTTGTTGTTGTTGTTGTTGTTTTTCCCTCTTATACTAGATTGAAGTAGCCTGCAATTCATTGCACGGTTTCTTTAATTGACTTCCACTTGAAAGTATTTAATCTATGTACTTGTATACAGGAACATGTAAAGGTTTTGTGTGAAAACTGAAGTGAGGCAGGGCATTGTGGTCTTAAATATGTTAGCCAAAAGGCTAGCTGTATACGCCGCTGTTAAGTATTGTATAGCTTCCTTAATAGCTGAGAATGTGCTGCTTCCATACCTGCTGTGTTAATGAGCAGGCAAGGGTGATTTCTTGTAGCTGCTTTTTGGCAGGTTCATGAAGAATAACTGAAGCACCAGAGGTTTCTGCAAGCCTTGAGAAAGTTTGTTTTTTCTTCCAGCTATGGAAGCACATCACTTTTAATTTCTCATTTTATGTAAATCCAGCGTCCTCGAAACTTGAAGCACTTCTCTATGCTTACAAGACTAGAAGTTGCATTTCTTAAGCCGCAAGTGGATTTTTGTTGAAAATGCAGTCTGTTAGCCACTTAAGTGTACCCCTGCATGAAAATCATGGGTTCGAGAAGTCGCATGATATTAGTGTGTGTGCTTTATGCCGTGTTGTGCAGCCTTTACTGTCTTGGTCTCTCTACTGTGCTTCTCAACCCATTTTGGGGGAATTTAATAATTTTTCACAAGAGCTTAATTTCGTTCTAAGGGAACAGTCAGTTGCTTGTTTATTAATCTGTGACAAGTAACTATTAAATTGCTCAGAATTTAAGTTACAACACAAACCCCTTTATTTTTACCACTACTTAAATTATTTTTCAAGTTCATGGGGTGGGGGGACTGGGCTGAAAAACTAGAGTTTTTCAGAGTTGTCTTCTTCTGGTAGTCTTAGCTTTTTGCAAATCGAGTGATTGGTTTTTATTCTAAACTCTCTGGGCATCAAGAAAATGGAAAGTGCTTTCAATTCTACACTTTCTACTTGGAGAAGCTATGAACAGTGCTAAAAATGGGCAGTGGCATGGTTTGCACAGGAGGATGGTTCCAGAAGAGCAGTAGAAAGGCCAGAATATCAAAATCTACTGGGGAATTTGGGAAATCATCTGTCTGCGAAAGGCTTACGTAATACATTTTAAGCCACCCTGTTCCGTCACTTGGTGTTACGGTCAGGGGGTGTATGATGGAGTTATGTTCTAGGCTAGCTGTCATCAGTTGCCACAAGTCTGAACAATTTTCTTTCTTCTTCTTTTGCTTGAAACTATTGTAGGATAGTGCTGGGGAATGTCAGCTCAGAAACGCAATAAAAGTAAGTTCTTTTTCTTGGTTTAAGGATGGTCTGCATTTTTGCAGCATTGATCAGTCTAACTTCTTTCAGAGGTAGGAATACAGTACTTCTTAGTGTATAAAACTATTTCTTTTCTCTGAGATTTTTTGTTGAATTTATTTATCAATAATCTCTGATGAAATTAAGCTTACATTGCAAAGTATTTCAAATCATAAATCTCGATGCTCTGTCTGCTGATAAAATATTTGAAATAGATACAGTCTGATCAAGTTGGATCAGATTTGAGGTCAATTTTCATTACTAACTGAAAGCTCATGAAGTCTTAACAGCAGTATCAGTTTGAATCCTTCCAAAATGGGTTGGCTTTTAAGTTGTGTTTAGCCACAGTTACAGATTTGACCTGTGTGCTTCCTTATATTTGACTTGCAAAATACTTGCCTGTATCAAAATGACATCTGTAAATATGTTTTCTGATGGGGTGTGTGTGTGTGTGCTTATCGTGAAACTTAATGCAGTCTCGGAGATGCTTGTATAGACCATAGACATTGCCTTTAGCAGTCTCATTTCTTTTGGTCTACTAGCTTTAAGAAAAAAATTATATGATTATGCACTAGCCAATAAATTACTGCATACACCATGTGTTTCAGTGAATTATTAAATACCGATTATTTAGTAAAAGTGACTGCAAAACTTGATGAGCATGTGTTTGAAAGTTGAGAGAGCAATCTTGCTGCTTGCCTATTCTTTCTCAATATTTTATTCTCCTTTTTGAATGAGGGTTACTTGTGTCTGTTTTGATGAAAATAAGTAATGCCTTGGAGTTCAAATACTCATCAAGCTGCTCTTGGGCTTTCAGGGGAGCAGCCTGAAGCTCCATTTAGTATAATAACCCATTGCACATTTATCTCATTCTTTAAGCAGGCTCAAATATACTTTGTAAGAAATAAATTAATGATATTTGTCTCTCTCAGATTTTGTCCTTAAAAGCTCAAGAACAGTCATAAGGTGCTTTTGTTATAAATCGGCTGGTAATCTGTTACTTCTTATTGGCTGAGACGGATGCAGTTGTGGGCTCTGGCCTTTTTTTCTTCTTGTGGGGCGGGAAAGCTATTGTTGTTTTCTCAACTGATTCATAGTGCACCAAGTAGTACAGCTAAACTAATTTTCAAGGTTCCCTCTTGAAAATAGAATGCTTCCTGGAGTACTTTTTTTTTAATTTTTGCATTTCTTCTTTTTTTTAATTAAGACTAATAGAAAACCTCTTTAGCTTTTAGAACCTTATTCATGCAGTTAAATTTTTGTTCTACTTATAAAACAGTTTGATAAACTTCAAAATCTATGTTTTCACTTTAAAGTATTTTTAAAAGTTTCAGAGCTGGGGTACTTGAAGAGAAATTCAAAACCAGAGTCAGTCAAGTTGTGATATTATTTTCTAAGGTAATGCTATTAAAAAGAAAGCATGCAAGTAATGGAACGCACTTCCATTTTAAACTGAAGGTAAGCAATCCTTCATCAGAGCACTCATTTCAGCATTGACAGTGTCAACCCTAGCATTGGAGTTTGTGTTGGTGTAATTAGTGATATGCTAGGAAAGTCTGGTTTTATGCAGTAATTGTCCAATCCTGAATTGATTCCTTAAGAAACTTGTAGTGGCCATTGTCAAAAACTTATGATGAGCGATCTGACTTTCTGCATTTAGTGTACATTTAGGTGATGTCAAGCAGACTCAATTGTATGGGAATACTACTTAAACTGAGCTGGATTTTTTTTTTTCTGTTAAAAGAAGAGATGCAACGACTTTAACAGAAAGTTGAAGAGGTTCTCTTCCCAGAATTGTAACATCATCTTTGAAGTCAAAGACAATTTATGAAACTGAGTTAAAATAGGATTCTGGAATAAAATTTTTTTTAAATGCTCTATAGATTTTTTTTCCTTAGTAATGTGTAACTTGCCTTTCCCTGGAGGAGCAGGGATGTAGTATCTTCGCAGATGAAAATCCCAAGGTAGTAGAAGCATTAGGAAGTGCAGTGCAAAGACACCGTAGATCTCTTCACAGACACCTCGTGTCTGACATGACTAACATAGAACCAAGGCTGATAAGCCCTTCTGGACCCAGGCTCCCGTGCTGTACCACCAGGATATTGCTCCTGTCACTTGGGCTTCCATGGAAATGTAACAGCTTGGACATTGCGCTGGGCCTGAGCAGGCTTTTTGCAGTGCCAGGGTTCTCCCACCATTAGCATAACCCAGCATGAATTGTGGATTTCACACTCCTACCTAGTCCACGTAATATTTCTGTTACCTGGAAGTACTGTGTGGATTCAGTGTCTAAACTTTGAGCTATGGCTAACTCTGGGAACTGTGTGGGTTCACCACAGCGTAGGTTCTTAAGCTTTGCTTTGTCTGAAAGTTGCAATGCTGCTCTGGACCTGAACTGTCTGAAGCAGCACAGTTGTATTTTGTGTTTCAGGTGGTATATCTAAGATGATAAGAGTTTATCTAGGTGACAATTCATCTGAGCAGTTCTGAGTAGAACCAGCTCCAGTGTCCTGGGTAAATTATCTGCTGATAATCAAGCTTTGACTTTATTAAAAAATAATTTCAGGTGGAAATGTTCTCATTGGAAGCAGTTGCTGCGGCATATTCTCTTCAGGGAGCTGAAAGTCATACAATGCTCTTAATAACAATGATTGGTTTAAGTAGAAGTCTGTGGCTGTTTTAAAGGGGCATTTTAACCCAGAGTAATCGTGACCTAGCACACTGAAAACTTCAGGATGGCAACACTTGAAAGATGAGAATTCTTAAATTTCATACAGCTTTTCAGTGCCAGCTTCTGCTTTTTTTGCTCCAGACTGCCTTAGCATTTTACAGTAAAAGGGAAATAAGCATTTGCTGGAGAAGATGAGGGAGATAGAATGGAAAGGGAAATGTATGTTAAGTGAAGAGTGTGAGATTCAAAGAGAAAAACTGGTATTTGCAGGGAAACAGGGAGATGCATAAAGATAGAAATTACCTCAGATCAGCTGATTTGCCCTGTTCTGTTGAAGCTGTATCTTACTAGTGCTGTCTGTCTGATGGATGTACCATGGCTAGTGCTGCTCCAGTGTACCTATGCTGTTTGTTGGAATACTCAATTAAAATAACTCTTTAGGCCTTTCTTCGGAAGGGCTGTGAGGAACGATGCGAGTGCTGAATAACCAGTAGATGACTGCTTTTGGGAGTCACTGGGGGGCTGGTTATAACTGCTTTTACCTTATGCTTTTGCGTAGCTTCTGTACTTTCATTCGTAAGAACACAGTGTTGTTTAGACTTACAAAACTTTGCCAGATTTGTTGAAATTGCTGTTGTGTTCAAAAGTGTGTCTGTCAGAGGCCGGTAACTTGATCATGGTTTGTTTTTCTAAGGAAATGAGATTTAAAAAGGTTTGCTAATTCCTATCTTTAAGCTATTAAGTTGTCTCTGTAATATTTGCTTTATAATCCCTGTATACTTTGTTTGTAATGACAAGTTTGCAGGAAACAAATAAATTTACTAAGTTGGAGCATTTATAAATATAAGAAATTTAGAGTTAAATTTAGACTTAAAAGGAATTCAGGTATGTTAAGGGTTGGAAGTGGGTATAGTTATTGGTATGCTGTGCTGTAGAGGTGTGATGAGGGTGGGCATTGACAACTCAGTATCATGAGTATATTAAAGGCACTCAGAAGCACCTTAACCATATGATTATATAATTTAATTACTGCAGTGTTTTGAGTGATAGGTCTGATTTTTCATACATTAACCTGGCACTTAAATAAGATTTCTAATACTGAAGAATTGACTTGCTTTATTTAGATGATCGTATATTCTACACAGTATCCCAGCACTTTCTGGTTATGTATATCCAGTCAGTATTCTGGGACATTTTTANGTTATAGGGAAGCTTGGGCAGTTAAACTGTTACCATTGAACTTCAGGTTGACACCATCCTTTTACATAATCACCAACGATGGCATTGGAAAGGTCTAGAAGAACTCTGCTGAATAAATCTGAGGCAACCATGAATCCTTTTTTAATAAAAAATGAGGAATCCAATAGATGAAGGAAAAAGGGAGTGGGAGAGGCTAAGTTCTGTGGCTGTCATCTTACTGTCGGTTATAAACAAATCCCTACAAATAATGGAAAACATCTCAGTGCATGTATGTATTTAAAATATTTGCTGGTTCACTTCAAACGTTGGTAATTGTGCACAAGGTTAGGTATATATTTCTTTTAAGGTCACTATTATTGTCCCTAATAGTGTTTTGTTTAGTGCCTGGCTCTGTTTCCTCTGTTTAGTCCGTATCAGGAAACAATTTCTGAGAATAATGTCCATTTTGAAAGTGATCTATTCTTTCCCATGAGAAGCTGATATTAGATGAGGCTTGGGGGAAGGGAGCAGAATCGGTACAACCAGAACTCATTCCAGCTTTGAATGTGCAGAACTTGCAGTTTTACTTAGTGTTTTCTGTTTACTTCATACTTTTTAGTTTTGTTTCTGAAAATAGAGAAGATACACTTTTTAAAATGATTATTTTTACTTGCCATTTGATTTTATACTCAGTGTGATAAGTGACCTTTGGATACAAGATATTCCTCACAAGTCTAGCATGGTAGCTGTCCTTGAGGTCTGATTACAGTCTGTTCCTCTAGCTCTGAAGTTCTTGCTAAAAATGCACTTATGACCTGAGCTTCGTTTGTTCACAGCTGAAATTATATTGTGCTCTTCTTTGCAGCTGATTTATATTTTTCTCATCCTCTGACACTTTACTTTTAGTAGCTTTATTAATAGGCTTTTTCTTAGTTTGGGAGATCGTGTTGTTTCTAGTACTGTAAAATACCTTTAACAAATCACCCTATCACATATCACTCAAGTTTTCATTTAAGGCTAGCAAAGTGGGAAATAACAGTGGGAAATTCTTTTTTTCCTGGAATGTGTTACATTTTTACTTTGACCATCATGTGTTTTGGCCTCCTGGGAGCTACTTGAATAAACCGTTACATTTTAAGTATGTCTAATTGTTAAAAATGAAGCATCTGAAAGCTGTACCCTAGAAGACTGTTAAGAAAAACCAAACACAAAGAACAACCCCCCCCAGCAATTAGTAATTATTATTTTGGATCAGTTAAGTAGCTCAGCTTTTTCTTATGTGGTGTTACTGTGACAAAAATGTCTCTAAACTATCTTGCTGATGGTTTGCTAAACCATCAAGAGTCAGTGAAATGAGACACTGCAAGTATGCAAAAAGACCTCATTTCCTATATTATATTTGTAGAACATTTGGCTGGAATTTACCTACATGCTAGTATTTCTTCTTTCCACTGGTTAGATTTGTCTCAGATGGATCTGTTTAAGGCCTTCAGAGTTCTGCTTTTTTCCATGCTCTAATAGTAACAGTATCGTCAGCTTCTTCACCTATAGATGAGCAGTATTAGTGTGAGTTGCACCAGGTGGGGTGAGGCAATTTTACATTTGCCATCACTGTGAAAGCGGTTACTTCCCTCAGCCTCACGGTCCTCACGCTTTCCTACCCAGCACCTCCTCCTTAAGTAGCTGCTACTCTGAGGGTTTGGTGACTTACAAAGCTGACAAAAAAAAAAAAAGATAGTTTTGGGTTAGATTGGCAGGTTGGATTTGCTCAGTTCTCCATCTTGCTCTTTGGGTTCCTGCAGGAGTGCTAATGGTTGTTGGGAGTGGTTGAAATGCATAGCTGCAGATGCTGTTAGTAGTGTGGACTTGGGGCCTGGGTTACACTGATCATGAAACTGTACCTAGAGCAGGGAAAAGCTGTTTGTGTGGGGGCAAGTAAGAGGGAAAAGGAAGGACTGGAGGGTGAGAGGAAGGTCTAATAGGCTTTAACTGAGAAGAAAAAATTGCTGGAGCAAATTCAAGGAAGGAGAAGAAAGTTTTGCTCAGAGTAAATTAAGGAAGACATCTCTAGTATTGCTGGCTTCCAAGTGCTTGGAGAAAGAAGCAGCCACTGAAAACTGGGCAAAGAAGCTGAGCCTAGAAGTGGAGTGCTACTGCTGAAAGAGGTACTACTAGATCATGGAATGACAGGTTGTGAAGCTCTGGAGCACGTACTGTCAATTCCGACTGAATTCTTAATTTGGGTAAGTGCAGGCGATGCAAGTATAGAGTCAGATCTGTACTCTCAAGGAGACACCACAAGTCCTCCAATTCAATAGCAATCAAGAATCATTATATTTTGATGTCTTCTTTTCAAGTAGAGAATTTATTAAGTCAGTGTTTCCTAAAATGCTCATATTCCAGGCACGCTTGCTTTGGGTTAAAACTGGCTACAGGAGGCAGATTTCCCCAAGTCTCTTTACCCGAGGCAGCAGGCTGTTCAGCCCATCACACAGCACATCCCACTGCTTGATTCTGTTAGGCTGCAGAGGTTGGTTACTCAATACATATAATGAGAGCACACAAGTTGCTATTTTGACATGTTTCTGCTGCTGTCGAAACACACAGGTATGCCTTAGTACATCCTGCAGGAATCGCTTCCTTAGGTATGAAACTAGGAAACAAGGAAAGGCCTTATCCACCAAATCAATTGGCAGGAAGGGGGACTGTCAGAGTAAAAGTTTTTGGAAGTTTGACATGATTGTCAGTGCTGGGTTTGAAACACTGGAAGTGTGGGAGACTGGGGAGACAGGTTAAGGAGAGGATGTAAGGCATGCAGGATGCTTGAATATGGGAGAGAATAAAAGGACATGCTTTATTTAAGAGTGGATGGGTCTGTTTTAGCTATTGGCCCATTCAGGATAGACAAAAACTAGTTTGAAAGGTGAGAAAGATA
>VXAL01018175.1:32990-50081 GCA_013399475.1 Chauna torquata | reverse complement strand
GAATACTGTGTTCAGTTTTGGGCCCGTCACTACCAGAAGGACGTCAAGGTGCTGGAGAGTGTCCAAAGAAGGGCAACGAAGCTGGTGAAAGGTCTGGAGAACAAGTCTTATGAGAAGTGGCTGAGGGAGCTGGGGTAGTTTAGCCTGGAGAAAAGGAGGCTCAGGGGAGACCTTACACTTTATACAACTACCTTAAATGAGGCTATAGCCTCAGTTGCTAAAGTCATTCTGGAATTGGGGATTGGTCTCTTCTCCCAAGCGCCAACTCGGAAGATGAGGAAATGGCCTCAAGTTATGCCAGGGGAGGTTTAGGTTGGATATTAGGAAAAAATTCTTCACTGGAAGGGTTGTGAAGTATTGGAACTGGCTGCCCAGGGAAGTAGAGTCACCATCCCTGGAGGTCTTCAAAAAACATTTAGGTTCAGAGCATAGTGGCATGGTTTAATGGTGGACTTGGCAGTGCTAGGTTAAAGGTTGGACTACATGATCTTAGAGGTCTTCTCCAGCCTAAATGATTCTACGATTCTATGATTCATGAGCTCATCTATGTCTTTCCTCTTGCACATAAGAATGGACCATACTTCCTTGTTTCTGTATCATTTTTATGAGTAAGCTATACACTATCCATTAAGGTACATTTTTAAGAGTTATGAAATGCAGATTTAATTCCTACAGAGAAAGAAGCTAGTCTTTAAGACTACAGTACTTAATTCTTTATTGCTTTGACCTTTAGATCTTCTTGACTCAGTTCCACCTCCTTAAAATGAAAACAAATTTTTTCTTACCTTAGGAATGTTGTGAGAAAGATTACAATGAAGATAATGACGTACTCAGATGCTATCATGACGGAGCCTTTCATATGGACTACTGAAATGGATAGGTTAAGATTAAATGCGCCTTTCCTTCCTAATGAAGTAATTAGAAAGCTTTTAAATTTAAATGAAACACCACTCAAAGTGCCTATCTGTGGCTTTGTGTGTGACTGAGAAGCCAGATAACTGTAAAGATGATTAGGAATCCACTGAATAAAAATTAGAATTACAAGAAATCCACAAATGCTGTAAATATGAAAAGATATTCCTCTGCCACTTGTTTTTACTTAGATGGTTCCATGTTTCTCCTAAGAACTTTCTGCTTCTCTTATGCTGAAAGCCCCCAAATGCCCAATAAGTGAAATTATGTGTTTCCTCCTCAATTCATGATACTACAGTGTGACTATTATGGCCTATAAGTAACTGCTTCATCTATGTGACAGTAGAGAGATTGGCGCAGATCCTATCAACTTGTGCATAATAAAAAAGTCTCAAAATATTTAAAAAATTGTGCTTTGTGTTGTATATAAGGCTAAAACAACAACAATAACAACAACAACAACAAAACATAGTAGGAACAATTCCACAGCCTGGTATTTCAGCAATGTTGTTTTAAAGTCCAAGACAACCACTATAAACGTAGTGCATCTCTCTCTTTTACTCTTGCTGAGCAATAACATAATGCTGCATAAAATCTTTGTGTCACAGCGGATCATACTCAGTGAAGAGCTATGATTTTCAGCTTTCAAGTTTTCTGTTTCTTGTAAGATATCTGTAAAAAAACAGTTGTTTCCAAAAAAGGAGGGTGACTGTGGGGAGGGAATATTTTCTGTAATTGAATAAATATGTAGGGGAGATGAAACTACTGGCAAACTAAAAGTATCATACTGGTGATTTCCATGTTAAAAGTTAACGCCCCACTATTGACCTAAATTTGTAAGTATTTTGAGAGCAGCTGGTTGTAAGGGGTCTGCTTGGGATGGCATTTATTTTCTTCATAGCAGCCCCTATGGTGGCCGTACTTTATATTTGTGGCAAAAACAGTGTTGGTAACACACCAGTGTTTTAGATACTATTGAACAGTATTTGCACAGCATCGAGGCCTTTTTTGTTTCTCTCTCTGCCCCCCCCTCCCCAGCATGTAGTCTGGATGAGAAAGCGCTTGCAGGGGGTGGGCACCGAAATGCAGAATTTTTTAATATAGGCTAATAAACACAGCTGCAGGCTGAGTCCATGCAGACAAATTCATTTTGATAAGGCCACAAGAGTGGTTAGATGTCTGGAACAGAAATGAATGCCACAGCTACAGAATGGAAAACTGTGTTTTTGTAAAAATAAGTCTCGAAAGGATTTTGTGGGAAAGAATTCGGAAACGATAATGTGATTTACCAGCATGATGTCTTTGCAAAAAGGACCAGTGCTATTCATAGAGTGATAAACTGGGTAAATAAGGTAAGGTTTATATTTAGCATGTGTGACACTACTAGTGGAATCACGTATACATTTTTTTCCATTCTTAAAAAAAAAAAGTTTTAATTTGAGGAGACTAAAGAGCTTATCTTTTCCCAACTATATTAAATGCCTTCTAGTGATATATCTAGTGATAGATATCAAGAAGTTTATCTATTTCTCTTATCAAAAACATTATATTGAGTGACTTTAATTGAAGTCATAAGCACTTTCACAAGAAATAGTAGCCATGTACTGAAAGGGATCTTTTACCTAGCAGAGAAGAGCATAACAAGAACCAGCAAAGAGTGAAGCCGGATAAATTCAATGAGCACTCAAAATAGTTTCTCATTAGAATACAGTACAAAGAGAAACAATGCAATTTTCATCTACTGATGTCTTCAGGTCAAAACTGAATTTCTCTCTGGAAGATGTACTTCCATCAAACACAAGTTATTCATTTAAAATAGAAGTAAATGCAATTTTATATCCTGTGACCTAGTTGCATTTCCACTGCAAAATCAACAAAGCACCAAAATTGTCTTGCTAGATATAAATAAAACTATCGCGTCAGCTCTGAATAATGAAACTATTTTTGTTTTTGTATTGCAAAGCTACCTACCAGGTTTCTCTTGAGTGTTTTCAGTGTCATCTCTGAAACCAGCAGTCTATTTGAAATAATATCATGATTTTCCCTTTTCCATTTGTATGCATTGAAAAAATTGTTTAAGAAAACTGATACATAACTGCTGTCCTCTTACTGACCCCTGTGGTACATTGAGATTTCCTTCTCTTGACAGTTTGACAACTAGATGTTATATGAAATGAACTAATTTTGGCTTTCAGATTTTTAACAATTCAGTCAAATTTAATCCCTGCTATAATGAGTCCATTGTTGTTCAGCCTTAGGAACTACAAAGACCCAATCTAATGAACTTCCTTCTTGCTTTTGCCACTTGTCCTAAAATAAAAGTGTGTCCTAAATGATATGATAATTCACTGTGCATGCAACTCATTAATTTGTTTAAGTTTTTGGCTACACAGAAATTTGAGTATAAGTTCTAGCTAGTGCAACACTGAATTAAGAAAGTCTGATGGAAAATTGTCTGCTAGGAGAGACAATTAACAGATTCCTAAAGTTTAAGGGAAAAAAACAAAACAAACAAACAAAAAATACAGTAATGGGTAGAATTCGGCTTTGGGTAAATATAAGTATCCCATGCCGTTGCAGATTATCTAGAGTATCTGTCACTGCAAAGTCCACGTATCTCCTGTAGTTATTGTGTTATGTCTGCCAGCCCTGTGACACTAGATGCATATGTTTACATACTTGAATCACTGCCAGTGGTTTCATGAGTTATTACATTTGAAGTATACTGGGTCTGGCTGGGATAATGTTAATTTTCTTCATAGCAGAATGTACAGTGCTGTGTTTTAGATTTGTTACTAGAACAGTGTTGATAACAAAACAATGTTTTAGCCATTGCTGAATAGAGTTTGCACAGCATCAAGGCCTTCTCTGTGTCTTTGTCCCCCCCATTGAGGAGGCTGGGGATAGGCAAGAGCTTGGGAGGGTACACAGCTGGGACAGTTGACCCTAACTGACCAAAGGGATATTCCATACCATATAATGTGGGTTTTAAGTTGCTGGCCAAGGTCACCCACCACATAAGGGCATACAAGAAAACTATTTATTGCCATTGAAGAGCTGAGCAGAACTATCTTGAGAAAATGAGTGTTCTCAGTGTCTTAGCAGTTGTTTCTCCAAAAGGTGAAGGCTTCCTGAAACTGAGGATGATGCAGCCAATGGAAAGGGAATTACCCAGTTGTTAACCCATTTAACCCTATGGACAGGAAAAAGGCAATTACAGAACCACTTGTTAACTAGAAGCAGCCAAAAAGCCAAGTAGACAGTTTAATCAGTAGAGAGCAGCAATTATCACTTTTTAGTCCCTGGGAAAGGTCCAATAAAAATCTAAGTGTAAATTTGTATTGGAAATAATCTGTCAAATGGACAATGGGCATGTTTGAACAATTTTTTTTTTTTTTTTGGTAATATACTGAGATTTTGCATTGATGCTGATAGAAGTGCTCTGAGGGAAGCTTCATCTAAAGTTTGTCCTTAACTCCATAGACTACCAGCTAGAACAATACTGGTTGTAATGGAAAACTAAGCATCTAGCTCACATGCTGACATCAAAATTGCATATGCCTAAAGTTAGGTAAAATCAATTTCAACCAAAGTCTAAGCTAGTTACCTAGACTCTCTTTATATAGAGAGATCTGCTTCCTAAATAGGCTTATTTCTCTTCATTGCCTATACATATGATTAGCATAACCTGGCTGAATCTAAGGTGGCCAAAATCAAGTAGGATAAATCCCACCACAGGTCAAGAAAGATCCACAGAAGCAGTGATATGCTACAAGCCAAAAAAATGTTTCTGAGTATATATGTTGCATGATATATATACTATATGGTATGCATGATATACTCTTTCTATATGCACATTATATTGCGTGGTAAAGAGAAAGACCCAAAAACAGCAGCTCAGCAAGATTCTCTGACATTCAGCAATTAGAATCAAAATATTCCTGTACACTTTTTTCTCTCTTTTTTTTTGTTTTTGCCTGTATGCCTCTCTGTATAATCTAGAGATGAAATGTGGCCTTAAACTATACACATAACAAATCAATGAATGCTTAATTTTAATGTTTCAGTAATTCTGACTTAATACTCTTGATTTTTAAAATTCACCATTCAAAACTATATTATAATGAAAGCAAAAAGAGATTATGCCAAAAATTAGCTTGATATTAGCAAAACACCCAGAAAATCTTCATATGACTTTGTAATCATATTTTTTTTTAAACTCCAAACTCATGAGGCTATGAGGTCAGGCACAAAACCCAAACTAACAAACCAGTCTGGTTTAGTACTAATTTAATTCTACTCTTTGATGAAGACGGTATCTTAACAGAGTTTCTATCCTCTAATAATTTATTTAATTATACTTTAAGGTTAAAAAGATCCTTGAATATTGTATTATCAGGTATTTTAAGAAACTGCTCATCACTGCAAAGGTTTTCAGGATTAAGGTTTGAAGACCTAATCTGGACAGTAACCAAAATTCCTTTAAATCATTCTGTTAATGCATTCTCATTTTAAGCAATGGCAACTTATGAGTGGCCAACACTAGGCATGCATATGTCTGAATTGCTTAATGAACAACCGCAACTTCACAATTAGATGACTTGAATATACACATGTGCCAGTAAAATGAGAATTAACATAGCAATTTTTATATTTTTACAAAAACATTGGCAAATATTTCAGTGTAAGATGCAGGTATGCTTTACTCAGGCTCTTTAGTTGTCACAGTCCTTAAATAGGGTAGTAGCTTTAACTCTTAGTAGTCTCACAGATGTGACCCAAACTCCTACCCTTCTGCAGAATTAATCTGTGGGTCTCATAACATATTCATGCAGGTATAATTACAACAGTTACAATGACAGCTATTAACCATCATCTGATGCCTTTGTGGGTGTGTGAATGAGTGTTGCCTTCAAATATCAGATAGAGAACGATTCAGGTTTCCTATAAATAGCAGATGAATGTTTCCTGTTCGATACCCTGCCTCCCATGGGTTCCATTGTCTGTGTTCCAGGGGTCCAAGTTTTGGCATGGACCTATCGAGTATCCTCAGTTTACATCTCTGAGGGAACTGTTAGGCTGTGAGAAAGATTAATAAGGAAGTTCATAGAGTAGTATCATGCAAGATAGGAAAGGTGGAGAGATACAATTGCTGGAGCAGGGATCATTAGTTTTTCAAGAACTGAAGAACAGTACTACTATGGAAAGGTATAAAATTGTAAAGAAAAAAAAATGTGGAGAATTGGATAGAAAATGGCAACTCTGCAACTTGAGCATCTGTTCCAGAGAGCCATGGAGAATGACCATTTTTTTTCCTGACTGAACTTTACCTGGCCAGCAAAACCCTTTGGGTAGTTTTTGGGACAGTAAGCATAACACTGCTTATACTAGTCACTCATTACAATCTAGCTAGCTAATAAATACTTGATTTTTACTTTTAAATCTTAAGTGTTCTGCTTGCAGAGTATCTTTACAGATGACTAAAAAGGCATCTGGAGAAAATGACCCTGACAAGGAGAGTTAACAAAACATCTTTTCTTAGAAAGTTTAGTAATAACAAGTTATGTGAGTCATTTAATCAAACTTTAGATGCCTGTAATACAGACATCTTCAGTGGACAGATCTGAGCTAGTCATTCCCTCTTGAGTCAAGGGAGAGAAATAAGCACTTACAGGGTACAATTCAAGTGATCTATTTTAAACATCAATCTCAGGAGAAATCAATAGTGCCTTGGAAATACCTCCTTCTTTCACTATTGACTAAAAAGGGGCCCTAGAGAACTAGCATGGATGTAGATGTCTCCTTTGAAGGCATCTGATTTTGGTTAGATGACCTCTACTCAGTATATCTGAACTTGTATGATTTGCCAAAATCCACCTGTGATTAGTGCAGCTCACTATAAGGGCAGAGACAGATGTAGTGAGAAACCACTAAAGCTAATTTTCAGACAGATTATCTTTCATTTTTAATATGTGTCCTTATCTTAATGTTTTGTTAAGCAACTATGTCTAGTAATAAGTTCACTAGCTGGAGCATCACATAATTGTACCTGTTACCTCCAGAAATTGCATATTTTCACTCAGTTCATACTAAGAAGGCATTCTAAACTTTTTTTTCTTCAAGTAGTCTCATCTTTATCTTATTTTATCTTATCTTAAGCTTATCTCCCTTACATCAGATGACAGCATTTATTAGGTTTTGCTTCCTCACTTCCCATCCTCTGAGTGCTATTAGAGTACCCAACACTGTGCTCTAAACATTAACCAGGGGGCTGAATTATATAGCAGGTTTGCTGATTAAGCAACCATGCACTGAAGGTAAACCTAATCTGGCTAAATATATAATATAATCAAAGAGACCTTGAATAAATACACTGCAGCACTATAAATCTTACCTGTAGGTTTCGACATACTCAAGAGTTTCCTCGATCACTTAGCTCGGACTCTGGTAAACAACATATGGTAACTGTGATGGGGTATATTTTCTGCAATTTAATCCTTTTATGTTGTTTCCTATGGGATCAAAAATTTCAGGTCAAATTTGGAAGTGACACAAACATCATTGTAAATTACATGCTCACATCAATGTAAAAAAAAAAAAAAAAAAGGAAAAAAAAAAAAAAAAAACAAAATTTGGAAGAAGAGTTTTTGTCCTTTNTCCTTGTATACAATCTAAATCTACCCTTTTTCAGTTTAAAACCATTACTCCTTGTCCTATCACTACCTGCCCTTGTAAAATGTCCCTCTCCAGCTTTCTTGTAGGCACTCTTTAGTTATGGAAAGGCTCCTATAAGGTCTCTCCAAAGCCTTCTCTTCTCCAGGCTGACCAATCCCAATTCTCTCAGCCTTTCTTCACAGGAGAGGTGCTCCAGCCCTCTGATCATCCTCATGGCCTCTGGGCTTGCTCCAACAAGTCCATGTCCTTCTTATGTTTGTGGTCCCAGAGCTGAATGCAGTACTCCAGGTGGGGTCTCATGAGAGCAGAGTGGGAGAATCAAGGGAGAACCTCCCTTGACCTGCTGGTCACGGTAATTTTCATGCAGCCCAATATATGGTTGGCAATTTTTTTAAAGTATTTATTTTACCATACAAAGCAAGATCATTATGGATAGGACTACTTTAGTCTATTACCTGGGGAAAACTGAAGAATGTTTTCTCAGTGCAGCTACTGTCCCTTACTGGTGTCCTTTTCTGATGGCTCAATGGAAGGACCAGAGGGAAAAGAACAGAGTAGTACCAACCATTCATCATCTTCCCCTGCATCTGTCTTTTGTTCTGCTACACAGTGCGGAAGGCTAAGTCCTTCAACTACTCCCTTTTCCACAGCTAAGTACTTTATTTCCCAAAACCTTTTATGAATATGCAGTCTGATAGGTTTTATTTCTTTTGAGTGTGTTCATGCTGTTTGGGCTGAAGGAAACATACCTAGGCCTTGGCCTGAGTTTCATTTCAACATGTGGAAAACTATGGGACATGACACAAGAAGCCTCCAGATTTAAAAAATAACACAATGAAGCACTGATGGAAATTACAGATCACATCACAAGGCTTGGAGGGATTTAACAGGAAGCAACAGTGGAGTTATGTGAGAGACCATGAAACTGCACAGATGCTCAGAGGGAAGGAACCACAGGGGACCTGTTGTGTGGTACAGTCCTGCAATGCCAATAGCACCTAGGTAAACATGTGAATATTATATAAGGCCAGAAGGACAAGCCAACCACTTTACCAAGGCAGTTCGTGGAAACCTGTGGGGCAGCCCTGAGCTTGATCACTGCAGCTTAATCAAGACAATAACAAAAACTTGTCATGCAGACTATACCACACAAGTCAAACCTTCTCTGGTCAGTTGGTCCTGGGGAGGAGGGGGATGTTTTCATAACAGTACAATATCTGGATGAATGGACTAAGCATCGTGTGAATGGATTAAGCACCAGTATCACTGTTCCAGGTCCATTCCAGGCCCAAAGGCACCTGCGTATAATAAGTAGTTATTGCTTCTTCACACAGACCTTAAAAAAGCAGTAATGCTAGTGTTTTGTTAACACTAGCACTAATGCTGGCACCCTATTTCTCTACTACATTGAATATCATCTTCCTGTAGACCAACTTTGTGCTCCTGTTCTTTCCTCATCACACAATCATAGAATCACTGAGGTTGGCAGGGACTTCAGGAGATCATCTAGTCAATGCCCCTGCTCAGAACAGAATCACCTAGAGCAGGTTGCTCAGGGCCTCACTATCCACTTTTCTATTCAGTATTTCTTCAGTTTGTTAGTGCAGATGTTATAGTGGATGTTGTCAAAACATCCTAAGGTGCTCTCGTGTTGTCCACCAAACCATTAATTTCATTGTAGTAGGTTGTCATGTTGGGCATGATTTGAGGGCAGGATTTCACCTTTAAAAATCCATGCTGACAACTTCCAATCACTTCCAGTGCTGGAAATGATTTTCAGGATTATTTGCTCCTTCATCTTTTGACCGAGGTGAAACTGACTGGCCTGTAATTCACCAAATCCTCCTGCTTAGTCTTTTTGACAATAGAAGTGATATTTGCTTTCTTCCAGTCCTGAGGAACTTCCCCCAGTCACCATGGCCTTTCAGAAGTATGGGAGTGGCTTCACAATTATATTGGCAAGATACCTCTGTAGTTGTGAGTTAATCATATCAGGTGCCATATACTTCAATCTGTTCAATTTGTTTAAATGTTTCCTTTCTTGATCCTTCTCTATTGAGAGTAATTCTTCATTGCTCCAGCACATGTCCCCTTTTTAATTTTTTTTCTTCATGCAGTCTATAGAAAGTTTCTTTTGTATGAAAACTGATATTTTAAATCAAAGCAAGCATGGCCCTTCCTCATTCCTTTACTGCAATTTATTATTTTACCTCCCTCCACCTGCACTCAGCCACCAGAAGGTCCTAGACAGAAATGGAAAAGAATACTGAAATGAAATGAAGGAACAACATGACTACAAAGCTTCTCTCCTCTTTCAACTCCTTTTGCAGCTTTTGTCTTTGCTGTTTCGTGCTTCCGTTGACTTAAATGTCTTGAAATGATTGTTTGATCATTTGGTCAAGGTCTGCAGCTTTTGTGTAGCTCTTTTCATGAAATTTCAATTTAGTGTGTTAATGCTCAGAAAAAAAAAAACATTGTTTGACAGGCTGCAATGTATATATAACGGTAATTAACAGCATNTTTGTAAAACAACTAAGCTACAGACACTAAATGAACTTTAGACTGTAACACAAGTCATGAATGTTTTGTCTCCTTGAGCTTGGGTTATTCTGAACTTCTTGAATTCATTTGGCTAAATGATCTAGCTAGTTTTACAAGAATGTTCCACAGATGCTGCAATGCAGTATATTGCTTCACAATAAAATGAAATAAAATTTAACACTTTTTGATTCATTATCTCTTGAGAACAGTTTTCATGGTACTGTGATGAAAATTCCTTTTCTAATCTATCTGAAAAAAATTGGGAGCTAGAACAAATAGAAGATTTTGTTCTCTGTTTAATCTGAGTACTTCAGTATGTTTTCTTTTAAAAAAATATGTTCAGAGACTCAAGTTCTTGTAAAAACCCTGGAATACTGTGAATTGTTTTAAGGTACTAATTAACAGCTATTGTAGGGCTGAAACTCAGTATAACACGTTGCATAAAACATAAAGTTTTCCTTTGAAGCACAATGTGTTACCAGTTCCGGAATACCTACATCCTGATGCCACTCATATATGGATTGGGAAAGTATAAAGGAAGAAAACAGATCAGCAAAAGTGTTTCAATTTACTGAGGTTTTAAAATTTTGCTAGCCTTCCAACACATCACAGCTCACTGTTAAACATCTGCATTACATCTTTTTATCCTAACAAGGTTTAATTACAAAAGAGGCATAATCTCCTGCAGAAATCCTACTTATAGCTGTTACCGAGCAAGTGGCAATAAAATATCCTGTATAAATCAGCATGTGAGAAATTAAATATGATTGCCTAGACTTGGTCGGCCCCATAGCTAATGGAACTATAAAAGGTATGATTAATTAAAAAGTTATTTTACAAAGGTTAATTAGTTTATTTTTAAAATTATCTGCTGAGATAACGTAGTGGCTAAAAAGAAATCCTTTATCAGTAATTAGCCAATGATTTTTCTGAGGATTCAGAAAAAAACTATTTTGGATAACAACTCTAGCTGATAGTTAAATCTGCTCATTCATTGACAACGGTTTTAACTCTTCTGATCTTTAGTTAGCAGCATAGAGATAATCAATACAATAAAATTTTCAGGATAGAATTATCATCTTTAATGCTGATAGAAGTCCGTGAACTTAGTTTTGGTTTTACCCAGAAGTGTTATTAGAGAAATCCTAGACCTTAACTAGTATCTCAACAGGCTAGGTATAATCTCAGGGCAGAAAGATAGCCCAGGTCATCTTGCAAACGAATTTATAATTTTAATATAAAAGTAGAGGATACAAATTTATAAAAAAGACCAATGTGGAGAATTAGAACATCATAGTATGAAAATATTGGTCAGCTTGGCAGGGAGTTGTGTTAGCTCTAATGGACATCATTTTCAGGAACATTTTTGAAAACTAATAAGGTAGCTGTGAGGAGCACTGTTCCCTAAACTTAAGGAGCAGCATGGGAGAAATCTTGACTACGCTTTTTCAACAGTTTGTGAAGGACATGCCATCATGGGCAAGAACTGACAGTAATAAAGAAGAAATTATATCTGATGGATGGCTGGTGAAAGCCCTTGAAAGGAAAGACGAGCAGCTCATATACACAAGAATTTAGGGGAGTTTATGCAAACAGAGAGGTCTCATGGACTGAGACAATGAATCAACTGTGTCTTGAACAGGTATGTAACAGATGAGTTTACACCTCAGAAGGCCAAAAAAGCCTATATAGTGGTTGATTTGCAAGATGATAAAGACCTAAGTTGGATCTACTTGGGTGGAAGGATGGAGAAGGACCAGTAAGATTTATACAACTCTTTGGTGTATTAATATATTATGTGTTCATAGTCAAAGAGAACATCTCTGCTATAAATTTAAGCAATGGGTAAGTTGATGGTATTGTCTACAGGAGAAAAATAATTAACAAAGAGATATGGAGAGTGAGAAATACCTCAGATGTCTAAGCCATATGGCAGTTACTGAATGAAGTGTTGTGAATACTCCCAAATATCTAGAAAATCATCATAGTACTAAAAAGTGACCTTTTAAAATGCAGATTATTTTGCAAATAAAAATTTCATTCTCAATTAACAATAACATAAATCTGGTATTTTCTTCATTTCAACTCAAGCAGCAATGATACACAGAAACATACAAAAAACAATGCGCTACATTTATTATTTACAGCTTTTGTGAGCTATCTTGATTACTAACTAAAAAGACAAGATGTAAATAAAATAAATCTGCAAAGCAAATGACAGAAGCAGAGGGCAATTGCAAAATGAACACTGCATCAGTTTTCTGTTTTTTAGAATTGGTTCAAATATTTAAATAGATTTGATGTGTGCTAAAAATGAAAGTGCATTGGATCATTTTAGGCCAGCTTCTTTCTGAGCAAGGTCTTGTCTTCCCACACAAAAATGTTCTTTGACATATTGTAAAAAGATCTTAATGTAATATTTCTTTAGCTTCTTCATAACACTTGTTGGAAATATAGACTTCTTGTTTCTCTTGTTTCTGCCATCAACACAATCTAACGATGTCAACTCCTTAATCTGAGATTATTTCTTTTCTTTTTTTTTTTAGTCATCTCTTTGATTTCCCACTACTTTGCCACTTCCAGTTTAGAGCAATCTTATTTCCATCCATCATTGTCTCTGCATTTTCAAATTTCCTTTCAGCTTCTTGCAGTCTAGGGCCAAAGTTCTTAAATTCTATCTCAATAGAAATCATTGATATTTGAACTGCATCCAACCGTTTACTAATATTCACAAAGGATTTTTTTGTTGTTGTTTTTCTTTTTTTTTCTTTTTTTTTAACAGAAAGTATGAAATAGTGTAATAAATCCAGTCTCTATCATTCAGTGAGAAGACATTAAACAAAGGTCTTTCCCTCAGCTAGCGGAAACTTAGAACTCAAGATGCCAAATTATATAAAAATTAAGATTTTATTTTTGGAGAATACCTGCCATTCTCATCTCTTCCTTCATCGCATAAATGATAAAAGTGGAAAAATAATAAAATAAAATAGAAGCAGGCAGAAGTAGTGTTTGTTCAAATAATGTTTTAGACCGTGACTTTACAAATATTACTAATATCTGGATTTCTTACTTATGTGGATGAAAAATTGATTGTGTAGATAAGGCAAAGGTCTGACCATCTATGAAAACACTCACTGTGAGTAAAGAACCCAAGCCATTAAAAGAGCTGGAAGACCAATAAAAAACCGCTTCTAGGCTGATGATACCAAATATTGGGAAGGATGACAGCATTAGAAAGATGAGTTTCAATAAATACAAATGCAGGCCAACCTGCTCAAGCAAATGCAATCTTGATACCTGCTGATTGACTTTCCAATGAAAGTAGTGTTCAAATCCAAGCAATCTTGTCTGCACAAAATGGGCTAATAAAACATGTCTCTGAAAAAGTGAGGGAAACTGAAGAAGACTAAGTGGACTGCTAGAGTTCACAATCTCCTAAAAAGTTCAATTGAAGGACTCTGCATCATTACCATTCTTGAAATTGAAGAAAAAAAATGTAGCTTGAACTAAATATTTTGTCTTCCAAAATCAAGCAATCAGTGAGTCTTGTTTTGTAATTCATATTTTGAGAATACTGAGGCAATATTTAAAGCTAAGCACACTTTTGGTTGAATGGTAATTCCAAAATACTTCTGGAGCTCAGGCACAAAAAGAAAGTGTATGGCTGCTGGAAGCAGGGTCAGGCGACTTGGAAGGACTACAGGGACGCTGTTCGCCTTTGTAGGGAGAAAATTCGTGTGGCCAAAGCCCAATTAGAGTTGAAGCTGGCCAGGTCTGTTGGAGACAATAAAAAGGGCTTTTTAAAATATGTCGATAGTAAAAGGAGAACCAGAGAAAACATAGGTCCATTACTCAATGGGGACGGTCACCTCACAAACAAGGACATAGGCAAAGCAGAGACGTTTAATGCCTTCTTTGCCTCTGTCTTCAACACTGATGATGGGCTTCGGGACCCCGGGTGCCCTGAGCTGGAGGACCATGACGGTGGGAATGATAAACTCCCAGCTAACCCTGAATGTGTGTGGGACTTGCTGCTCCACCTGGATCCATACAAGTCCATGGGGCAGGATGGGATTCATGCCAGGGTGCTCAGAGAGCTGGCTGACGTCATCGCAGGACCTCTCTCAATTATTTTTCAATGGTCTTGGGAATCTGGAGAGGTCCCAGTTGACTGGAAGCTGGCAAATGTTGTGCCCATTTCCAAGAAGGGCAAGAAAGAAGACCTTGGTAACTACAGGCCTGTCAGTCTCATGTCAGTGCCTGGTAAAATTATGGAGAAAATTATCCTGGGAGTTATTGATACACACCTGGGGGACAATGCAGTCATAGGTCATAGCCAACATGAGTTCACAAGGGGCAGGTCCTGTTTAACAAATTTGATTTTCTTTTATGATAACATCACCCATCTAGTCGATCAAGGGAAGCCAGTCGATGTAATCTTTTTGTATTTTAGTAAAGTTTTTGATACGGTTTCTCATAGGATCCTGCTGGACAAATTGTCCAGCATACAGCTAGATAAAAACATAATACGATGGGTGAACAATTGGCTGATGGGTAGGGCTCAAAGGGTTATGGTAAATGGGGTTATGTTGGGCTGGTGGGCAGTCACTAGTGGGGTCCCCCAGGGCTCCATTTTAGGGCCAATTCTTTTCAATGTTTTCATAAATGATTTGAATGTAGGACTAGAAGGTGTTTTGAGTAAGTTTGCTGATGATACTAAACTGGGAGGAGCTGTTGACTCTGTCGAGGGTGGAAAGGCCTTGCAGACGGATCTAGACAAACTGGAGAGCTGGGCAATCATCAACCGTATGAAGTTTAACAAAAGCAAGTGCCAGGTCCTGCACCTGGGAAGGGGCAACCCTGGCTACACGTACAGACTGGGGGACGAGATGCTGGACAGCAACCCCGCAGAAAGGGATCTGGGGGTTTTGGTAGATAGGAAGTTGAATATGAGCCAGCAGTGTGCCCTGCAAGCCAGGAGGGCTAACCGTATCCTGGGGTGCATCAAGCACGGCATTGCTACTCGGTCGAGGGAGGTGATTGTCCCGCTCTACTCTGCGCTGGTGCTGCCTCACCTTGAGTACTGTGTGCAGTTTTGGGCGCCACAGTACAAAAAGGACGTGAAGCTATTGGAGACTGTCCAGGGAAGGGCTACGAGGATGGTGAAGGGCCTAGAGGGGAAGACATATGAGGAGCGGCTGAGGTCACTTGGTTTGTTCAGCCTGGAAAAGAGGAGGCTGAGGGGAGACCTCATCACGGTCTACAGCTTCCTCACAAGGGGGAGCGGAGGGGCAGGCGTCGATCCCTTCTCTCTGGTGACCAGCGATAGGACCCGAGGGAATGGAGTCAAGATGCAACAGGGGAGGTTCAGGTTGGATACCAGGAAAAGGTTCTTCACCGAGAGGGTGGTCGCGCACTGGAACAAGCTCCCCAGGGACGTAGTCACGGCACCAAGCCTGTCAGAGTTTAAGAAGCGTTTAGACTGTGCTCTCAGTCACATGGTCTGAATTTTTGGGTAGACTTGTGTGGAGGCAGAAGTTGGACTCGATGATCCTTGTGGGTCCCTTCCAACTCGGAACATTCTATGATTCTATGAAAATGTTCTAATGCCATTTTTGCTTTCTTGATTTAATTTTACCAAACATGCTTCCAAATTTCAGAATGACCTCTGTGGGATATCTTCCTTAGCTCTTTGAGGAGAAAATACATCTTGTACAGAACATGACAGCCTTTTTTTAGGGATGTAATTTATTTTCATCAGCTGTTCTTTATAGGTAGATTTTTTTGCTGGTAGTGGTTTCAAGAAGAATAAGTTTTAATTTCAATCCTGTGATATGTAAAATGCTTGTTCCCTGTCCCCTTCCCTTGTCTCATAATGAGATCACCTAAACACAGACGAGCTTCAAAAAGGAAATATTTCTTGTCTAAGGAACTAATATCTCATGTTCATACATCGGCATTTGATGTTGACCGATTGGCACAAATTAGCCTACAACTTTAGACCCTAATAACTATTTTAACGTGGGACAATTTTAAAGAGTTAATGAAAGGATGCCAATGTCTCTCCAGTGATTGACTGTAAGTGGATCCCATGGCAAATAAACAGGTTATGGTGAACATGTATGGTAAACGGTTATTTTTGGCCTAGTGGGTCCCATATGGTGAATTTTCTCTGCTATCAGTGAGATAGACAAAGGAAAACTGTTCCTGAAAAGCCAGGCAACTGCTTTGCATGTTAAAACGTCGACAGGTTAAAACCTTCTAGCTGCATTGTTCATTAACTGGTTTACTGCAGTTGTACAGTTAAGATTATTTAACATCCAGTGTAATGCCGAGTGATGATAACTAGAAGCACTCTTACATATTAATACCTTTCATCTTTGAATGTTCCCTATTTAAGGGCTACAAGAACAAGAGACAATTGTCTCATTAAAAAAAAAAAAAAATTCTTTTTTACTCTTCTTACATCAAATTCACTTGTTCTAATTTTTGAAAGGAGATGAAAGATTGGCTTTACACTGGGAAACTTAAATTATATTCATAATATGAAGAATTTGACTTCCATTTCTGGTCAGTCATAGAAATGTCTTAATAGATTTCTTAATTTGGTGAAATTAATATGAACAGAGTAATTCCAATTTGAACTTCTCAACAGAAGTTGTTTATGAGAAAAATAGATGAATTTAAGTGATTTGCAAGCTAAATAAATAAAAATTAAACCTGCAAAGAACGTGATATAGCCATTTAGCATAAGCTGGTTAATGCATGTAGTACTCAGAGGTGACAAAACACAGTGCACAAAATTGAGCAAGTGCAGGACAACTTTCAGGATTTAGGTTTGTAGTATCCTACATTTTTATTCAATAAGTAATTTTAAGCTTAACCTTTCCAGAGAAAAGAAATCTCCTTATCTGTTCATGTTTTAATCTATAGAACAAGTGAATGCTTACCAAAAAAAAAAAA
>VXAL01018175.1:4219-28974 GCA_013399475.1 Chauna torquata | reverse complement strand
TTTTTCTTTTTTCTTTTTCTTTCTCTTTTTTTATTTCTCTTTCTTTTCCTTCCTCTCTTTTTCTTTTTCTTTCTTTTTTTTTTTCTTTTCCTTTCCTTTTCCCTTTTCCTTTCCCTTTCCCTTTGCCTTTTGTTTCCTTTTCCTGTTCCTTTTTTTCCCCAACAGTTGCAGAAATTCCACTGTCTTTTTCACAGCTCATCCCATGGAAGACTAGCATCAGAGCAGCTGAGAGTAAAGTTAGTTACAGCACAGTGCTGGTAAGATCTAGGTTGGAAATGTCTTTGTTCAGTGCTGCCATCCAGTTCTTTACAGTATAAAACCATAACCTGTAGCACCTCAGCTGGATGAGATGAATCGTGTATTCAAAATTTTTCCTAAATATTCATCGTATTGAGATGTAGGATTAATTTAGGCTGGACTATTAAAATGTCCGGTATGACCTCCTGTAGGTATTCTCACATCAGTTTCCAACCCATAAAACTTAAGGGATCTGTCATAATGTTCTTGGAGTTGACTTTACCTGTGATTTACTAGTTTTGGTGTGCAGGCAATATAACAGACAGTATACCACGCGGCACAAGACCAATATTATTCACAGGGAAAAGACTAGACTGTCTCATTTGTAAGAGGTGTCAGATCAATACAATTGTTCTGGTGAGTGTAGACAGAGTTTGAGATGTAGAATGGAAACCATAGCTTGGCAAAAGTGTCTTGATTTCATATAATTTTTTTGTTTGTTTCTGATTTTTATATGGAGAAAGTTACTTCTTCAGGCTCACTTGGGACTGTACACATAAATTTTGTCCAAGATAATTTCCACATTTATGTCTAAATTCTGTTAACACCAGGGATTTGCAAAAAAAAATTGCTATTTATCTGTAAATTAGCTTTATAAGAATTCAGATACACAAATACCCAAGCATAAGCCTTAAAAAATATGCCATTATATCTATTTCTCATCAAAGAGAATACACCAATTACCTAAAATATTCTGGACTGACAATTATCAAATCTCCTTGTTCATAATCAGAGTTATTGTTACAATTTCTGGGACTTCTTTTTCTTTCAGAAAACAAATAGCTCTGTTCTATTCCTATACAACATGATTCTACCACTACATCGTGTCAACTTACATTTGGTTCCACTGCAGCCTTTGATGTGACAGTATCAGACATAAGCCAATAGCAAACGAGGAGCAAGAGAGATGAATGCTCTCCCATGTTAGGAACTACTTATATTATTCAGAACTGGAAAATTCTGCCTGATCATAATTGTCTATTCATTCTGACATCTCCATGAATTTAGTATAAACATAGCAGTATGTAACAACTGAATTTTAATTTGAAGTTATAATTCACACTTAGATATTCATAGGAGATGTATTTTTCAAAAGCTAGTAATTATTCATGATTGATTCACACAAGATAGTTTGAATTTTAGAATTTCAAATTCTTCTAGCTAATTTTCATGCTATGTTCTGCACCTCTGTAAATTGGTGAAGTAGTTTTCCATTTGTGTACAATGCATGCGTACTGTACAGTGAATGTAACAGATTTCATTCTCCCTTCAGTAGAATTTCACGTTGGCAACTAGAAGAGTGTTTGTAGGAGTATCAACATCTGTTTTTAAATTTGAAAAATACATGAAATAAATTAGGAACTCAACCAATGAAAGACTTCAAAAAGAGAACAGGTTTAACAGCTTGTTGATATAATTTGATATTCAGACAAGCCTCTAGGGTTCCTACTCTATCTTTAAGCAGAAATTAAACTTCCAAGACCTACTGAGTTATTCAGATGTGCCACTGCTAACGGATACATGACTACAGCGGTACTTCAAATATAAGAATGCTTCTATTTTTGACTGTAAAGCTTTATAAGCACCTCACAAATGTTTCCAGATTTCAGAAAGGAAGACAAATTTAATGTCTCATAAACTGCATGGGAATGCAGACAACTGCTCAACCACTCTAATACACTTTGAACCACAACACCAGATAGGTTTTATTAATCTGTGAAAAACTATTAAACTGGTTTTTATACTGTCATACACAGTGTTTCATGGTAACTAAGAGGAAATTTTCAAGATTAAAGGATTACGAGCTAGAGCCACAGTGGTTTTAAATGTTTAGCAGCAGTGCAAAATATTTAATCTGCAGTACTGTATTTACAAAGGTCACTACATATGTTAATCTTCATGACCTTTAAAAACTCAGACCTTTGACAAACAGTAAGAGATGTTCAGTGATCAATTTATTCTTTAAGAAATTCAGTATACTATATGTACTCCTACAAGGATAGCTTATCTAACAGTACGCTAGTACAAACCTATTACATAGCTGATCTGTACAATTAAAGCATATGTTTTGCCTTGAAACTAGGGTAGAGGAGCATGCCGGTGCAGCATGCTCACTGTGGATTTACACTTGAAATTATAAGATCGTAGAAAACATACATGCATGGACTGCTGGGACTACCTTGGATTTCAGCAACAGGGACAATTAAGTAAAAGATAATCAGAACATAAGTAGTTATTAGAAATAGACTCTTGCCTATATCTTGGTGCTGGTTAATATTCTTTTTGTATTATTCCCACAGCAGAAACCACCAAAAGATCCTTGATAATTATGTGAGTGCAAAGAGATTATAGAAAGCAATAAAGTCAGCATAGCTTCTCTAGAAAAGTCTGTTATGCAGGAACTATTACTTCTGGCTGTGATTTTTGCAGGAACAGAAACGGACACATGCGTCCGAAATGGATATTGTTTTCTAAGTTCAAAACTATGCTCTTTGAACATGTGTTTTCCAGTGAGAGCCAGAAAATGTTGTCATTTCCTAGGAGAAAACCTTGAGTGTCTTTGTTCCACATAGCCTTTGAGCAAACAACAAGTATTCATAGCCTATAATGTAAAGCACTTTTAATAGTGCTATCACCACTCAGAGAGTACTTACTCATCAAAGCAAGCTCTGAAGCTAGATGCTTCATAGTGAGAAAGACCTAGTTTGCCTCAATTCTTGCATGAAGACTCCATGAAATATAGAGTTGTTCAATGCTTCCCTAGTGACATTTCCACAAAGAAGCCCCTCATTGCTGCATGTTCCAGAATTAACTGCAAACTGTGCCAACTGCAGCTAGCTCCATACCAGTGCTAGCTGTTGAACCTTTGCTATGGAGTTGATTTTACATATATATGAACTATGCCCAGGCTAGACATGGATGTGTGAGTTCAGCCCATGGGAGCTTCTAAGTGACTGGCATGGTAGGTAAACAATGTTCTGTGCCACCTGCCTCAAAAGCCTGACTGTGCCCTTTCAGCACTGTCTCATCTCACCTGATTATTTCTGACATGAGCAGAGGGGTAGGACTAGCCAACAGTGAGGGACTGTAGGATGACTTCCTTACCATTCTCACTTTCCAGGTAAGGCAACTTGGGACTGAGCAAGCCAGCACTAGGAAAACAGAAGCCAATCATAGCACTCATTGTTTGGGTCTGTCATGATGAGGAAAAAGATCAGAAAATGGGTGCTATATAGAGTCCCTTTAACACAAACACTATTTTGTAGCCAAATAACAATTGTTCCTGTTACTCTTTTCTCTACCTTCATGCTTGTAAATTCTCAAATCCTGGGTATTGTCAATTCAAAATTGTCCTAAGTCAGAAAAGATAGGGTAGAGGGAGAAAGGAGGGAACAGACTGCTCAAACAGATCCTGGGCATGGTTTTGTTCTATTGCTGCAAAGAACAAAATGATATTGAATTCATACAAGAGTGCTGTGACTGGCCAGAGCTGGTTGCCAGGGAGTGTTAAAGTGTCTGGAAACCTTGGATGATCAGACAGGACTATGGCCCTCAGCACACCATCAAAGACATGCGGTAGGACAAAATATGCACAGTTTAACAAGAATGCTCAGAAGGACCTCATTTCATGGAGTCTGAATAGCTCAAACCTCAGCTGCACTGGGATTCAGATGTTAAGACTGTCTTTAAAGTCTCACACAGTCCTGTGGCAGACTCTACATTTTTTTAAAAAACATATGGAGGAGAAATCTATTTAAATAATAATCATTTTGGCAATTGTCAGAGTCCAATACTCCCTAACCAGATTGTTTGTTTGGTTGGTTGGTTTTGTTTATTTATTTAGGTACTCCACATGAGTAGGGTGTAATGTTTTAAGATCAAATTTACTTGCTTGAGGTTATTTGCTGTTACACAGGATTTTGAGTTAGCAGAGTGATATAGCAATATACTGAAATCACAGCACAATCATAATATAGCAATTGCAATATACAGTTGAATCACCACAGAAACATTATTCCCATTACTAGTCTCTATATGCTTACCATCACGATACTGGGCATCTCCTACCACTGGGAAGGAATCCATGGGTTGAAGCCAGCTCAAGCCTTTTGCTCTTTTCAAAGCTCATTTTTTTAGTTGCTCAGTTTTTATACATTATGTAGGGCTGAGCTATGTATACACTTCCCTCATGCTGGTCTTGCTAGGTTAGATCCCCTTTGTGTTGAGCTTTCTTTCCAACAGCCATGGTCACTCCCTATAGTCTTCCCTAAGCTTCAGGAACCCAACGTCTATGCCCATCTCCTCTGAGCCTTTGTCCATTGTGGGGTGTGTTAGCCACAGCAATGCATAGTCAAGCTCCTTTCTGTTCTTTGTTACTGCACAGCAAGGAATGTAACCTCCAGCAAAAGGTGTAACTGAATGTAATGGTGTAATACAAATAAAATGGTTTGCATACCCCTAATTTCACATAACTAACAACTGTTCTTGAAAAAGAACTCAAACCTCTTTTTCCTTCAGTTCAGTTTTGCTGATTTTCACCTTCCTAGTTTTTTGCTTTCATATGTTGTGTTGACTAATGTTAGACTTATTTAATTGCAATAGAATTGTTTGTGCTTGTAAAAAAAACAAAGCTTTGTTCATAAAAACCATATCCTAATACAGCAAAGAAACTACAGCACCCTGAAAAAGAAGGCTGGAGATTTATCTTGTAGGAGATGGAGAAATATGGAAGACTATATGCACTTAGACATAGAAACCTTATCAGAATATTATAAAATCAAAATTATTGTGAGGAGACTTTAGATAATTAAAAGACATTTAATTTGAAAATGTGATAATGAATTCTGTAAGCAGTGGTGCATGATCTTCAGTAGGTGCTGTATGATTTTAATGTTACTGATCACAGTCAGGTAATGTTTCTAGTCAGAAAATATCTGTGTGATCACATTGTGGAACGGATCCTCAATTTGCACAAAGTGGAGACTTCAATTTTTATTAGCCATGGCTCTAGCCCAAAGGATACGTTTTGAGAAAAAGAACAAGTGATCAGTAGCAAAAAATGAACATAAAAATGTAGGTTTCAAGAGATTAGTACAAGAAAACTTCAGGGATTCTCCTGAAGTCTTAGGAACCATCATCTGGAAATTGCTTTAAGGCTGTGAATTATATTGCATTCAAAAGATACTCTGCATACTTTTCACCAATTACATCTTACATTCAGTGTACATGAAGAATTTAAATGCCAAGTCTGTAAAGCTGGGCACAAAATTCTGCAGTAATTTTTTTTCACTCAGTCTGTAAACAGTGCAAAACCACCCACCTATATCTATATGTAAGGAAGGCCAATAAGTGTAGGCTAACCTTCTGTCCATATCTCATCATGACTTGCAACACCAACCCTGCAACAGTTCTAGTACTCTACATTTGTAGAACAGCTGGACTTGTTTAGATCCAAGGTACTAGATGGGATTCACCTGAGACTGTTGAAAGAGATGGACAATATAATTGTGAGAGTGTTGTTCTTCACATACAGAAAATTGTGATAAATAAGAAGAGGTCTGGGAAATGGAAATAGTAACATTAAAAAGGGGTAAGAAGGAGGACCTAGGGAGCTATAAGCTAACCAACTGCACCTCACTCCCTGGAAAGATCATTGGACCTATCCTCTTGGAATCCATTTCCAACTAAATGAAGGATGAGAAGATAATCAGGAGTAACCAACATGTATTTAGGAAAGGTAAACTGTGTTTGACTGGGCGCATGGATTAAAGGCAAATTGTGGATATACACCTCAATTTTAGTAAGAGTTTTCACACCATCTCCCTTGGTACTATTATTTGAAAGCTGACTATGCATGTAATGAGGAGCCAGTTGAGTAAACTGAGAACTGGTTGCAGTGTCAGGCTCAAACAGTGGCAATCAGTGGCTGAGTGTCCAGCTGGTGACCTGGTGACCTGGAAAAGTGAAGCAATGTAAAAGTTAGTGCCAGGAGCCATAACGTTCAACATATTCAAAGGTGGTCTGGATGACCGCACACAATGCTTTTGGAGAAAATTTGCAGATGACTAAGCTAAAGGGAGTGCCTGACCCTTCTGTCCAGGAGAACCTTGATAAATTTGAGGATTAGGCTAACTGAAATCTAAGAAAGTTCAATAAAGAAAAGCTTCATACCACCTGAGGCAAAAATAACTCCTTATAGTCTGAGAAGTTACTAAGAGTTACAGAAGAAGCTGTATTGAACATGAACCAATAGTGCACTCTCATTGTAAGGCAAAATGCATACTGACTATATTAGGGTGAGTATTAGGAGGAGCCAACAGACTGAGGGAGTAATCATCCCGCTGCTGCTGAGGCCTCATCTAAAATACTGCATCTAGGGATCACAATATTATGTGTAGAGGGCATTGGAACAGGCTGACCAGGGAGGTGCTGGAGTCACCATCCCTGGAGGTATTTAAGAGACGTGTGGATATGACATTTAGGAATATGGTTTAGCGGTGTACTTGTAGTGTTAGGTGAACGGTTGGACTTGATCTTGAAGGTCTTTTCCAACCTAAATAATTCTATGATCAGGGGTATAGATGATCTGTGATGGAAAACTATCTCAGCTGGACTTGTTTAATCTAGTAAAAGTCTGGGAAAATCTTAATAGCTGCTTTAAACAACTTGAACAGTAGTTAAAAGATAACAAAGACAAACTCTTCTCAGTTGTGCCAGATGACATGCAAAGAGACAATGGCAGCAAATTATGAATTGAGAGGTTTAGGTTGGACATTGTGAAACAAATAAATAGTTAACAAAGATGATAGTACTGTACTGAAACAGGTTAACTAGAGAGATGGTATAAGCTCCATCCTTAAAAGTTTTAAAGATTTTTGCTACAAAATCCATGTCTGACCTAATCTGTGTTGAACGTAGTATTATTTTCTGTGGATGCTGGACTAGATGATCTTTGGAGGCTCCTCCCAGCCAGCATTTCTATGATTCTATATGTATGTCTATGACTTAGGTACTGCTCCTCTCTCCAGCAGGAATGTATCACAGAAGAATGTTGGATTATCATCCAATTTAAGCAGTTTGGCTCACTGAGTCAGAAAGATTTGCCTACATATGACTTTGAAGCTACTTACGAGGTGATTACTGCAGACACCTGTATGAAATAGCAGATGCAATGCTGTGAGATTCTGTATTCCTCAGCTGTGTCCTGCAATCTCTTTTATACTTCTTTTCTCACATAGCTTCTGCACACAGTTCCTGAACCCTGGAAAAAATTGTGAAGTCTTCCTTCCTAAAATCGGTAGTATTTCCTAAACATTGCATGAAAAGATCCTCTCATGTTCTTCATGTGTCAGCATTTCAAGTGATGCAGCCATGGTGGTCTATTAATGTAAAACAGGAGAAAAGAGACTGACTGACCATAGCAAGGTCTGCTCTCTAATGTCTGCTATACCTGTACAAATCCTACATTTCTCCAACACTGTTTTAATTTCTGCCTAGATTGTCTACAAATAGTGTGGACAGTGCATCCAGGAAATTCATGGGACAGGGCTTCTCATAACCTGGGGACAGTTCTCTTTCAACACCTCACCACAACAGTAGTGCATCAACTAACAGAATCAGAGAAAAGTTGTATCTCAGCATGCACCTATGTCCGATTACTTTGTGTGACTTTAACAAGAAGAAATAAAATATGAAGTCTAAATCTCAGTAAATCTTACATTACTTTGCTGTTGTTATTTTGGTTTTAATAAAGAAGGCAAACGCTTGGGGGCGGGGTGGTGGTGGTGGTGGGCAGGGCAGGGAACAAAACACCACTCATCTAAAATTCTGTTACAGTAATCTGAAGTTACCTTACTATGCATGACGGATTCCAAGTACTGATGATTTCTTAAGGCTCTTTCCTGCAGAAAATACAGTAAAAATATAAATAAATAAATAAATGAAGAAATCCAAATTACATGTGGTTGATCCCACCAGTCATCTTCAATATCAGATACTGAAGACCATATTCATTTTTTGAGGGTTTTGATTGATATGCAGAGTTAAAAATATAATTTCAGAACAAGATATCTTGAGTGATACCAAACAACAGATAAATCAAGGAAAGGACTACTTGATTGAAGACTGGTTGATGAAGGGCTTGATCCTGCAAAATTCCCAGTGTGATCACTTATGTGGTTAAGGTTGTCTGATGCTTAACTACTCAATTGGATCAAGGCTAGACCGCTCCACACTGTAAAAAATCAAACCTATATAGTGCCTGCAGTAACTGTGTAAGTTAAATAAGTGGGTTAATTACTGCAAATCATCCTAATATGAACAATACTTAGCTAAAAAAAAATTGATAACATTTTGGTGAACATTTAAAAAAATCACTTCAAAGGTTGTGTTAAAAATATTGCTTTCTTTGGTTCATTTTTGAAGTCTCTGGATTTCCTAATTAGACACAGAAAAGCTTACTGAAAAAAAAAAAAAAAGTAATCACACCTTGCACAGACATTCTAAGCGCTTTTACATTTTTCACAGAAAAGTTAAGTCATATCAGGTAAAATTTTACCGTGGACCAGAATTCTCAATTAATCTGAAAAGCTAATATACTGGGATATATAGAAAACTTTTGGAACAGATCAGGGAACGCACAAATATTTAAGGAAAGAACAAATAGCCAACTAATGTATTCTAGAAAAAAACAATGTATTACACACTTAACTATATTCCTGAATAGTCTTAATGCTCTTTTTTCTATTTAAAATCCATTTTATTTTAACTTTAGTTATATTTAACGTGATAATGGTTATCTGTTCTTCTGATCAGGGACTTCTTTTCTTCTCTCTTCTTTTTCTGTTACCAGGGGTGGTGCCAGTATTTTTCAGAACATTTATATAAAATAAATGTGATTCATTCATGAAAGTGGTATCAGATTCAAACAACTTCAGAATTTTAAAATATTGGTAAGGCATTCTTCATGTCATAGGTTTATATCCATCTCACAACATGGCAGAAATACAGATGAAATCTCATAATTATATTCTTTTCCATGATAATCTGCAGGTCAGATTCAGCCCCTGCGCTTCCTATGAATCCTGGGCAGGTATGTTATATAACAGATTTTGGCGTCAAGCCTTTGTTGATGTTAGCAGCTCAGCTCAAAAGAAGTGTGGCCCTGAAGGAATGTTTTAATGCAACATTTTGGACCCAGAGTAGCCTAAGTAATGCCAAGCAGTAGAGAAGAGCAAAAGTAGTCAACGTTGTATCTGGCAGTATTGTTATCTTTACAGGGTTTTTGTTTGTTTCTTCTTGTTTGTTTGTTTTTGCACAGTGCTAGGCTATCAGGTACCAAGTGTATAATATGAAGAGGGTAGCATCCTTCATCCACAACTGGTCCATGACATCTGTGGTGGAAGGTCCTGTGAAGACTACCACAAACTCTGAATTTGGAATAGAAACTGATAGTACCTGGCTATGATGTTTACATATACAATGAATTCATACTATATGCAACAGAGGTAGTAATTTGAAATGACACAAACAACATACTGTGCTATTTTTCCTGTCAGTTATGCCAATTAAAAGTTCATTTCCATTTAGAAATACAGAAAATTAAAGCACAGGTATATGATTTAACAACTCTAGATCAGTTTTTTGAGCTAACAGATGCCATGCCTTTGTGGTCCATGAACATTTTCATGTTGGGTAGTAGAGTCATAGAGTCCACCTGTACAGGAATAAATGGAAAGACAAGCTATCAACAAAACCCAGTAAGGCTATGATACAAAGCTTCAGTTAGTTGACGTCCTGTGTTCAGTTTTAAAAACCATTTCATGATAGATAAAATCATTTGTATTTTCAAAATGAGACTGGAATGACCTTTATATTTCTGGATTAAATGGATTAATTTCTACCATTGTGTTCTGGCTCTCCTTCACAGTTGAGTGGCCTTGCTACAGCTCCAATTTAAGTAGGTCACAATTGAATTAAAAAAAAAAAAAAAGCTAGATTTAGAAATGTTGATAAGTAACAGGATTTTTAAGAATACTAAGCCTCTGACACAGATGAGTTTCCAACATCAGCAATTAAAAAAAAATCAGCTTTGTGCTGTCTGCTGTCTACATACAGACATAATAATAGGCTCATATATTTTTAGATATGATTTTAGGCTTCTTTATTGGAAAAATTTGGTCTTGATGCTATTGGGATGCTATTATTGGATTACAGTCTAGCCAATGCTCACCTTGAAAGAACCATTGAAAACTTATGGAAAACATAATTACCACAGAAACCAGGATTATGACTTCAAGAGGATAATTACAAAGAGCAGATAAACTCATGAGAAACCAAGATCCTATTTTCATGTAAATGTTGCTACTTATAATGAGCGAAGAGAAAATGACCTGGAAAAACTGCAGAAAGAGAATTGTTTTTAATAGGTTGTCTCCCAGAGTATGCTGTGACCTGTCTTATGATCTTTAGATTCTTTGTTCTTTTCTTGCAGCTGCCATAAAAAAAAGACACTATTTATTTTGGGAAACTGAAACCAATAGCCCCTCTTTCTTCTCCCATCACAGTTAGCAAGCAGAGCCTTAGTGTACAGGTCAGGGATATTATTCATTCAACAAGTTGTACCATCCTTTAAGAGTTAGAAAGGAATTTTTCCTCAGCAAGTACTGCTTTTGTTCCTAGAGTGTCACAGCAGTAATTCAAACAGGGCTGTCAGGTCAATGAAAGAAAATGTAGTGGCCTTAATAAGACACTTGAGTTGTCGAAAAAAAGGGAAATTCACTGATTGTTCAGAATTCTGGCCTCAGACTGGAGCTGCATGAGCAGAACTGAGCACTTTTTGTGTCTAAGTTGCACTGAGGGAGAAGACAGGCCTGAGACTTCCAGGAAGTCTCAATCTGAGCTGAGATAAGCAAAGATTGCTGGGTAAAGTAGTTAACATTACTGCTTATATGATATTAGCATATGGAGCATTGTTTCATTTCATGAGTTACAGCTGCCTGATATTTCTTGAATTAGTAATATAGTACTTTGGAGGGGAAACATTGGTCTGAGTAGTGAGTCCTTCTGTATTTCTTTTTCAGCAGAGCTCCAACTCAGCTATAGTAAGTGAGAAAGAAGAGGCAGTTCCTGGGTTCCTATACCCAGATCATTATCTTTCACTTACTTACTTCTGACTTCAGGTAACAAGAAATACAGAGAACAATAATAAAAACGTTTCCAGAAGTTCTTCCATTGCTGGCTAGATGCCAGCCACGGCAGCATTGCTGCTTTCTGATTCTATGTATTTTATTTTTCAGGCAAAACTATTCAGCAGATTTGACCCAAATTTGTAATAATTTTGTTCTGACAAGTGTAGAAAAAAACATGCTGAAAACTTACACATCATATATTTCTATTTATGTATTTTATATACAAGAACATTTATTTAAAAACATTTATTTAAACATTTATTTAATATTTATTTTAAAAGTGGAATGAAATAATGTTAATATTCAATCTAGATTTTTTTTTTAGCACTTGTAGACTTTAATTAACTTCTAACTATACACCAATCCACCACTTTTATAATAGCCATGTACACACACAGACAAAATACCATTATTTCAGTAGCTGCTAAAATATATTGCTTTTTGTTTGTTTGTTTGTTTTGTTTTTAACTGTCAAATTCTGATTTTTGGAGGCACTGTAGTGAATCACTGAATTATTCTGAAAATCTTCCCCATTTTATGTTTCTTAAGACTATCTGCTTTGAAAAATAAATTCAATATCATTTTATCTTCCAAAATTAATGACTGATTGACAATCTGCTCTGCTGAGCTCTGATTCTTTTAAACAGAACACCAGAGAGGATACACTTACTGCCATAGAAAATGTTTAAGAAAAGAAACAAAAATAATCAAGAAATTGCACAGCACAAACTGTGCACAGGACATTGGTAAAAGTCTATAATGCCAACCATGGTTCCAGGTTTTCTTTTCTTTTACACTATCTTCACACTGGTTTCTGATTATTCGAAGCACACAGGAGAAACAAATCGTCAAAACAAAGAAAAGAATTCAACCGTACACAGAATATAAAAGCTTTACTATCACAGAGTAATTCCCAAATTTTACTGGAAAGTAATAGTTCCCAGAGTGTCAGAAATCTCAGATGATTATTGTCTCAATAATATTTGCTTGTTATCTAAATATATAAAACCAGTGAGCAAAATACTTTGAGTTGCAGCTGCTATCTGTATCATACACAATTGACTTGCAATATCATGTGTCAACAAAAAAGAAATACTGATTCTTTGGAAAAGGATGAAAGATGCAAACACTGTCAGGCCTGGAACAGGCACAGACATTGTGTTTCCAAGATGGTGAATCCATTCATCCAGGTGTTTTACTGTTAAGAAAGCAACCCCTTCTTTCCCCAGACCTCCTGGACACAAAAGTAGGTTTGATATGATCAGAACAAAAGGTTTTGTTCTGCTGTCTTGATTAGACTGTGGTGATCAAGCTCAGGGCTGCCTCGCAGGTTACCACAGCCAGCCCTGGTCAAGTGATTGCATTCCTTACTATCCCCTTTACAATTTCTCCAGCTCTTATTTTGCCTTTTCTCCAGCACAGTGTCATCCCAAATAAACAACCTGTTCCTAATCATTTTCCCCCTTGGTCCCAGTTTTGCTATATCCATATCTATTCTGCTATTTCTGATATTCTGATGGTTCTGATACCCATTCCGATGTTTCTGATATTCTGATTTTCTGATTCTTTTTTCTAGTACTTCTGATACGGTTACTCTGTAAGGTCCTCTTGGCCTTATATGGTATTACTGCCATGGATATATCAGGGTTGTTGGCTTTGCAAGACTGTACTACACCAAAGGTCCCCCAGTGCTCCCTCATTTATGTTCTGATAGAGTTATAGAAAGAGTATGTCTGGAATAAGCAGTTTTTAGAACTTGACTTTTAAAGACAGTTCGAGGCTGCTACACAGTTTTTAAACTCTTAATTTTAGTAAGCAAATTGAAGGGTTCCAGAAGAGTGACTATAGGAGTCTGAATAGTTTTCTAGAGAGACTGAAAATGACAAGCTCCAACTAAAACATAAGTGAGATTCTTCCTTTTCTTAACTTGTATCAATCTTTTTCTTTGCTTTTTCCTAATGTCTATTCCATGCTATGTCTTGCAGATATCAAAACTACTGACAGGAATCCTGTTGAGCAGAAGATAAACCCAAAATGCACCATATCCCTGGTTACTGGTCGTCCTTCCACAGACTAGACTTCAAGATGACCTAATAGGATCAAAGACTGCTCCAGAACAAATCTCTGTCTTAAGTTAATAACATTTTAGCTGCATCAGCAGTTCCTGCAACCAAGTTACTCTGTGTTTCTCTCTCTTCCTCATCTCTTCACCTATCTGACTTTCAGCATTTGACTTAAGAAATGAATCTAAATTAGTTTAGTAGTTTGTTCATAGTTTGTACAGCAGCCCAAAGCATTCACTTGCGCTCATTTACTCAACTAAAAATAATGAAAAATATGGCATTTTTGAATAGGTATATGCAAAGTATTTGACACTGTCCCACACAACATCCTTGTATCCAAATTGGAGAGACACGGATTTGATGGATGGTCCACTCAGTGTCTGAGGAATTGGCTAGACAGTCGCGCTCAAAGAATTTCAGTCAATGGCTCAATTTCCAGGTGGAGATCAGTGACGAGTGGTGTTCTGCAGGGGTTGGTACTGGGACCGGCATTATTTAACATCTTCTTTGGCGACATGGACAGTGGGATTGAGTGCATTCTTAGCAAGTTTGCAGACAGCACCAAGATGAGTACTACAGTTGACACGCTGGAGGGAAGGAATGCCATCCAGAGGGATCCTGACAGGCTCAAGAGATAGGCCTGTGCAAAAAACATGTGGTTCATCAAGGCCAAGTGCAAAGTCGTGCACCTGGGTTGGGACGATCCCAGGCATGAGTACAGACTGGGAGAAGAACTCATTGAGAGCAGCCCTGCAGAGAAGGACTTGGGAGTTCTGGTGTTCCAGCTCAACATGAGCTGGCAGCATGCGCTTGCAGCCCAGAAAGCCAGCCATATCCTGGGCTGCATCAAAAGTGTAGCTAGCATGTTTAAGGAGGTGTTTCTTCCTCTCTGTTCTGCTCTTGTAAGACCCCACCTGAAGTACTGTGTTTAGTTCTGGGGTCCCACAGCATAAGAAAGGCATAGACCTGTTTGAGTGGGTCCAGAGGAGGGCCACAAGGATGACCAGAGGGCTAGAGCACCTCTCCTATGAGGAAATGCTGAGAAAGTTGAGGCTATTTAGCCTAAAGAAGAGAAGGCTCTGGGGAAACAGAGAGAATTGGCCTTCCAATATTCAAAGGGGAGCTACAAGAAAGATGGTGAGAGACTCTTTATCAGGGAGTGTAGTGACAGGACAAGATGTAACAGTTTTAAACTGAAAAAGAGTAGGTTTAGTTTAGATATAAGGAAGAAATTTTTCACCATGAGGGTGGTTAGCCATGTGAACAGGTTGCCCAGAGAAGTTGTGCATGCCCCATCCCTGGAAGTGTTCAAGGCCAGGTTGGACGGGCTTTGGGCAACCTGGTCTAGCTGAAGGTGTCCCTGCCCGTAGTAGGGGGTAGAGAACTAGATGATCCTTAAGGTCCTTTCCAACCCAGACCATTCTATGATTCTATGATTCTATGAAAATAAAAACTTTAATTCATAGGTGTGCCTTTTAGACAATAAAGCCCATTGAAGAGAAGAATCCTAGAACTTACTGCTACCATAAGTAGATAAGAGTTCTGATTAAAAACCTTTATAATACCCTATATAAAACTACCAAAGAAGGATGTTTCATAATACTCACCTCTTCTAGTCTAAAAGACCTAGCTCTCTTATTCATGCTGTAGAATCATTCCTACAGGTTTCCCCCCTACAGTCACTCTGATGCAATGCATACACAACTCCCTTTTTTAATGTTCCCTCAGTTGTACCACTTAACTGGTTTTTACAATCATGTCCTCTTATCCTAGCTGGGTTTGTTAATTCAACATAGCTCTCTGGCCCCGGGCTCCTCAGACCTTAAGGGCAGGTGCACTACTACGCACCACCTAAACGATCTTGTTCATCAACTTCTTTCACTGGTGATCTTATTCTGAGTAGGATTTAGCTTTCTCCTGAAGCAGTATTTCTACAGTTAAACAGTACTTCTTTGGGCAGACCACAAACCTTTAGTCATTTGCATTACTAATGCTTAAAGGCCCCATTCGGCTCAAGGATCTGTTGAGAGGAACAAAGAATTCATATAACATAGTAAACAGTCTGTCTCATGTAAATTATGCTATAAACAGAAAAATTTTCCAGAGGGATGTTATTATTATTTATATTCATTTTCAGGTGAAGTGAGGGCTCTAGATCCAGCCAGTTATGGCCAGATGTTTTTTTGCAGTTGTCTAGCATGATATTTCACAGGCTTATGCTGAGTATGATAATTTGTACTTGAGTGAACTATATCATAAAGAAATACATGCACACTTTATAAGAAGGCATAAAAATATCATATTAAGTATTGCTGTTTCCATTAGTCCCTGGAAAAACTGATATAGAGAAGGGCACATCGACAGTATTGAGCAGAGTACCCCCTCTCCTATGGTTTTCAAATGAACTTGTGTTGTGGTCATTTGCTTGTCCACAGCAAGTCTCATGGTTTTGGTAGTTCAAGTCATTCTATAAGGAAGCTGTAGAAATAAATTTTTCAGGGATCACCTATAGACTCAAGAGACTGCTCTTTACCTTAACTTAATGTAAATGTACCACGGACCCCAAAACTTCTAAGGAAAAGTTGGAAATTGGAACTTCTGAGCAGAAATTGGGCATGGTTAGTGGAAAGTTGAAGCTGCTATTTGTAGGGCCCATTGCTTAGAAAGAAAAAAAAAAAAAAAAGAAGAAGAAAAAAGAAAAAAATAGTTTACTCCCAGATGGAATGCAAAAAATACTGAAACATTCCAGATTTAAAACAGCATTAACAAGCAACATTAATGGTTAATGAAAATTCAATTTGTTCTACATTTCAGAGCTTCAAGTACAGTTCAGCTTATGTATGCTAACAAAGACTTGACCCACTAAATTTTTATATATGCTTGGATGAAATCGGAATAAATATTTAAGATTTTCAGTTCCTAATATTATCGAAAAGTTAAGGGAATCTTCCTATTTTATCATGCTCCATTTTCCATTGATCCAAATGCAGTTATGTTAATTTGCAAAGTATCCTACTACTACATAATGTTATATAAAATATAACTTTCTATAATTGATAGAAAGTACTCAGGCAGAAATATCTATTACGGTTCCTAAAGCACAGCATGTGAAGTTTCAGATGTTTATAAGTGAATAAATTTGCTCAAAGATTTCTGTGAACATCTGAACATATTAGTGATTTATTGTGCCCTTGGAAGGACAAAACTGTAATTTGATTGAAACTGTGTCTTTTTCTTTAAAGAAAGAAAATTATCATGGAGCAGAATATTAATCATGTTTTACTCAACAATTGTTAGTTTCATTGGTATTTTGCCTATCAACAATCTTTGAGCCTTCAGAGGGATGACAAATTATATACCATTGATTCTGGTTGTTACCATTTGTAACTGACACGTTGCGAAAGTAGAATTAATCATTTGATTGATTGAGATTTGTTTTAACAATAGAATTTCAAACTGAGTTGTCTCTGTTTTCCATGGAATTATTTTGTTTTACTTTATAAACAGTTTTTCATGCCAGTAGGGGTCATTTACAATTTAACATTGACTCTCCTCAACCTCTACTTTCATCTATATTTCATTCTCTTTTTCTACCTACTCTTTCTTTTCTTTGTTTTCTTAATTGTATGAAACTGAAACTAAACGTAATATCAGTGTGGAATACAGTGATACATCCATAAAAAATGGAGACCTTCTCACAAATGTTTTTACTTCCCTGAGGCTCAGTTGAGGATTCTGTCTTTCAGTGGCTGATGTGTGTGGTGGTTTTACCCAGCTAAACAGCCGACCACCACAACGGCTTGCTCACTCCCCCTCCTCAAATGAACAGGGGGAGAAAATATGATGGACAAGGGCTCAAGGGTTGAGATAAGGACAAGCAGGTGACTCACTAATTATCGTTACGGGCAAAACAGACTCAACATAGGGAGATTAATATAATTTATTACTATAACTAGCAAACTAGAGCAGTGAGAAACTACAAGCAAACTAAAAACACCTTCCCCCCATCCACCCTCTTCCACCTCCTCCCTCCCGAGCGGCGCAGGGGAATGGGGAATGGGGGCTGCGGTCAGTCCATATGGCTTCATCTCTGCCGCTCCTTCATGGTCGCTCTCTGTTCCCCTGCTCCAGTGTGGGGTCCCTCCCACAGGATGCCGTCCTTCCTGAGCAGGTCCTGCGTGGGCTTCCCACAGGCTGCAGCTCTTCAAGAGCTGCTCCAATATGGGTCCGTACCACGGGGTCCATCCTTCAGGAGCAAACTGCTCCAGCATGGGTCCCCCACGGGTGGCAGCTCCCACCGGATCACCTGCTCCTGCGTGGGCTCCTCTCCACGGGCTACAGGTCTGGCTCGGAGCCTGCTCCTGTGGGGGCTCTCCATGGGCTGCAGACTCCTTCAGGCCACATCCACCTGCTCCACCGTGGGCTCCTCCACGGGCTACAACATGGAGATCTGCTCCGTGTGGTACACCATGGGCTGCAGGGGGACAGCCTGCTCCACCATGGTCCTCACCACGGGCCGCAGGGGAACTTCTGCTCCGGCGCCTGGAGCACCTCCTGCCCTCCTTCTTCACTGACCTTGGTGTCTGCAGAGCTGTTCCTCACTCCTCTCTCTCCCAGCTGCTCTTGAGCAGCAGTTTTTTCCCTTTCTTCAATATGCTCTCACAGAGGCGCAAACAACATCGCTCATTGGTTCAGGTCTGCCCAGCGGTAGGTCCCCCACCATGGAGCTGGCTGGAACTGACTCTTATCTGACATGGGGCAGCTTCTGGAATCTTCTCACAGAAGCCACCCCTGTGGCCCCCCAGCTACCAAACCTTTACCACGTAAACCCAATACAATGTGTTAACTCTTTTCAGTAGCTATTCCACAGTTATACCACATCAAGCCTTTCCCAAGGAAAATAGAGAACCTTGTCCTTACTTTGTCCAATAAATAACAGAGTAATTGATTTTTCTTTTGAATAGGTTTTCTCTCTCATGACCTAATCTTCTGATTAAAATCATTTTTATGAAGACGTGTAGCTACAGATTCAGTAGTAATAAATTTTGTGTGGGGATTCACGTAGCCAGACTACTCCAGAAGTCAGAGTAGAAGAACAAAAGAGACTGGAAGCTTCAGACATTGCATTGTCTCCACCCTGAGAATCCTGCAGATGTCTAAAAATCCTGTTTCAAAGCACATTCAAATAGAGATGAAATACACCTGCTTTATTCAAAACATGACTGAGGCACAAATTTCAGAGGCAAGGGAGTGTAATAATTCGGCTGAAGCACCTGTCCTGATTCCAGTATCAGTGGAGGTGCCAGGAGGAGACAAGTCTCTTGAGATTCTCTCAAACAGATAATCTTCCCGTTTCAGATCTGCTTCCACAGTATTGGCCTACGACAGGACACTAGGTTGGCTTCCCCCTTAAGGTTTGTCTAGTGCTCTGCATAGGCATGGGATATGTATGTATGGCATCTGTGACATAAGAATGATGGGCAATTCCTTAAGAAAGCTTCAGAATTAGAAATAGGCAGACCTTCCACTGATTTATTATTCTGGTAGATTTGCATAAACTGAGATTTTTCTAGGGCTACTAGTTATTTCATAGTAACTGAACTTCCCTTTCCAACAAATCAGAATACTATACAGCAGCTAACAAGTTATGAACCTTCTACCTTTTAAAAAACAAACAAAAGAAATGCGAGGCATATTCTGAAAGATGAGATTCAGCTCCCAGTTTGGCCTCCTATCTGATTATCATTCAGCTGCTGTGGTTGAGAATAAGAACTTGAGGTTTTATTCTAAACAGGTTAAGAACAAGGAGATTACTGAGTATATTTAAAAATCAGCTGATATCTTATGCCAGAGTTTACACAGTAGACTTCAGTAATACAGCACAGGAGAGCAGGATTTGGAAAAGACCTTTGAGACTCGGCCTAGGGCCTCTGAAAATGGGCTAGGGCATGAATCTGAAGTGTAAATTGGACTGGGGGGCAGGGAGGGACTTAGTTTGATCAAACATAAGCAACAGAGAAATTTAAATTCTTTGTATCTGTATATGGTATTTTGGATACAAATCAAAGCTTGTTTTTTAAGAGGTAGTATTACCATTTGGATTTATATACCTTTTAATGGTTTTATTTAAGTCGATACTGTTGATTCAGCACAGATATCACTTCCATACTGGGAATTCAGTATAAGTATGTAGTTTGGTGTGTAGAAAATGCAGAGTAAAATTGAAGATCTAAAATCAAAATGATGAGAACCTCATTGTTCTAATAATACAGAACCATAAATAAATCATAAAGTCTTCTGTGTATTATGTGACTTTGGAAATGGATAGCAGGTGTGTAAACAGAATGGGATTTAATATGGAAATATAGAATAGAACTACAGAATAATTCAGATTGGAAAGGGCGGCTGGTGGTTACCTGGTCCAGTTCCTTGCTTAGAGGAGGGCCTGCTTCAAAGTCACATTAAATTACTTAGAACATTGCTCTACTACTGTTTGATGTCTTCAAAGATGAAGATTCCACAATTTCTTCCAGTATTTGATCGACCTGGTTATGATTTTTTCCCCAGTATCTAACTGGAATTTCCCTTGCTGCAGCTTTTAGCTGTTTTCTCTTGCCCTTTTTGCTGCTCACCTTCAAGAAGAGTCTGACTCCATTTTCTCTGTAACTACTCATTGGGTGGTTGAAGACAACAATTAGATCACTCTTCAGCCTCCTGCACAATGAAAAGACTCAGCTCTCAACCTCTCCTTGGTGGCCCTTGACTGTACTGACTCTAGTATGTCCATGTCTCTCTTGTACTGGGGAGCCTGATACTGGACACAGCACTCTTGACGGGCTCTCACAAGTGCTAAATAGAGGGGAATAATCATTTACTCTAGCTTTTTGCTATATTTTTTGCTGGCGTGGTGCAGAATACAATTAACCTTCAATGCTGTAGGGGCAAACATAAAAATATGCTGACCCAATTTTAAAGTCTAACTACAATAGCAGAAATATCACTTTTACTCACACAACTTTTTCCATAATGTAGTAATCTTCATATTTTGCTAAGACCTTAGAGAAAACAATTAGTTTTTTCTAAATCTAGATAGTCTCAAAGACACATTATATGATTAGGGTGCTGATCAGAAATGGTTAGGTGCTGGAAATTAATTTCCAAGAAGGATGTTTTGTATTCTAACATATTTAATTAAGCTTCATTAGCTACTTATTTTTTCAAGTTATTATGAGTCATGTCTGGTTGGGCACAAATTCATTAAGAAGAAAGAAGTAGCCAACAAAATTCGAATATGCAAGGGGGGAAAATCACATCTAGAGAGAACTGAGTTATGATTATTCCCACCCCAGCTTGCAGGGACACTGGAAATGTCGAATTAGTGACAGAGGTTTCCTCACAGGATGTAATCACAACAGCTATGGGTTGTCACCTAACAGAGACAGAAGGCAGGGTGAATGACTCATCCACTATCAGTGGACCTATAAAGTGGAAAATGTTGTCACTCATTCAATGAGTTCTAAAAAGTAATGAAATGACAACAACCGAGAAGGAAAAAAAAAAAAAAAAAAAGGTAAGAATTATGAGTACTTTGTTGCCAAGAAAGACTGTTTCAAGATTGTTTCTTGTCTTTACTAGATTAATAAAACGTGTGAAAACCATGCTTTAGACCTTTAGCATTGAAAGATCCACTCCTGAATAACAGAAACAATTTCCTATAGTTGTAAGACATGTATTCCAATATTATAAAGAATGTTGTGGTTTTTTTTAAGCATGGAACTTTTTGCTTGAACTTCAGAATTAGTTGATAATGAATACTAATCTTTATCCCTTCCCATAGAAACCAGTACCCTTTTATATGTGGAATAATAAAAAACCAGTATAGTTATCTTAGAAAATGTGTTGGGCATTTTAGAGAAAACTGCCATTTCTATACAGAAATGCTTTTAGAGGGAAAAAAAATCAGGTCTAGCAGATGGAGGCACTGCTTTGCAAAATTCTTATAATAAATCAAAAACCTTGGAGCTGTGCAAACCCTTTGGCAACACAGGGTTTCTGTATTTCCTTCATGAGCTTTTAGATGCAGTCAGTGTTACCAGAGAAGTTGACAAAGATGCATCATGCACAGTTAACCTTGTAGGTATGATTGGAATGAACTCTGCTTAGCACTTTGTTGTAGCTCCATCACCTCCAGAGAATTACAGGGAGCTAAGACTTTTTCTTTTATAGCAATATAAGAAATATCTGATTATTTTATGACACTGCTAAGTGATATGCACATCATTTTAAAACTGTGTGTCATTTTCTATCCTTTGTGGTGCTTTGAGATTCAAGGACAAAAAGAAAACTGGTTTGCTGCCAAAAACTGAACAGCTTAAGAAACTTTCTGAGACAGGCACCTATAAAATTCCCATGGCAATAAATGGGGCTCCTTTCTAGACTTACCACTTTTTTTGTTGATAAACAAAGCTAACCTCTGCTACCCCCACAACATGTCATCATGTCATGCCGCTAACACTTTCCATTTTATGCCCTAGGGTAGAAAGAATTGGTTATAAAACAGTAAGAGTTCTGAAGTATTTTCAAACAATGTGTTTAATTAGTTCCAAAGAGTATCCTTCCCATGTAGCTTTGACTTTACTACCCATAAAAAGACCTTCTACCTGATCATGTAGTTTATGCTTGTAGCTTGATGGAAATACAGAGATGTATTATTTAAGGTAATGCTCCTCTTTATCTCTACACTGTGAGATGCAGATGAAGCAGACTCGTAAGTCTTCTTACAAAAAATCTCTGATGAAATGGTTTCAGAGATCAGGCACATGATATGCATCCTCCAGAACAAGCAGTCCAGCATAGTGATGCAAAACATTGTGATGATAGCTTAGGAATTAGAACTGGGTTTGTAAGTATGCCTGATTTCCACTCCCAGTTCCCTGCTCTAATGTCTTGAAGAAGTCATGGCTGTTTTCATTATCAAGGCTGTATGGTAACTTTGCATACTAAATTAGACACAGTACACTTTTGAAGGATCTGAGTACCAGAACTGACATCATTTTGAGGTCTGAAAGCTTTATGTTTCTGAAAAACTGATTGCCAAACAACATTGTATTGATTAGAAGTCTATTTTTGGCACACCAGTTTTGAAATGTTGTGTTCAGTTTGTAAATAGGATGAAATGTTACAAGCACACTCCTACAATTCATATGCTTATATTCAAGATACTGAGTGTGCGCATTCTTAAAAGAACTATTGTATTTCCTTCCATGGGTGGAGGTCACATTTGGTGGATTAATTTTTGTGTATACTTTGCAAGTTGCTTTGCAATAAAAGTTTCTATATAAATGTAAATTGCTCTATTGTTGTTATTATCATTATCTCCATAGGCATCTGTGGAGCAATAAAGAGAAAATGGGATAAATACATCTATCTTCTAGACTTTGTAAAACTATCTTTTTCAGAACAAAAACATGCAGGTAGAGACCACTTGTGTGGACCAAAGTAGTGTCAGAAGAGCAAATGAGAGGACTCATCAATCACACGCTGTCAACATCATATACCTTTTTGTGAACGCATGTCCCATTCAGTCTGCCAGTTTAGATAGAACAGGTAGAAATGAAGGGTTAACTATGTTCTGAGATATCACTTGAAAGGTACTATTTCAACCACAAACTTATTTATATGAATGTTTGTCATGTAAAACACACAACAGCAAAATGTTAATTTTGTAGTGAAAATTGTTGGGTAGTAACAATCATGAATGCAGCAAGTAAAAAATATGACAGTTACTCCCCAAAAGAGTAAATAGTAAATTTTATACTAATTCCAAGTGTAACCAAGTTTATTTGATTATGATGTTGATAATCTGGTACTTTTTATACTTTGAGTTGTTTTCTGATGTAGAAACGACACCTCAGAGTCCACTAGCTTAAGAAATAGACTAATTTTACTCCATTTTGCCTCTGTACTCTAAGTCTGATATTTAATTTAATGTAGATACTGTTTTAATTAACTTTCCCATAAATATTAAAACTATGATTTAAGTGCTTTTAAAATCTCTTTAAAGATGCAATGATTTTTTAAGCTTGTCAAGCCCTTGAAGAATTGACCGCAAAAACATGAAAGGCTCCCTTTAATTGTATGTTTTCAACTTCCATGAGGAATTTCAGGTTTTTTTTTCTTTTTTTTTTCTATTTATTTTTTACCCTGCTATTTACTCGGCAAATGCTTTTATTCTCAAAAACTTTTTTCTTGAAAGCTGCAGCATCCATTTAGACAGCAGGACATTTACTTGGACTTCTACTTCCTGCAGTGCAACTACACTTGATGTTCATCCTTGTCCTGAGTGATGTTTTAGTCAGTCAGAGCAGAGTCTATCAACATGATAAGCAGTAAAACCTATAGAAAAGATTATGTCACAAAGAACATGGGATTTCTGAGTTATCTTGTCAGCTCTGGTAGTGAACTGGCATTGGGACAATTCATTTCACTTTTTGCTTTGTCAACTGTGGATAAGTTTGTAGTCAAGATCAAGCATGCCACAGTTACTGACCTGATACATCTACACTCTTCCTTATTTGTTTGAGTATACTCCCTTGTGTCTGAGGGCTTATATAACATTCAATTTCTTATGGCTCTACTGGGCTAGGATAAGCTGTCCATTGATCCACTTTTTTGCCAGCTGATTCTCTGGACTTCTCTAATTGTGGTCTTCACTGTAAGATTTTATATTCAGGGGAAACAGNTATATTCAGGAGAAACAGAGTAGCCGGACAGCTTCATAAGTGAAAGCATAATGTAAGAATAAGATTTGTGAGCAAAGAAAGATCTACATGCATGTCAACATTACCTAAAATCTTCTTAGATGTTTCTGGTTGTTCTAAGTTGTTTTTGGAGACCTAAGCAGCCTTCCAGCTTCAGTTACTCCTGGGCTCTGGGGTCTGTGAGTCAGTCTGGTTCCATGCTTAAATGATTGTGCAATTTACAGCCAGTCTAGCTGTAGGATTTCTCTTGAACCTCTAACAAGATAGTCCAGTGAATTCAGCAGAGGATCAGAGACAGAACATATAAATAAATAGGTTTTGATTAGTCTTAGAGTTGTGGAAGATGGCTATTTATCTCAAGCCATTAATTTGCCTTCGTCTTTACTTCCTAATAACCTTCTTGACATTTTAATCAAACAAAGAGCAACCTAGTGATTAGGCTGTGC
>VXAL01018174.1:478735-496186 GCA_013399475.1 Chauna torquata | reverse complement strand
TAATAATAATAATAATCTTTAATTAAATCAAATTGCTTAGATATGAAATATTACACTAGCTGTACAACTGCAAAATACAACTCCAACAATCCGTTTTCAAGTCAACTAATAGTTGTGGTACACAAAATTTTGTTAAATTGAAGACAAGCCCAAGACCTTCAGGGTGAGAACTATAGTACAAGGAAAATAAGCATTCCTTTCAACCAAACATCTTTTGTAAGGTGTTCTTACAAAAATTCTTACCAGCCATAGGGGAAGTTTAATTTCACGTACTGTATTGCATTACTGAATATGAATGTGTAATTTCTTCTAAGATAAAGATACATCCATTTAACCATGAAAGTGAGAAACACTTGTGGTAGCGGTTCTCAAACTTTTTGTTAGACAATTGTATCCTGTTCAGACTCAGGACTGTTCCTCCATCCATAACCTCCCAATTGCAGTTCGAAGTATACACTGCTGGAAATGGAAAATAATTAGACTCCACACATAAACTGCATCTCAACCTTAATTATTAAGAAAAGTAGGGTGCTACAGAGAACATCCCATGAGGCAGCTGACAGCTGAGAACTGGTTTTAAAATTCTGAAGCATGAATGCAGTACATGAAGAGGTGGGAGATCAACCACTTGCTTAAAAAGATGTCTAACGTCAGTATTATTAATAAAAAATGTATGCATCTATTTTTGTAGAGAAAGTTTGAGGGGGGAAAATTGGTCTTACAGGTGATCTCATTTCACACATTTATTTCTCTCTCTTTTGTTTATTTGTTTATGTTAGGAGTCGGTATGGTCTTTGACTCCTCAATTAACATCCATGGGAATACGGCTGGAGAGAAAGATTTATGAAGACTGAGATACAAAGGGATAGAAGGTGAAGCAACAATGTCAGTCACATCCAGCAAGTAAGTACTGTTGCTCATTGACATGATTTTGCAGAAACATACTTCCATGGGATTTCCTTCCTCTAAGGGCAAATGTTCTTGCTTTGCGTATCAGGAGCTGGATTATCGCCAGGCACCACAGTAGTGATCTCTGAACTGATTAGCACTAAAAATTTAAGTGAGGTCCGTAACAGCAGTATGGTTACACTTAAAGTAAAAAGAACAAGCAGAAACTATAACTAGTACCTTCTTCAACAGACTTTTAAACTATTTTTTTAAGTCCTTTAAATGATTTAAAACCAAGTTGGTTATGAGGAAATAAATACAAAACATTACATAACTAATACCTCAAATAGCCTATTAGATGACTCCTGGAATTTATCGTCATCTTTTTAGACATTTCAGTTCCCACTGTAAGAGATACCAACTTATCAAGGATTTGAGCCTTGGCAGAATGCAATTTAACAGTATTTGTTTTCAAATGCCTCTCCATACACCCTCTGACAAAAAGTTCAAATCTGCACTGAGGATTTTCTTGTTCCCTTATTGATGGTACGGCACAAAAACTCTAAACTATGTGGCACTTTATACTCGCTTTCTTGCACTCTATTTTATTTTCAACCTTAACTGTCAATGTTATGTAGCTCATAATCAGCCATACATCTCTCGTGTTATTATTATTAACTCCATGCTATTTGTAGTCTTTTCACCAAATATCCTCATGGTACCGTCATAATTTTGTTTGATTAACTGTCTTGATTACACAGGAATTTCTCATGGTCAAGAGAAATGTTTTCAAGCATAATTTAGTCTCTCCTGCACACACTCTGCTCCACTAATCTACCTGTTTCAACACTTTTAACCTATGGTATCATTCTTTGACGAACTCTTTGCCATTTTACTTTCCATATTGCATTAATCTGTCTATCACTGCCTCCTATATCATCAATGCATACTATTCTCTCACATGTGCCTTCTGCATATAAAATTTATGTGCACACAAACATTCTGCATAACAATCTGTGACTAGGTAAGCTCTCCTTTCCTACGATCACTCTTGGCAAAATGTCCCTACTCAGCTTTCTTGAAAGATACCACAAAAATAACAACCTCTTTCATCATCATGCACCTTCATTTAAAAAAAAAAAATCTCTCTCTCTTCCTCATTTAGTATCCACATATGTACTACTGTGAGACCTTCTAAAGTTTTTACTAATTTGATCATTCTCATTAAATTGCTGCTCCATTTTATATACTAGCCAAAAAAACCTATTTATCTCCATCTGTAAATAACTTCTGAAAACACAAGACAACTGTTAAGCCCTGAGAATTACCTAAGTGACAAGACTTGATCTACTGTAGTTAAACCTACTGCAAAAGGAGAGAAAGGTATCAAGAATGAATACTTGCCTAAACGTGCAGAGTCTTTTCCTCTGTATTCTCTGAGTTGTTCTTCCTCCTTTGACTATAATGAGACTTCCCTGGGTATGTGTGACAACCTCCACAAATTTAGAAGGAAACCAAACAGAACGACTCTCTTTTCAGAAAATCAACCATAACGCAATATGAATAACTTACCAATCTTGATCTATTAAAAATAAACAAATAAATAAACTAACAACAGAACTAGACAATTCAGGACTAGAATCTGTTGGCATGCCTCTCTGCAGCTAATGCTGCACTCAGTGGAACCCTGATGCAGGTCTCCACGAAAGCAGATCTCTACAATTAAAACAAAACAAAAACAAACAAACAAACAATCAAAAAAGAGACAAACAAAAAAACACCACAACCCCTCACCACCACCAAAACCCTAAAAGCAGAGCTTGTATCACTACTGGGGAGCAATGCCAGCAGCACAGCAGTCACTCAAGGGACAGCAGTACTGTCTGCTTGAAAAAGGACACCGCAAGCTGCTATGTAAGATAACAGGAATAATTTCTGATATACATTTGCAAGAAACAATGAGGACCTATGCTCTTTTTCCACCTTCCTCTACGCAATGAGGTAGGGCAAGAGGTAGAAAAAGGAGATATGTACCCCTTTTAAATAATGTGTTGCTTTTATTCCCTGGGGACATCAATGTGACTGAGAGCTCAAAAGAAAGTGACAATAGGCACTATTGCCAAACACGAATTTACATTATCTTCCAGCAAAAAAAAAAAAAAAAAAAGCAACAATAATTCCAATCATTGAAACAAAAACTATGCAGCCGTATGATAATATCTGTATACTATGGCAGAAATTGCAGTTGCATGAAAAATCCTGTTTGCCCACAACTTTGACTAGTTCACCTGCCCTCTGCCCACTGTTTTGATCAGAACAACTTACGTTCCACTACTTGGAATAGTTTTAAACAGCAGCCATTTTATACACTTTGCTTATAACAAGCTGAGTTTAAAAGTTCTCTTCCCAAATTATACAAGCCTAAGGCCCAGGACAAGCAATAGTTTCCTAACACATACGATCATGAACCGTCAAAAAGAAACAGTACTTCGTACTTACTTCCACCTCTGAGATCCAAACTTTGTCTCTAAATCTTCATGTTTATAGGCATAAAAACTTCTGTTAGAATTTGTGAAAGTTTGCTCCATTAAATTTTTTCCTCTCTTGTTAAAAATGGATTCTTAACAAATACGTAGTATCAGAGGTGGGACAGAAATAGTCCAAATGCAACCCATCCCAAACTTAAACTGACATCCAATGTTTTTTACGTTACATATATAATAAAAATTATGTATTTTTATATAATTAACACACTAAATAAAGCACTCATAAATATTGTTAGTTTTCTGAAAGAGACAACAGCATCGAAAAAACCCTTACAGTTCCACAACTGTGTCCTTCTAGCTTAAGCACAGCAATGCCCATAAAGAAGTATTTTCCAAGATGAGACCTTTCTCCCTGAAAGCTCTTTTTAGGAAGAGATAAAATCCTTTATTTGATTATATGCAATTTTATGCTCTTATGATATTTTAATACAAGGATAAAAGTAACAGTAATTATGATGATGACAGATTTTTAAAACCAAAATGAAAATGGTAAATTCAGTGTTAATGAAAAATATAAACCAGCAGAACAGAAATTAATTATGTTCGCGCAGCACTGGTAGTGCAAGCAAAGATGCAGAAGAACCACTAGAAGGTTTATACCAGTACATCAGAACCTCACTGCAGAAAGCAGATGGTGCAACTCAAGTCCAGAGACCACTCAGCACTTTACAGATAATGACATCCTTCACTAAGTAGTGACCCAGCTCTGGGCCACAAGCCAATTAACATCCAGTGACCAACTTAAATGAGGGGGTTGGCCATTAAAGACTAACTTATCAGCATTAGATTACATAACTCCTCTTTTCCCTTCTGCAGTATATCTATCCCCTGGACCTTTCCAAACAGTGCTCTCGCCACCAATATTCCCACATTCCTGCCTTCTCACCCAGTGCATGAATGCACCCAGCTCACTATATTCACATTCCTTCCCTTTGCAATTCAGCTACCTACACTCAAATGCTCTTCTCTCCCCGTCATTAAAATATCTCCAAACGCCTTGTCTTCCCTCTTCTTTGGCCTTCATGTGGTTGGCCCAACTGGACACAGAGCTAGCAAGCATCTCCCAGCTGGGTAGCTGGTAAATCAGAGCACAAGCGTCTGACTGGCCAGCAACCCAGCAGTACAGATGCATCTTAGCGCTTCCACATTGCACATTTCGAATGACTGGCTGCCTGGTTAGATGTGCATCTTCCCAAGAGACAGTTGCCAAGTCATGAAATATACAAATTTTTGAATCCGCAAACCATAGCAAATTGTGAGCCAAAAAAGCTTTGACGAAAGAGATACAGCCCTGAGAGTCACTTCCACCTGGTGGCCTTCTACAGCAGAATTCTGTACAATGCACCCTTTAAAGTTTCATCCAGTAAGGCAATCAGATCAACAACCCTGCACATTTGTGCTGTTGCTATCTGTTATATGGTATGTGAACAATCATATTTATGTTGTGTCTCCTTCACTATAACTTCCCATCATTACTTCCACAATATAAAGAAGGTTTTAATCATATTTATTCTGATGTTGCAAGTGCTGTAAGTTGGCAATACTATGCATCACACTATACCAGTGAAATTATAATAAAATGACTAAATTCTATGATATATTTCTGAAAACAAGAAATAATGGTAAAAAGTACCTTTGCACCAATAATAAAATTAAAGTTTGGATATACATCTCCATACTGAATATATAAAATTAGTTTTAAGTTGATTTTAAAAGCTAAAAGTGGATTTTCTATTTCTTTGCATCAGCTGGATCTCTATTAGGTGTCAACAGTTTTTTGTTTTCCAGACTTAGCTATATCACCAAGCAGGACAAAACTCCAACATGCTTAAATTCATTTAATCATATAAAAAACAAATCCTGTTGTTTTCATAAACTCCTAAAACAACAACAAAGAAACAAACACCACCACCCCCCACTTGAGTCTGCAACTTTTGCTTGCTTGCAAAGGCCTCCTAAGGACAACTAAAGAAATGAACACCCTGTTCAAACCTATTGCAGTATCTTACGTTTTGAGTATATCTTTACTGACTTCACTTCTTCAAGTTCTTTCCTTGCTAGAGCAGGCACACTTCGTGTTAATACACATGGTCCAGACCTTACACATCTGACCTTTAAAAGCACAAGTGCTGGACTGACACAGAATGCAACCAGTATCAGCCCAGCTCTGAACAGGGATAAGAGTCTCCCTAAGCAGGTCTCAAGAGAATTCCACATGGGCAGAAGTCCACAAAAACAGCTCTTATGGCAGACCTATATAAGCACCAAGTCACCATAAAACTAACAGAATATTCTGGCTTTCTACTGGGCACATAAATATATGGAGAATCATCACCTTAAACTGCATTGCACACAAATATCCATACAGAAATATATCAGTACATTTTGGGAAGCTAGGTGTTTGTGTACGCTTATATGCAAAACAGCAAATTATTTTAAAGTCACCTTTCTCTTTGATATTACTTCAGAAGCACTTTCTTCAACAGCTGGACTAACTTTGTTTAAAATACAGTTAAACTGCTTACGAGGAGAATGTACTACTACAGAAAAATAGGATTTGTGTACTGGTAAGGTAAAATTCTAAATAGAAAAAAAATCTTGTATTCATCTATGACAAAAAACACCTTTCTAGAAATGAAATTGTATTTCAGTAATAACAGCATATTGACTATAAGACACTAATGAAACATTACTGAATGTGATGAAGTCATTGCCACTGAGTATCGTATTTTGATTTTCTAATCTTTTATACTTTTACTACAATTCTATATGCATTGATTAAGATAGCTTTCTAATAAATAACTTCATGTTATACTCAGAGAAGCACATGGTGTTCAACAGGATAACAAGTTCAGCTAAGTTTGAAGGAAAAAGCGCTTTGAAGCATTTGAACAAAAATGCTTACTAAAGGTATCTCAATGTGTATGGTAGTTAGGGCCCTGTATATTCTTCAAATCCAATTAAACACAACAATAATTTACTGCAGTGGCCAGCCTTTGCACATAATTCTGCCCAGAAACAAATTTTTACTAAAATAAAAACTGTATTTCTATACCTTACAGTTACAAAAATGACCTTGGAAGAACAAGGAAAATGCACACAATGCTGCAATGCCTGACTGGGTCTGCAGAGTACCTGAAAGCACATTTTTCAGATGTGTGAAATACCTTTTAGATATTGGTCTAGATCCTGTGAATTCTGCATGTCCACAGCTGCAGAATTCTTTTTCCAGGTACCACGGAATCTATTACCATTTTGCTGTAAAATTCAGTATTTTATGGTTGCTAGGCACCTGACATTTAGTGCTTTGTCCTCTTGCCCTTTTACCTGCATACACCTTTTCTTTCCTTCAATTTTCTTTACAATTAGGAATTCATTTGATTACAGTAAATATTCCATGTGCAGTCAATGGGTACAGACATCAAGGGGTCAAGGAATAGAAGATGAATTCCGGCTTGTAGTCAAAGACTGAGAAGCCAATGATTGGGAGAGAAGGAAAGATAGAAAAGACCCATGAGCTACGCAGCCAGGGTAAGCAGTATCACAGCTGATTCCCCCTCAGCCCACAAACAAAGGAATTTCTGAATTGGCCCATGTGGGTAGCACCATGGAAGCTGAGATAGTGGGAAAAGGATGCCCAGAAAGCACACCCAAAAACTCCTCAGAAATAACCACTATTGAGTATAATCAATTACCATGTTAAGCAATGAGTCAGAACTATGTGTACGTGTATGCAAAAAATAAATAAACCTCACAGTGACACAACAGATTAATACTGCCATGGAATTTATTACCACTTACCACAGGGAGTGTAAGGCTCTATTATAAAGAAGATACTCTAGAGACAAAGATATGGTTGCATATTCATACTTAAATGAGGTCAATCCTGATCTTTTCAGGTATTTACTGTGCAACTGTAGCATTATATGAACATAGACTGTTCATTTCATATGTAAATTTTCCCAGGTTTTCATAGATAGTATCAGGGAGAGAAAAGTATTCAAGAAACAGCTCTGCAGTCTCCAGTGTTTCAAAGCTCTGCTATCTTCCCCAAAATTACACAGGACATATGTGAATTCTGTAGCACGGAACTGTTTACCTGGCTGGGTTCTACAGCATTTAATCAGGGTCACCAGTATCCAGATACTCCTGAGCAAAATAATTGTGTAAGGGAAGCAATGTTCCTAAGTTTATTTCCACAAGCTTTCTTTTAATACAAATACACTTAGAGGAAAAAAAAAAAACATACACTTCTACTACACCTATCCTACATCATAATCATTGTTAACATGTACTAAGAACATGCTAAATTTACCCCCAGATTAAACTATTATCATTTAACTAAATTAAGTCCTTAGGATGTATCCCAGAAGAACAGTTACCCCAACACATTATGTCCCAATAATACACAATATTATCACACTACTACACAACACTCCTCAGAAGAACTTTAACAGAGCTACTTAAAGCTAGTCATATGATTTAGTGATTTACAGAGCTGAGAATCTCTACACATGGATTATCATGGAAGCACAGCAACCTTTGGACTGGGAGGCAGAGGCCAACTGGCAGACATCAGGGTACGTAGCAATCGAGAAATACATGTAGCCATAAGTTCGACCCACCTAAACTTCAGCGAACAAAGATAGGAACACTCTAACAAACATTGTGATAGAAAAGGTCTCGTTGAATCACAATGGTCGTGTTACTACACAGGATTTTTATACATTTGAGGAAGTTACGAATTGACAACTAACCCTGTAAATTATTCTGAAAGACTACTAATCTAAGCAGCTGCTCCTCCCACACCAATAAAAAAAGGAAAATAATACAAACACAGTTCACTGTTGCAGAGAAACATGCTCTACTGCATCATCCAACTGAACTCCACTCTGTCATAATAGTATGCAATCCCTCTTACAGCATAGCTGGCTTGCTACAATTTATCTAGAGTTAAAATAAATGCATGCACATTCAGTTTAAAGATACGAAAACAAAAAATAGAGAACTCAGTGTCACTACCTTGTTGCTGAAAATCTAATTCAGGTCTGCTTAGACTTGAACTCGTTGCTCCAAGGAGACTGTATTTTAGATCTGATACCTAGCTCACTAATCTAGTACCTCAGGCAAAGCCTAAGCTCACTATTCTGGGTACCATCTTGCTGTTTTATTATCCTTCCTTAAGATAAGCTTCTTTCTTTCAACCTTTCCAATATTTCTCTGCTTAGGTATCCCAAGTTTATCTATTCCCTACGGAATAAAGATTGTTCTTCCTCTCATCTATGCTGTATTTCCTGCTTCTCAGTACTGCAGAGGGCAAACAAGCTTATGAATAGTTTTATTTTCCTCATATATTCCTAATTTATATTCATTTTCAAATATTTAAGATATGACATAGAAGCATGAGAGACACAATCCCTGCATTAAAGAGCTTACAGTCTCACACTTCTCTGTGAGACAGGTAAACAAACATCAATATACTCACTTTATAAATATGAATAAAAAGATGGCAAATGATTTAACTAAGGTCGCAGAATAAATATGTATCAGACTGATAACCAGAAATGAGATCATGTGATGAGATCTCTGGCCTATACCCAATTCCCTATATATCTTGTAACAATGTGGACTGATACCGGAGTTACTCCAAGTAGTCCCATTTAAGCCGAAAGACACCACTTTGACACTCTAAACAAGCATTTTGAAACAAACCACAAACAATCCATTCTCATAATCTGTTGAATACTTAGTTTTCACTTTTCCAGTTCACAGAACACAACCCTAGCCTGCTTTATTTTTCAAACAGTGCTTCCTCAGATATTGATTAAAGAGGAATTCTAAAAGATGGTAAATATCAGTAGCTCCCTTTCATGGATGGTTTAAGTAAGGCTCAGGAAGAAGAAATTTGGCTAGCAGAACTGGAATCTACCATTATCAAACAAACAAACAAAAAAAGGTTTCACTATATTTGGATTTCACTCCCATTTGACATGTACTCCTAAAATAGTGGTCTGAACCTCCATGTACCTCTAATTCCTCACCTGTAAAACAGAACAAATTATACCTCTCTATTTCACTACTGGGGAAAGTGGGGAAGTGGCTGGGAAAGAGTATGAAAGCATCATCTATCGAGGTTTAACTGCAAATAAACAAGGTAATTAAAGCCTATTAGCTGTAAAAGAAAAAAAAGTCTGAAATTCTTTTTCTTAGCCCAGGCTTATTCCACTTTACTAGGAAAGAAACAATATCCTTCCATCCTTGTGCATTCTTGATCTTGCTGTAATATGCTTACCATTTATTCAAACCTAAGAAATTACCACAGCTATTAATAATTTAAAAGCATAAATTAATTTTTATATTGTTTCAACTGAAGATTAGAAAATGATTTTAACATATAAGCTTTCCACCAGTTATTAGAAGATTCAGTAGGTCTTGAAGTCACCAACAATTACTATACTGTTTCCAGAAACTTGCTTTCTGTAGGTTATTAGTTCTGACATCTGTGCAGATAAGCTTTCAAGTTAAGCAATCAGAATTCTGCATTCAAACTGAAGAAAAACACTCCCCCCTCTCCCAATAAACCAATATATTTCACCTTAGCAGCAGTGTTTTGGGTCATTATGTCTAACAAAATGCTTGCAGGAAAATATTCAGGAAGATAAAGTATGCTAACATTCATCTCACTAATTTTTCACTATATTTTTCAGCAGTGGAGTTTACCCTCTGCAGGAAAAGCTCAGAAACTCTGATAGAGGTCAAACTCATCTGCATAGTGACTAGTATCACCACATAACTCTAAGGAAGAGCAATTTTAAGGTAACTATGTTTCCTTTCACCTGCCGCTTGCCCTTTTGAGAAGAGGCCTAATGCAGATTTCGTATTATAAAAGTTCTACTATCTTTTGAGCAGATTCACAGCAACTCTGACAAGACAACATCCATCCAATTAAATAACTCCTATTGAAAGACGTTCTGAGATTTTAACAACCAACATATTTAATTCCCCTAAATAAAGCTTTAGAGCATGAACGGTAACTACTCTTGACTGTAAATATGTTGATTGTACTATTACAGTACAACTAAAACAAAATTCCCCCTCCAACTATGTAAAATATTCGCTTAAGACTTAAAGGCAAGGCCTCAGATGTCTGTCTGAAACATGCACTACAATTCTTATCTTGAGGGGGGGGAATAATTTAAAAAAGAAATCACAAAAATGTCATCCATGTATTTGTTTTCCGTCCTGTCAATGACTGCAAGATTTGTGACAAAATTAAGTGCAACAGATTTTTCAGGTGAAGTCTGTAGTGTTGCAATAAGAGTCTGTAGCTGTGTAAGATGAAAGCCTTCATTATAGTGTTATTCAGGCATAGACAGAACCTGTAAGGTCATCTGGTCCACTCCTCTGCTGGTTCCGGCTTGTTACCTATTGCACAGGTATTAGTGCCCTGACCAGGCTAGTTTTGAATGACCCATGGTGTGGGTTTCCCCCAGCTCTGCCTGTCATGCTATTCAGAAGTTGAATATGTATATGTTAAGTTTTTCATGCTGCTATCTGCTCTGAACTTTCTCCCTCAGCTTCATCTCAGCTTATACATTAACATAGCTCCTTTTCTTATTTAAAATTATCTCCCTTTTAAGTATTTTAGGCCCTTCAAAATCCTTGTAAGATCCAAGTCCCCTTTTCACCCAAAATGTTCATTTAGCTACACAAAATATATTTATTTCTCGAATCTTTTTTTTTTTAAATCAATTAGTCCTTTCAGCCTTCTAAATATTTTCTTGTTCTTCTCTAAGCTTCTGTCAAGTTGCTATACCTGTTGCAAAGGTACTACTGGAAGTATAACAGTACTTGAAATACAGTCACACAATCTCATACAAAAACCAGTCTCCTACTTTTTCGGCACCTCTGTGGATGCAGCCTAAACTCATTCTGGTTTTTGTTTGTTTGTTTGCTTTTTGGTGTTTTGTGTTTTTGGTTTGTTTGTTTTTTTTACAAAGTCTATATATCATATTGCAAACTGGGGCCTGTTCTTCCCATCAGAAGCATGCACAAATCCTTTTCATATGAAAGGGAGTTGGGTGCACACAACTGACAGGATTATCAGGCCCATGGTATCACTCCTATCCCTTTTTCAGCAATACTGCTTTCCAGGTTATTCCCACACAGTGAATACCTGTTTTGGATTACTGTCCCTCAAATGTTTTAGCTTGCATTTTCCAAACTAAATCTCATTTGTATTTTCCAAGAATGTATCTAATTTCCTTAGATAACTGTTTTTTTTTTCTGCCCTGACTTGTGTTTAACTCTTCCCACTTAATCATCTGCTAATGTCACTAGTGTACTATTTACTTTCTCATCAAGTTCATCCATACTAAATATGCCTAAAATGGCTAAACTTGTATTACTGCAGGCATATGCAAGCACTCATGTTACTCTTTTAGCACCTAAAACTGCTGTGACTCACCAAATATATTCTCTATACTTTGTTCTATTTTTGTTTATGGTCATTCACCCAATTTTTCATTGCGATGGTTATCCATACACATAAATAATTTGTTAATGAGAGATTTAGAGATGTATTTGTATTTCAGTAAAATATGTAAAATACTACTACAGCTACAACTTTCCCTTCATCCACTAGGGCCTTGAACCTGCAATAAAATCTGGCAAGCAAGCCAGTCCTGTACTTATCCAGACTCACTGATCTATGTGCAGATGCTGTTGCAGTATTGGATCCTAATTTTAAACACTGAGCAAGAATAACAAAAAAAAAAAACCCTTTTAAAGTAATTTTGCTTGGAAAATTCCAGGCTTTTTATTGCTGTTTTCCTAATACTTCTGCCATTATTTTACTAGGACCAGCAATTAGAATCCCATAAATTTATCTAGTTCTTCAGCTCATGTTTTTTTTTTTTTTAAGCTTTTTTTTCTTTTTTTTATAGTAAGAAATCAGTACTATTATTCGATTTCTCAGTGGCATCATGAAGATCAAATGACTTAAACATCTTTGTATCTTTCAAGTGCCCCCTCTATTTGTTACCAATAACTATTTCATACAGTCCCGATTTTTAACTGCTCACACTTTTTCATCCTACCATATACGTGATTTCAGGAAGTTCAGCATAATGGCTTGTCTTTACAGCAACTTTATGCCCCTTTCCAGTTATAAACTGACCTATTTTCTCTCTACTTGACTTCCCCTTACCTCCCAATATTTAAAACAGCAAATTCTTATTCACCTTTAACTAGTATTAACTCATTTCTGCCGCCTTTACCAGAAGCTTTGCAGAATTGAGACTCAAACTTATTTTACCTGACACTTAGTCTTTTCCCATAATTCCTCTTAATGCACACAAATACTTTTAAAAAGCAAACCGATTTTTAATTCAGCTATGCATACTTCATTTGCACAAGGTCTCTCACTCCCAAAGAATAGATGACGACCCACAACAGAAATAAATGTATCATTTACGCTCACATGAAAAGCAACAGAACCTTATACTAACATATGAGGTCAGATCAGCCCAATTCTTTGTAGGACTGTAACCTAATCAACCATTAACATAAAAAACAGCCTATATTTCATGCTAACTTTATTTTCACCTACTGCATGTTTGCCAACTAACAAAAATGTAAAAGCATGCCCACATTACCAATATTTACATTTATTACTCCACATTAAAATATTTTCATTAACATTATAAAATAATCTTTAGAGATGCATTTAGAAAATGCTTTACTAATTCACCTCAATTGAGATGAAACATCTAATTTGCACTACATCCAAGGGAATTACACTCTGTGATACTGTAGAGACTTACAGAACTACATTAACAAGTACAGTCTATCAATGGTTATCGGCACTGTGGCTTTTGACTGCTCACTAAGAACCACAGTGCATAAATTACTTCACCTGTCAGACAGCTCAAAGCAATGCAGGCACAAAGTTTGAATGGTTCAGACTTTCCCTGTTACAAATAACTTTTTCCAGTGAGAGAAAAGAGAGGGCAGTGTAAGGGAGAAGGGGTAGATGGGATGGTCTCTCATTTATTCAACTATCACCTATCATATAATCTATCGGAATTATATCTGAAGTTTAGACAATTCACATCTGTAATGGTCTAACATACACTCCCAAAGGCATCCAGCAAAATTCCACAACGATCAAAATGAAAAAGTTATTTAAACAAAAAAGACGCACCTCACAATGTCTAGAAAAAAGATAATCTGATGATTGTTTTGCAAAACATTCCGTATGATTAAGCCAACAGGACTATTAAACGCCACACAAAATAATTCAACTTTCTAAAATATTTACACTGTAATTTTAAGTCACAATGACAGCATTATTAGAGATAACACAGGCAAATGATCAAGGGGTCCACATAACTTGAGATCTTATCTCAGCCAACATGGTATGCCAGATGTTTCATAGAAAGAAGCAACCTTCATCACAAACCATCACAAATCCAAATCTGCAAACGTATTCATGTAGGTGCACACCCCCGAATCCCTCTGAATTCAAGAGGATCCTATCTGCCATGCGGATCACTGCATCACTTTATAGGACACAACATACGACTGGATAAAAATTTATATTAAAGTTAATAGGCCTCAATTTGTTTGGCTTTGTTTGCAAAGTCATTACAATAGTGAGGCCAAGACTATAGTCATACTTGAGACTCAAGAGGAACATTTTTTTCCAAGGGTAATTGCTCAGCAGTTCATGAAAATCTAGCCCTATAAGAAACCTCAGGTTATGTTCTTCAACACAGATACACAAAACTCTTTTTACAAATTTAGCATTAGAGCACTTTTCTTTCCCTATAACCAAATCCCCCCCCCAAACCCTTCAATGTTAAAAGCTAAACAAACATTAATCTAGCAGAGATATATATCTATATAAAGTCTTATTACTGCACATGTAGGGTGGTGAACTCAGCTGGAAAACATTTCACATCAAACTTAGATTGTGTTCGAAGCAACAGTGAGTAAAGCAGTAATTCAAAAACAAAAACAAACCACCCCCAAAACAACCACCTTGACAGTTTATTTCAGAATGGCCTATGTAAATGATAGAGATTATGATAAACCAAACATTTTTAAAGATTCTTCATCTTAACTGTTTATCAACTTTTTTCTAAATTCCAAATAAATAACAAAAAAAACAAACTTTCAATTATTTGTATGTAATCATTTATACACATTCTCAGCAACTGTATAAAAAATAATGTCAATACCAGTATGTTAACAATAAAAACATAATTTAGAATCAAACATCCAAAACTGTTAAAGTAGTATCTTATTAAAAATTAATGGTCATTAGAAGGCTAAATTAACATTAATTATGTTAACTATCACAGCATACAAATGCTTCCAAAATACATGAAAACACAAATGACATACAACCTTACGTCACAGTGCAATAAGTTAGGCTTTCAAGCACTTCTAAAATACGGAAATTAAAAGGAATGGGTAACAAAAACAACAACAACAAGAAACCCACAACTATCATTTTGCAAATTATACGTAAAATCCAGTCAGGTAATAGACTACTTGGTCCAACAGAAGAACTCAAAAAGCAAAAACTATTTTCTATAATCCAACAAATCTTTAGCAACACTACCACAATACTATGTATTAGAGAAAATAAACAGAGAAGGACATCCTAAAGTGAGCTTCCCACTTCATACCTAGGCCTACAAGCAATCATAAACTTTGATAAAGCTATTAACTATGGCAATTTCTTTCCTTAGTCTGGATCTTAAAGCAATCATATGTCATCACCAAAAAAAAGAAAAGAAAAGAAAAGAAAAGAAAAGAAAAGAAAAGAAAAGAAAAGAAAAGAAAAGAAAAGAAAAGAAAAGAAAAGAAAAGAAAAGAAAAGAGAAAAATTCAGTAACTACAGATATCTGACTAAGGTTTTCCAGACATCATTGTAACTCAATAACTGCTCTACTGTGCTCTGAACTCTACAGCTTCAAGCTGGAAGTCAATCTAGGACAACCAATAGAAAGTGCACCTGTACAATTACTGCATTTCCTAATTCAGAAGGCCAAACTGGAGACAGATAAAGCTTGTGTGTACTCAGATCACCAAAACAGAAGTCCAAAATCCCATACATCTTTTGTACATATTGCACATCTATCTTATCACTAACTGCACTGAAAAATATCATCTATACAGTTCAGAAACATAAAATTACATTCCTTAACCAATGTACATAAAACTTCAGTCTAAATTAGTCTCTACATAGCATCTAGATACACTATACATGCAATAATTTTAAAATCTTTCACACAAAAGATAACCACCGAGTTAATTAAAATTAATTTCTTTTAAAAAATCACCTAGTAACCAAACAGTACCACACACAGTAATTTAAAATATTCAATATAAACTCCACGCTACACTAAAAAATAATCTGCATCTTAAAAAATAATCTGTACAATTTCAAGGAATGCAACCTTATTTTTAAAAACTGCAGAAATCTACTATTTTTCAAGTAACAGGAAAAAAATTATTTATCTCTTTGTACTCTAAAATAAAACATAACGTATGCTGCTAGTAATTGATAACTATATAATTTACCCAAAGCAGTCTATCTTCCTGCAGATGCATTTTCATTCAATGTCTGACCCCACTAAGGAGTAAACAAGTTTACATATAGGAACACATTTCAGTGCTTCAAAAATTAAGCAAAGTTTCTGTAACTACAGTAACAGGATCTTCTAGTAACTGTCCTTTAGTACTACCGTTCAAAAATAATCAATAAAAATGGCTCTGACATGGGTTATTTATATACTTAGGATCCCTTGAAAGTTTAAGGCTTGCAGATGTAAAATACAAATAAAATAACTGCAAAACATAATTACCTTTAACTGATCACTACACTAGACAAATAGGGAATTAGAAGTGCTTTCTGGTTTATTTTGTAGTATTTTTAAAGAGTAGGGGTATTTTTATTATTGCACACATCAAAAACCAAATACAATCCCACACTCAAAAATACTACTGCAACAGCTTGATAGCACTCACCGCAAGTAATACTGTTTTAAAGCGAAGGCAGCGTTAGAACAACTTCTGGGAAAGTTAAACTCCTCTACAATTTCTCCCCACTGATTCTTCTCAGATACCTGTCAAAAACAACACACAGGCCGAGATACACAACGTACACATAAACACGTCATCGACAGTGAACATCACAAAAAAGCACAAGCTGCCATGAACAAAATAGATAAATATATATAAAGAAATACACACAAATGTACATGGGATTTAGGAATATATTTCTCACTGACAGTCGCTAATATATCCCCTTCGGGAACAATCGTGCTTCTCACCAATATTTTACTTTATTATTTTATTTTATTTTATTTCGGGGGGAAAGGCCGGGAGGGTTTGTATTGTTTTGGGGTTTGTTTGTTTTTGTTTTTACTGCCTGGACAATAACCAATCGGGAGTCCCTCTGTCGCCCCCTTTTAAATCCTAACGCGGTCCGTTAAAAACCCAAAGAAGTTTAAAATAATGCAGGGAAGTCTTGGAGGGGGCGCCCCCTGGCCTCCGGGGTGCGGGGGAGCGGGGGAGCCCTCCCGATGAGTCCCCCCAAGACAGATCCACAGACACAGAGAGGCCTTTCTTTTGAGGCCTACATTTCTGTCCCTAGCCTTGAAGCCTAAAGATGGCTATTTGATTACACACCGTCTTGGGTGCCCCTTTTGTTATTTTTCCCCGGGAAGGGCTCGGAGGGCAGCGCCTGGCCCCCCCCGGCTGCGAGGATCATTTCCTAGCCCATGCTCCGTGCCGATTATCGATGTTAAACATGCCCGCTAATTTTGAGTTGCACTAAAACTGCACTCAGACTCTCTCCTCTCTCTGTCTCTCCCTCTGAGAGAGAGAGACACACACAGAGCTGCAATCACAAGCGAAAGAAACTGCCTCTCACGGACCGAAACACTCCGCTCCCTCCTCGCCTTCCCCCGGGGACGGGGGGCAGGGGAACGGGGCCCGGGCG